>NQII01002534.1:221024-240928 GCA_002778355.1 Clitarchus hookeri | reverse complement strand
ACATACATACATACATACATACATAATACTTTACATAACCATAAATGCTTTTCACGGTAAAGTGAGAAAGTTTGAAATTAATCTTTGAAAAATTGAGTGGAGTGGCGTGCATTGATTGGGGGGTATCTTAACTGCGAGGTCTTGAGTGCCGATGAGGATGAAGTGATGTGAGTACGGAAAACGGGGGGGTCCCCGAGAAAACCTACCTATCAGCGGCATCGTCTGGCACTATTCCCACATGCGAAAATCCGGGAGCGAACCCTCCGGGAATCGGACCCGGTTCGCCTAGGTGGGAGGCGAATAGTCTGACCACTACACCACCATGGCCCCAACCTTTGAAAAATGTCACTACCCCTATCTGCATCTATTTAACGGTCACGCTGACTGGAATGTGCCAAGTAAAGTTCGTAACGACGAAAGGAAAGTAGTTTAATGTATTATCGTTAAATTGAAAGTATTAGGAAAAAAAAATCGACAATACTGAAATTACTTAGTTTGCTTTCCTTTTTTAATGCCCCTGTCTATAAGTGTATAAATTAAAGAATTTGTAAATTATTTAATTCCCCCATAATTTCACAGTATCACTTAACCGATGCAATTATCAATTGGTCAGGAGACCCAAGGCAGTGTTAATTTTACGCATGTTGGAAGAATATACGATGTGCACAGAAGTAGGGTCTTGAGCATGGCTTTCAAAAGTGCTCAGTTCACCTTGGACATCCTATACTTGCATATGATACGTATGTACGTACACAGAAATGTATTCTGAACTCAGGTGAGAATGTCCTTGCGACGTTTTCTTACGCAGAATGAGAATAAAAAAATAGTGCAATTTACGAAATGCTATAATAATGTAAAGATTTGCGTGATCTTAAATTATCAAGATTTTAAAATAATTTAATTTTAAAATACTGCAATTTACCTGAGATGAAACAACAAATTTCTGTATTGTGTTTCTTCAATGGAGGTGTTTAAACCGTGGAAGTATTTTTTGGGTAATATCATTCTCCTCCAATACGAAAATAAGAGGTGATACGTTATATCTATATACAAAACGTTGGCATTATGGGCTGAAACTGTTATTATGGAAATGAGTTAGCGCTTTTGTATAAGCGAAATACGTTGCCGTGATGTAAGACTATAATGGAAACGTTTCTTGGGATGAAAAATACTGCTACAGAGTTCTAAATGGCGTGGTTATTTGCCTGTCAACTATTCAACCTGTAGACAGTGTTTTATTTTCTTGATGAAAACCAACCCTGTTGTTACAAGTGTCATGTGATTTTAAGAGTTCACTTTTCTATTCAGAGATAAGTTGTTCCTTCACAAGTAGTCACTAATATTTTTTAAATTGTTATTTGACAATCATGATTATCAAAAACGCGTTCCTCGTTCACTAATTATTGTAGGTCATAATTCATAATACGTTTTCTCCGTCATTTCGTATAAGTCACTTTTCACAACATTTTCACCGGGAGTTCAGAATAATCATGTATAAACTCATAGGAACACGATGTGATTCTGGATTATCTGGAGATATTCTAAATGGCCGGAGAGTGAAATAAAAGAGAAAGTTTTCAGTCAGAAATCCTTCTCCGGAAATGCAGGCTTTCATCTTCCAGATAAGTAAAAAAGCGTAGTGTAGCGCCTAATTATTATGCAACCAACAATACGCAAGTGGCAGTTTTGGATGCATCCGTTACAACCGGTGCAACAGTAATGGAGTTATGCACGTATTTGTGGTCATTAGTGGCAGTTTTACGAGTTGCAGGCACTATAGACTTTGGAAGGAATACGGCGTAGAGTGCGCGTCAGAGGTGCGTAGTAACCACTCTCTCCTAACATTGAACTTCTTTTCTGCCAAAACAACTGTCATAAACAACGTGAATAGGGTCTGGGGTTAAAACAATATTTTTATAAACAAGTGTTTTGATATGTGCGTATACTTCCTCTTATCAATTTCCAAAGCAGTTGGCTTTAATTCGAATTGGTTGAACTTCATTCGTGTATAGGCGCTTGTTTTTTGAAAATTAAGATATAAACAACACGTTCACGACTGTCGACCACATGACTGCGGCAGTTGTATTGCTGTGGGGCAGGTCAATGTTGGATGCATGTGCAAAAGACGATAATCGGTCAACCTCATTTTCAGTCTATGCTAGAGACCGGGTTCAGTGGACAGTGTTTCAAGCCACAGTGATTTAGGCTACTTCAAGCCATAAAGAATGGAAAGCAATTCTGTCTATATGTACTCAAGCGCTTCACTTGAGCATAAGAGACGATGAAAGGATCACAAATTCTAGAAGTACACAGCTTCTGTACCCCGTCTGGCTGATGTAGTCTATTTGAGGCCTCTTCGCACTTTTTGAATCAAATCTTTGAAAAATCATACCATGTATGACATGGTTGGTTGTTTGCTCATCACGTCATGTACCACAAAACGTTTCATACTTGTGGTAACATTAAAGTACCTTATTTTTGGTTACATTAACATTTTATTTATATTTTATGTATAAATTGCAAGGTTTCATTTTTAATCAATACGAAATATAACAGTTTTAAAAAATGTGTGTTGGTAATGCCTAGTAGGAAATAGTTATTATACAAAATATTATTACACGGAGTGCACACGAATGCTGTGAGTCATCTCTCTGGTGTAATTTTCTAGAGCCGGCTAAGCTTTGTATGCACGATACCAAGGAATATTCCGAAAGCATAACTTTAACAGGGCTTCAGAAAAGATGTAAGTAACCGTGAATGGACTATACTTGCCGCTAAATACTCGTAACATCAACAGGCATCTGCTCGAAATAGGAATACTTTCGTAGTCTTATACGCTCGCGCCTACAACATATGCAACTGCCACGTCTTTCGTAAACCAATGTTTATCTAATGGCAGGCGCTTGCAAGGCGTTTTAATGGTGAACGCTTGCATTTGCAGTGATGCATTAAATCATTTTCGTCAGGTCACCTATATCACCCGTATGTAGAAATAAATAAATAAATTATTTCATTGAAAAACACAGGAAATAAATAGTAGTGGTACAATGTCAGGGTTAAAGTAGAAGTAGTTCAGAATCTCCGATACTGGGAGGGGGCAAAACATTTTAACTCTACCAACAAAGAACAGTTTTATTTTATTTTAAGCGGAACATGCACTTCAAATAGCGTTGCACTGTACTGTATACGGGAATAGCGTGCAGCACACATTATCTCTATACTCCTATCATTATCGAAACCGTAGATATGGTGCTGGGAAATATCATAGGCTAGCTAGTATCTGCAAATGTAGACGGCTGCATTCAGATTTCTAGTCTGCGCGGTTGTGGAATTTGCAACCCAACTTGCAGTTTAGTACACAGGGAAGTTATGCCATTTTAAAATGAGCAATAAATATGAAATAAGGCAACCTTAAGTAAAACGGTCCCACAAATACACCAATGCTGGTTCCGTACGCTTCATTTTATTTATTACTAAAGGTAGGCCATATTGTTAACTTGTGTACACGCGAACATATTGTATCCTGTTAACCAAATTGTTTTGACTAAGTTGGGAATATTTACGCAAGCCAACTTTAGCAGCGGTGTCTATATCACAAGTTTAAGTGTAGTTGGAGGTCATATATTTGTATGTATGGAAGTGTTAATAAAAAATGTAATATATTCTCGGCAGACTAAAAATGTATGTTCGAAGCATTGAAGCTGTTTATACGGTGTCCATAATTGTAACTGCACATATTAGTCATACATTGCTGAGATATATTGATACTTGTAGGAAATAAGCCCTTTCATCTTCTGGCAATATATACGGTTAGTTATTGAAACTAACAGTGTAATACGCACGTGTTTATAATTTGTCCTCTTTCGCTCTTAGTGCAAAAAATGAAAATAGCGAGATACATGCGCTGTTAAGTGACCAACTTTCGCCTCGCATTTAGTTACTTGCAGAAATAATGAAAATGTTATTGGCACACTTCTTATGTTTCGAGCGACACATCGTAAATTTTGATTTTAACTATAATTATTTAAACACCTCTTGTTTAAGGGTTCCGTTTACCAGGCCTGCGGTCATGGATTTAAATGGGGAAACAACGTCAAATAAATTCCTTTTCAGTGCATCAATATTGAAGATAACTGCTTCCAGCAAAAAAAAAAACATTCAACGCGTCTTTCTCACAGAATACTGCCACGTTAAATAAAAAATTTCAAAACATTTTACTAATTTTTTTGTTAAATGTAAATTTAAATGTCAAGTTTTATTAACACATTACAATTGGCAAGGTTTTTTTATCGTTTTCGTGATTCCTAAGCAAATGCCACAAATAATACTTCATTGGTAGAAACGTACAGAGAACCCTNACATTCAACGCGTCTTTCTCACAGAATACTGCCACGTTAAATAAAAAATTTCAAAACATTTTACTAATTTTTTTGTTAAATGTAAATTTAAATGTCAAGTTTTATTAACACATTACAATTGGCAAGGTTTTTTTTTATCGTTTTCGTGATTCCTAAGCAAATGCCACAAATAATACTTCATTGGTAGAAACGTACAGAGAACCCTTCAACAGTTAGAAAGTACTGTCGAAATAAAGCATATTGAATTGGAGTGCACAGCATAGTATTTGACATGCGTGGCATGTGTGTTTTACTACAGAAACGTGAAAAATGCAGCTCGACTAACAGGAGAGTCTCTCGTCCTCAGAAAGGCAAACAAGTAACTCACGGCACGATCCCCTTTAGTCGCCTGCCGCGCATACGTTGACGCGTAATGCAAGCGCCTGTTTGACTGGCTGCTCGCCCGCTGGTTGGTCACGCTCCGGACCAATGGCGCGGGAGCAAGGCTGGGCTAAGCTGAGTGGTCGGCTTGACGGCACGTTATGTAAACACAGCTATCGGCTCCTCCTCCCACAAGTATGTGTTCTGGGTCGGTTGTGAAACTGTCGGGGTCAAAATAAACAGTATAAAATAGTAAACAAGAAAACGGTCCCCGGTTGCCCTAGTCCAACAGTAACTCTCTCTCTCTCTCTCGTCAGTCACTGTACGTCAGTGTTTCCAACGAAGTAACTTGCAATGTTATCAAATATAGTAACTCTCTAAGGGTGCTGTACTTCCACATATTTTTACCATGCCCTTGTTCCCAACAACTTTCTAACCAAACACATTTCTGTTTTTCCAGTTATCACATCTGATATATCCCAAGAAAACTGTTTCCATGCCAGTAATGAAGATGTCCACATATGTGGGAATTTCAGGGAGACGTTTTCAGACATTGAGCTGTTTGTTCAGCATAAAATATCGCAGTGTTCCAGTTCGTACAAACAGGTGACAGCACGTTCAAATTCTTTGGCACATCAACCTGTTCAGTATCTCTCTCTCTCTCTCTCTCTCTCTCTCTCTCTCTCTCTCTCTCTCTCTCTCTCTCTCTCTCTCTCTCTCTCTCTCTCTCTCTCTCTNTCTCTCCCTCTCCCTCTCTCTTTATCTCTCTCTCTTTCTCTCTCTCTCTTTATCTCTCTCTCTTTATCTCTCTCTCTTTATCTCTCTCTCTTTATCTCTCTCTTTATCTCTCTCTCTATCTCTNTCTTTATCTCTCTCTCTCTTTATCTCTCTCTCTCTTTATCTCTCTCTTTATCTCTCTCTCTTTATCTCTCCCTCTCTCTCTCTCTCTCTCTCTCTCTCTCTCTCTCTCTCNTCCCTCTCTCTTTATCTCTCTCTCTTTATCTCTCTCTCTTTATCTCTCTCTCTTTATCTCTCTCTCTTTATCTCTCTTTATCTCTCTCTCTTTATCTCTCTCTCTCTTTATCTCTCTCTCTCTTTATCTCTCTCTCTTTATCTCTCCCTCTCTCTCTCTCTCTCTCTGTAGGAATTTTGACCACAATGATATAATATACAGTTCTCTGAAACAGTGTACTTGACCACTGACTATTTTATTAGATACTGCAAGATCGGAGAGCATAATACTATATGTTACTTACTGCTGCACTTCTATGTTATTCATGCACATTAACAAGTTTAATTTTTGGATTGGAAGTCCCAAGGATTTTTGCCGAAAGTGGTTGAAACGTAAAGATGTTCTGGTGTGGAAACGAATCGATGCTTATAAATGACTTCATTCATCCGGGGTTGATATCAAGACGCCATCTCCACATATTCGCGATTCGTTGGAATTCACAACCATCGTGAATATTGTTTTCCTGGTAGTGTCGCTGTCTGTGTGCACTTCTGTGCTGCTGTCATTCCACGTATTTTCTCGGCGAGATGATTTTTTTTACATTAAATAAGAAAACTAATTAGTTCGAAACTGACCATTCCTTTTTTGCTATAGGCATTTTCTGTAATCAAACATTAAATAACACATCTGGTGTTAATTTCCCGGTGCTGTGTAATTTTCATCATTTTGTACAGGGAAACCTAACTAAAACGAACTAAAATCTAGCTCAAATCCAATGCATTGGCTTTACCTAGATGCTAAAGCAACATGTCCAACGCGGGTGGAAAAACAGCCGTCCGCTGTATATAAGTTGGTTTTAATTTATAGAGTGGGTCCGTGGCGATGTAGAGGTCAAGGCCTGCCAACCGGAAGATCTTGGGTTCAAACCTCGCCTAGCGCATGGCTGCATCGTTGTTAGGTGTTGCGTAAGTCTACGTTCCGTGTTTGACGATGAAAAATTAATATAATGTAGTCTATAACTATAACACAGCGTAGAACTCTTGCCTTTTACTTGTGAGATTACAGGCTCGTTCTCACAATCCCTTGATTCGAGGATTTTCATGCGTGTGAAGAGCAGTGTGGTGTATCATCAAAATGCTGCCGTTTCATCTTCATAATTTGTTCTTAAATCTGTCCATCCAAAATAATTATTTTCAGGGCAGTTGGAAACGACATGACTAAGCTCTTTGACTAGTTCCATTCAAATTAATACCGGCATTAGTTTAATCTACTCATTTCGACCCTGTCACTACCGTGGGAAACAAGTGTTTGTTTTTCAGCATCCGATGCGAGATTTTTGTTAAGTTCTGATGAAGAGAACGTCTCATAAGGTCACTATGGCATGTAATGGCAGTCTGAACTAATATAAAGCAAACCTATAGATCAGTGTCGAAAATAACGTATATGTTTTCATAAATGAGTTTCGGTATTCAGAGGTATAACTGTTTAGTTAGCATTTTTTAAAAAAAGTAAAGAGATTAAAAATTGCACCGGATATGGTTCTTAGGACCGTACGTTGTTGTAATTCATTCCATGGCACACACAGTTTTCCCAAGATCCTGAATTAGGTTGTTGACCGCCATTTACATTTTCAAAAACAGCTTTATAATTCCGGTATATCGTGTCTCTACTGTCTTGTGAAAGTTTTCTTTAGATGAGACATAAAATGGAGAGATTATTTACCACTACGCACAATGTCTGTACTAACTAATTTTTTATTTACGTTTTTAAAATAAGTCTTAGAGCCTTAATTGGAATTAAAATAGTTGCAAATTGATGTTAGAAATTTGGCACTTCAAAGGTCATACTTAAATATAGTAGAATTTAACGAAAAAAATGTGCTACATAAGTTTTCGAATAATAACGAGTAGTTGATATCAAATCTACTGATGTCAGAAGAAGTTTATTGAAAACTAAGTGTTGCCTTGATTGATAATTAGTACGAACTTCTACTTCACAATATGCCCGACCTTCAGTAGATACACACACTATAAATTCGAATCAGTGGAAAAGCACTGATTCGCAGTGAAATTCAACAACTCGAATCAGTGAAAATTGCTCCACTTAAAATGAGTGTAAAATCTCTGATTGTTTCAGTGAAAAGACTTCAATGATTTAATAAGTGACAGCCAACTTCAGCGGCGAATTAAATATAGTTTTTATTGCATTTAGCCAAATAATTACGAAAAATAAGCATCTTTACGATAGTTTACTATTGATATTGCGCAATTAACAGTAACTTAAAAAAATTAAAAATATTCCCGCAGGTGGCCTGGATTGAGCTCGCTCACCCTTCCCAATTCACTTTTAGACCGTTGCCTTACCTTCTGAGGTACCAAGTCAAGTCGACTAAACAAAAGCAAACTTTTATCTTATGTTTCATCAACGAAAGCATGTAGTTTTAAATTGTTTGCTCTTTTATCTTTCGTTTTTGGTTTGATTGGTACCGTCAGGATTGTTAAAACTAATAGTACATATGAGTGCACTCTCTTCACTACATTATATTCAGTTTAAACCTTCAAACAGAGCGCTGTGATGATTACATGACATCAACGAAATGAAAGACGTAAAAGCGGAATGAAAGACTAAATGTTGAGGTTACGTTGTTATTACACTCGATAGACGTTGTTTAACGACAATTTTACACGTTGTTTGACAGTTATTTTTATACGCTCTTTAACTGATCCATCAGTCAAAAAACAAATCACTGAAAAACAAAGGAAAACAACTGATGAATCAGTGAAAAATGTCACTGAATCAATAAGTGAAGGAAAACTGACATTTGTTCACTGATTTATCAGTTAAATTCACAAAAGTGAATGTTGAATCAGTCAGAACTGTTAATTGACTGAAAAAGTGAAATCCTTACTGATTCATTTTTAGAGTGCAGCTTGCGACAACTTGTGTTTTATAAGAATCTTTAAATAGTTATGCATTCCATCTAGAAACTGCCACTGCCTGACTTATTAATTAATCACAATTGCATATATACACAACGACTTAAAAAAGCCTCTCTATGTAACGAAATAATAAAGGGGATTAGATTTGCTGCGGTGCAATAGAGACAAGAAGGAAAAATAAATAAAAAGTGAGTTTTTGACACGTGGGAGGAAAAATCACACAGTTGCATAGAAATAAGACACGGTGAGGATAGAGTGGAGTGAAGAAGTTCTTCACCTCGAGGTCTTGAGCGTCGATGAGGGCGAAGCAAGGTGAGCATGGATAACGTTGAAATACAAAGACGGGGGAAAAAGGAGATCACCGAGAAAACCCGCCGAACATCGACCCTATCAGGAATCGAACCCCATCACCTCGGTAGGAGGCGAGCGCTCTAGCCGCTGATCACCGCAGCCCCCAAGGATAGAATATATTGTGACGTGCTATGATCAAGCAAACACAACGTTCCGTGAGGGGTAACAATTAAAAGAAATATGCTTATCTAAGTTGAATGCAGACCGATGTACAGAGTGTTCGCAAATTAAACGCCCAAACTACGGGAGGTGATTCCTTATGGAAAATAAAGTCGAAAATGTATAGGATACCGTATACCTAAACTGAATATTAAAGAAACTACTAGTCTATGAAAATTGGGTTTCGAAAACGTATTTTTTGCCGAATGCCTTTTACAACGCCTACAAAGTCCACAGAAAAAAAAGTGACTTTGCTTCTCATGTTGCAGAGACACATGCGTAATGCTGGCCGTCCTCGGTCTGTGCGCAGTGTTCGGCTTGAGGAAGTGATAAGTCAGCACATCAACGACATGCCCTCCACTAGTACACACTCCATAGCGCGCCAAATAGGCGTGTCCCATTCAACCGTGTGGGACGTACTGTGGGTACATCTCCGCCATCCCTACCGCTGCTGGCAGAAAGTAAAAGGCATTCAGCGAAAATACATTTTCAAACCCCAATTATCACAGGCTCATATATCCTTTATTATACTGTTCAGGGATATGGTGTCCTGTATATTTTCGACTTTATTTTTCATAAGGAAACACCTCCCGCAGTTCGAGCGTTTGATTTCAGAACGACCTGTATAGGGATTGCTCATCGCACGGCATCGCGGAGAAGTGAAAATTTGGTTTTAAAAATAAGTAATAGCCATGATCTTCGGCATTCCCCTTTCTCTGGAATAAAATATTCAAACAATTGATTTGTATATGTTCTCACGCAATTCCTTTAAAACGCTGTTAAAAATTACATCGTCCAAATACCGAGGCTTCTAACGCCTCGAAAATTGCCAAAAGTCTTTCTCTGAAGCGATTCCGCTCAACCGACGAAAGCGCCTTAAGGCCTGGTCCGAGTACGCAATTCCCCTACAACGTCGTTAAGGCGCTTCCTTAATGGTGCCGCCTGACAACGACTTCCAAAAAGAGCACAAAGTTTAGTCGTGTAGATATCGTTTGAAAACGGTTCAGTATTTTTGCGCGGTGTCTTCTTACGAATGGCATTTAAGAGTTGGTATTACTGAATTTATTTTATCATTCAGTGTTTTCTACGCGGTTACACGCATGTCAGTAAGCCAATATTTTGGAAACACGACTTACTGCTAGAAAAGGTAAAACATGAATAATCTAAATCCGCATGGGTATTCATTTAACATTGTAAATGTGTTCAATGCAAACAAAAAACATAAAACCTGTAAAAAAAATCGCATTTATTTGCACTTTCTTGCGCAATTTCCTAATAGGAACGAGAAAAGTTTCTGATTGGTTGTTCTTCCGCCCTCTCTGTTCGGCATGATCGGTGTACATGTGAGGTTTATGGATCCATGGTTTCAGTGCCAGAAACTTTAAATAGATGGCCCCAAGTATAAGGACGCCTCAACTTCTTGGTGTGGGGCCAGTGGTAGTGTAGTGGTCAGAGGGCTCTCCGGCCGTTAGATTGACTTCCGGAGGGCATCGCCGGGGATTGGCGCGGCACCACGGTGTCGGCAGGGGCGGCAGCGAGAGGAGAACAAGTTACCCCGAGGGTGTCGTAGTAACGACGTGGCGGAGATATACGACGCTTCAGCGTAGAGTTCTTGTGCCGGAATCCCCCCTCCACCATCAGTCGCTTTCTCCGACGTTGCGTTTGTCTCGCCGTCCAAGGAACGACAAGGCCCACGCTTTCACGCGACAAGGCCCACGCTTTCACAAGTAGACTGGAGAGATTTGGGCGGGTCTTAACTTTGAGGTCTTGAAATCTAACGAGTGTGAAGCGAGGTGAGTATGGAGCAGCGCCAGTATGGAGGAGCGGGGGATTCAGGAGATCCCCGAGAAAACCCGCCGTCCAGCGGCACCGTTCGGCACGATTCCCGGGAGCGACCCAGGCAGGAATCGAACACAGTTCACCGGGTGCATACTGCCAAACATATGATAGCTCGGATGTGACAAGTCCGGTCTGTACGGTGGATAGTGAGCGCGTCGCCAATGCCAGGTGGGTAGCAAGGATGTTGTGGTGCGGGCGACATGGGGCCTGGCATCATTATCTCGACCACTCCACTCGTCGCACGAGAAGACCATGAACAGGACAGACGATAAACCCAGCGACGACGGAGTGAAAGACGAAGTACGCCACTTTCTTTAGACAGGGTACGAAAAATATAATTTTACGCTATGAAAAATGCTTTAATAAATATGGAAATATGTCGAAAATAAAGGAATTGAACCGAAATAAAACTTTTTTTTGTATCTTGAGATATTTTACACGTTCTCCTGCAAAAAATAGGGAAACTTACTTTTTGACTTACCGTTGTGTAGAGTTTATTGCTCAATGATCATCACGAAATGTGGAATCACATTACTGTGCTGCACAATGCGGTCGGAAGTACTTCGTGCAAATGGTACTAAATGGGGACATACGAGGTGTGTTCAAAAAACAAGAAAACTTGTTATTTTGTGACTTTGTCTCAATGAATATTTATGTATTCATCAATATCTATTTTGTCCCCTTCAAAGTAATCCCCCTCAGATATAATACACTTGTGCCAGCGCTTTTTGCCAATCCTCGAAGCACTTATGATATGCGCATTTTGGTATGGCATTGAAGTCTCCCAGGTCTTTATCTCCTCAATCGTGGCAAACCTCCGTCCTTTCATGGGTCTCTTCAGTTTTGGGAACAGGAACAAGTCGCAGGGGGTCACGTCCGGTGAATACGGTGGCTGAGGCATGATTACGGTGTTGTCAATACAGATTCTTTGATCCATTGTTTGCGATAGCAAAAAATCGCCAAGCACACCAAAACACGTCTAACCTTTATATCTGTCACAAACAAACTAACAATGCAAAATGGCTGATAATGTCAACATATGTTGGGGACATGTGTACCAAGATAACAATAAAAACAATCGATAATCGAATGTACGTAGCCCTCGAAATTTGCAGTCAACTTATTTTTTGGAACACACCTCGTATGACGTCGGTAACATATCGGTGACTTGGCAGTGCATCCTGCACAAATATAAGACATAATCTTGAGTAGCAACTAATGGTAGTGCAACTAAATTAATGGTTTGTATAGGGACAATAAAATATTTTTTTGTTACAACCAAATTACTTTATTTTTGTTATGTGGTTGCCCCGGAACTATTAAGATTTGGTTGGTGAAACTGAAAAGTTGTTTGGCTTTACGTACGTTAAACAGTTTCGGTAAGTATAAACAAGAAGTTACTTATATTACTAATGAGCCGACTTTCCTCAACATGGGTGCAATTAATTTTTAAATAATTTCGTAACAGCTGACTTGGTAACAAACACTTGACTTCTCTTTGAAAGCAATAACTTTAGAAAAGAAACCAGAAACTTATGCAACAGTAGTGAGTCAGTTACAAATACACACGTGCCTTATTCGGGACTTGAACCCTGAAAACCCCGTTCTCTTAGCTAGCGTGCAATCCACTGCATTACGTAGGTCGAATTTGGAGTATCAACTTCGGATTTAATCAATCTAAAGTTTCGAATGATGTGGTTTACCAACCTAAAATAATTGCAGGGACGTTATTTTGAAAATATTTTACTGAGCCACATAAAACATTTAAGTTTACATGGCCTATCGTAGCTCTACCTATGTGAAGAGTTTGATGGAAATTGGCAGTCTGGTCCCTGAGAGATTATATGAAAAAATTTATTATCCTTTTTTGGTGCTATCGTAGAAAATTTCCATAAAAAGAGGCTCTATACGATGTTTCTAATGTATACCGTATGCATATAAATTTTGGTTGAGTTTGGTTCAATTATTNGTTGTTACAACCAAATTACTTTATTTTTGTTATGTGGTTGCCCCGGAACTATTAAGATTTGGTTGGTGAAACTGAAGAGTTGTTTGGCTTTACGTACGTTAAACAGTTTCGGTAAGTATAAACAAGAACTAATGAGCCGACTTTCCTCAACATGGGTGCAATTAATTTTTAAATAATTTCGTAAAAGCTGACTTGGTAACAAACACTTGACTTCTCTTTGAAAGCAATAACTTTAGAAAAGAAACCAGAAACTTATGCAACAGTAGTGAGTCAGTTACAAATACACACGTGCCTTATTCGGGACTTGAACCCTGAAAACCCCGT
This sequence comes from Clitarchus hookeri, assembly GCA_002778355.1. Classification (NCBI taxonomy): domain Eukaryota; kingdom Metazoa; phylum Arthropoda; class Insecta; order Phasmatodea; family Phasmatidae; genus Clitarchus; species Clitarchus hookeri. Next base: position 227,677 of record NQII01002534.1, on the reverse strand, counting down.
TCTCTTAGCTAGCGTGCAATCCACTGCATTACGTAGGTCGAATTTGGAGTATCAACTTCGGATTTAATCAATCTAAAGTTTCGAATGATGTGGTTTACCAACCTAAAATAATTACAGGGACGTTATTTTGAAAATATTTTACTGAGCCACATAAAACATTTAAGTTTACATGGCCNTACAGGGACGTTATTTTGAAAATATTTTACTGAGCCACATAAAACATTTAAGTTTACATGGCCTATCGTAGCTCTACCTATGTGAAGAGTTTGATGGAAATTGGCAGTCTGGTCCCTGAGAGATTATACGAAAAAATTTATTATCCTTTTTTGGTGCTATCGTAGAAAATTTCCAGAAAAAGAGGCTCTATACGATGTTTCTAATGTATACCGTATGCATATAAATTTTGGTTGAGTTTGGTTCAATTATTNGAAAAAGAGGCTCTATACGATGTTTCTAATGTATACCGTATGCATATAAATTTTGGTTGAGTTTGGTTCAATTATTTAACATATATGTCAAACTCGCCTAAATGATTTATTAAGCTGTAATTTTGAACATCGTTGTCTGACCCATTTAACTCACTAAAGTTTTCAGGAAAAGGTCTTCTGTAGCATTTATGGTGTGCACAATTTGGCACAAATTTATTTGAAATATTCCAGTTTAAAATTTGGTGGGAATCGGTTGATTGGTCTTCAAGACATGGCATAAAACCTCCATAATTTTCATGTAGCGATCTTCATAAATGGAGGACAAAAAAAGTAATTTAGTAACAATTGCGATGATTGTATACTGTCAACATACAAAGTTAGGTTAAAATAGATTACATAGTCTCGTAGATATCACCCATAACACTCCCCTCCTTAAAAAAAGATACATTTATTATTATGGCCTACCACAGTACATCTTCGCCAAATTTTGTACGAATGGGTTGATTGTTTCCCGAGATACGAGATAAAATCATTTTTTTTATTGGTAGAGCTTTCTTACAAAATTGCAGAGAAATGAGGCTCTGCATAGATAAATTTGATCGTTGTAACAAGTACTGCCAGCATACAAAGTTAAGTTCGAATTGTTATGTTAGTAAAATATACTGATTTAAATATTTATATAATCACGATTTTGAAAATAAGTGCCTCACCTACATATAACATAGCAGTTTACAGCACCTGCTGCAGTACTATTTGTTTGCCAAATTTGTGAGGAATGTGTCAATTGTTTCCCCGAGATATGAGAAAATACTTTATTTACTCGCATGGCGCTATCTTACAAAATTGCAGACAAATGTGGTTATTTGTTGGTATATATTATGCTTGTAATAAATACTTAGAGTTTACAAAGTTTGGTCGAAACTGGATAAATGGTATGGCAGATACACTAAATAAACTTAAAATATTTATATGGTCGCCATTTTGGAAATAAGTAACTAATAAAATTAAACCACTTACTTTTATGTAGCCTACCATAGTTTTAACTTACGTGCCAAATTGGGCGAGATTTGGTTGAATAGTTTTCAAGATATAATGTAAAATATTAATTTTGTAAATTGGTGCTATTTTCCAAAATGGCGGATAACGACAATATTTATCTTTAAATTTAATGCTTATACAATGGTCTGAAAGTATAAAAAAATTTGGTTTAAATCGGTTGAATGGTTCCAGAGATATGATATATCGCCCAAAATTTTACAACCACCGCCATTTTGAATGTATGTGCCCGACGTCATCGAAGACTATAAAAGTCACGTCTCCTTACTAAGTGTTATATGTGTACCAAGTTTGGTGAAATTCGGTTGAAGACTTCAATATTTGAAAGGGGGCACACACATGCACAGACACACAAACACACACATTCATACACACATACACATCCACAGACAAGAAAGTGATCTCATAAGCATTTATTTCCTTCGAAAAGTAGGCTAAAATGCGGAATCCAGGCCGTGATTCGAATCCAGGCCGTTTGCGCCCGAGTACTACGTCCTAGCAAGTGACTACTGATAAAATTAGAATGTTTTTAAATGCATACGATTAAAATAGTGGGCCACGTACGTAAATAAATATTTCAAGTAATACGGTTTACTTTATAGTTTCCTATTGAACATGTTTGATTAGGAATTTATACCATTATTAAACATCGACAAAAAAAAAGNGGTTTACTTTATAGTTTCCTATTGAACATGTTTGATTAGGAATTTATACCATTATTAAACATCGACAAAAAAAAAGATCGTGAGGTGATTGGTACCTTACGCAAAAAAGTGGGGTGTGGAATATATGGGACATACTAAACCGAATCGAATTTTCGAATTGTATATTAGCGAGGTATCGGGAACGAAGTGAAATTAAGACAATCCTNGTTCGTGAGGTGATTTGTACCTTACGCAAAAAAAGTGGGGTGGGGAATATATGGAACATACTAAACCGAATCGAATTTTCGAATTGTATATTAGCGAGGTATCGGGAACGAAGTGAAATTAAGACAATCCTCCAAATACTGTTTTATGTTAACAGAACCTTCTACCAGAGTTTGCTAACTCTCATGAATATCTTCTACCGTATTGAAAATATAACATGGGTGACCACCCTCTTAGTGAAGACAACTTTTTTACTCTCAGGAATAATGTGCTTTTTATGTTGGTTTATTGATCGGTATGGCGTAATTAAAAATAATAGCCCTCTCGTTCAGACTGCCCAGGGCCCACCGCTTTAGTGTAAAACGCATACAAAGCTTAGACTACAGCAATACGGTGCCTAGCACGTAGGCAACAGTACCTACACGCGTCTATGCTGTGCTGCCACGTCCACTGCTCAGACGATGGAGGACATTTCAATATTTACTGTACACAACATGTACCAGACATTAGTACGCATACAGTACTGAAGCTGCCTGTTTTTTTTTCCTGGCGACGGTCGGTTTGTGGTTCCCTGCAGGAAGTATATGTACTGCTTACGCGCCTGAAACTGTACAGCAGTCGCCGAAATTTTTGTGTGCGCTCTCGCGAATATGGAAGGTCCTGGGCATTTTCGTTCATTAGGTCATATTGCTCAATAGACCACCATCAAACGTTTATAATTCTCGGCGGTAAAAAGTTGTACGCAACAGGAGGGTGGTCACTCTTGAAGTTTTCATTACGGTGGGAGGTATCATTAAGAACAAGAGTTTGCTCTTGATCCTGATAACATAAAACAATGCTCGATGAATTGTTATTCAATTGCACTTAGTTTACGATATATTGCGAAGATGAAGTTAAAATTTAGATTTACAAGGGCTTTTATTCAGTTTAGGTGCAAAATGTCCTGTATATTTCCCCCGCGGTTTCCATAAGGAATATCTTCACAAAGTTTGTTAGTCAAATTCCCCCCCCCCCTGTATTGGCACGTTGCCCACAAAAAAAAAAGACTGCACGCCAAGTCTAATAATACCTCTGTACGTAAAGACGTTAATGCATCTGGCGTGCATGCCTGCAATGCCCTTAGTGACCCTGAGCTCCCGGGCCACAAAACACGCAAAAACACCTCCAGACAGGCGGCCACTTTTGAAACTGATCGTCATTTATGAATGCTTTCTCTAATAAAAAATAAAAGTTGTGAATGTGTTAGCAGGCGTTGGAAATAAAGAGGGAGGAGTGAGAAGCTATTTGAGGTAATGTCGCCGGCCACTATTAACCTCCGCCAGTTCGGCAATTTTAAAGCCGCCCTTGGGGCAATTCTCTTCGCGCGAGGCGAACAAGTCATGCATAACAAAATGCGCCCGGGCAGAAAAAAAGACTTCGTCGATCAGGTGAATCTGCAATCTTGGGACGGCAATTTTCCACTGCACGACGGAGCTCAAAAAAGTTATGCTGAAAGAGCTCTTAAACTGCACGCACCAGTGTCCTCTAAAAAAAAACCTGTTTTCTCTACAGTTAAGGAGCAACATGGAAAACATGTAAATCGTAGTGAAAAGAAGGATATTGGCTTTTCCAGGAGCACTCCGATAAAACCCTTGAGCTCTATGAGGTATTTAATCTTTATTAAACATTAATAATAATTACATAAAAATAAAAACTTTGAGTGCAGTAGGTTTTCTTTTCATGATAAAGGGGAAAATTTCTGAAAGAACACTCAACATTTTTTTTTTTTTTGCAATTTTCATTATTTTTTGTGTTACTACCCCAATATTTTGAAATGTACACAATTATTATAAAACACAATAATTATTTAAAACTACCGCGCACAATATAATCCGCCAAAATGGCTATTAAAATACAATATTCCAATTTTAGCTAATATATAAATTTCGGATACAATAAAAATTCACTCACAACATATCGCCAAAATATCCTTTAAAAGAATGCTCAGAATTTTACTACCCCTACTACTGTAAGTTTTACTGTGTGTCTATCAATTATATATATATATAAACACACACACACANGAATTTTACTACCCCTACTACTGTAAGTTTTACTGTGTGTCTATCAATTATATATATATATAAACACACACACACACACAAACATTTTGATTTAAATTACTATCACGCAACAAACATATATGGTCTAATATTTAATGCGAGGNGAATTTTACTACCCCTACTACTGTAAGTTTTACTGTGTGTCTATCAATTATATATATATATAAACACACACACACAAACATTTTGATTTAAATTACTATCACGCAACAAACATATATGGTCTAATATTTAATGCGAGGNCACACACACACACAAACATTTTGATTTAAATTACTATCACGCAACAAACATATATGGTCTAATATTTAATGCGAGGAAATAGTAATTGTAAGTAATATCTGTAAATCGGATAGTATGTCATATAATTATAAAATAACGAATTTCATTGTTTACAAACACCATTAACACATTTATACCAAATATATGTTTTAGGCGTTGCAAATGAAAAATATTCTGCCACGTGCTGTACTTCAGCTGGCACAGCATTTGTTTTGGCATCACAAACAACGAGCTGTAGATCCGTGCTAGGTTCTAGACGCTGCTTACGGTTATTTGAGCACTTTTGAAAGGCATGCTTACAATTTACTTTTACTTCAATTTTGCATCCTTCTGCCATACGTAGGGGCCGCGGTGGCTGAGCGGTTAGCCTGCTCGCCTCTCACCTAGGCGAACCGGGTTCAATCCCCAGCCGGGTCACTCCCGGATCTTCGCGTGTAAGAATCGTGACCCGACGATGCAGCTGGTCAGCGAATTTTCTCGGGGATCTCCCGTTTCCCTCGCCCATTCATTCCGGCGCTGCTCCATACTCATCTCAATCACCCTCATCGGCTCTCAAGACCGCGCTGTTCAGAGCCGCCCAAATCTCTTCACTCACTCATTCTGCCATACGTAAAATTAACATAGTTATAGGCCTTATCACTCTNTCAGAGCCGCCCAAATCTCTTCACTCACTCATTCTGCCATACGTAAAATTAACATAGTTATAGGCCTTATCACTCTATCCTTGCGCAATCCACGATAGACCGGAGAACTGTAAGGAAACGTAAATGATTTACTTATAAGCAGTTTTATACTCCAATGTGTACAAAACAAGATATACTAATTTCAGTGGCCATAAATTTAAACATTACTCTCACAATACAGCGTCAAATGTTTAGAACTATTTTTATTTATTATCTGTCAACTCACCTCGAAGCCTATATGCCAGTGTGTAATGTAATATACGTATGTAATTACGGGTAGCATTTTTTTTAAAAAGCTGTGTTTCAAAAGTGATTACTTTACCGTGAACAACCTGTATAGTAATGTTAACCATTCCTATACTAGAATAGCAGCAAGGTTTACGAATCGGTTAGCCACATGGCAGATCATTGGCCACTTAGCTGTGTACTGTACACGCAGTCTACAGCACCGGCCAAACATATCCATCCAGTGTGTTACGTGCACAAGTGCGTACAGTTGATCGGAATGGGTTCATTATTGTGTGTCAATGAGTACAGAACGGAAGCAGTCGCAGCCCATTGAGGAACGGAGATCGGACCGTTATCCGAAGGTAGCGTAGNTCAGAGCCGCCCAAATCTCTTCACTCACTCATTCTGCCATACGTAAAATTAACATAGTTATAGGCCTTATCACTCTTTCCTTGCGCAATCCACGATAGACCGGAGAACTGCAAGGAAACGTAAATGATTTACTTATATGCAGTTTTATACTCCAATGTGTACAAAACAAGATATACTAATTTCAGTGGCCATAAATTTAAACATTACTCTCGCAATACAGCGTCAAATGTTTAGAACTATTTTTATTGATTTGCTGCCAACTCACCTCGAAGCTTATATGCCAGTGTGTAATGTAATATACGTATGTAATTACGGGCAGCATTTTTTTTTTAAAAAGCTTTGTTTCAAAAGTGATTACTTTACCGTGAAAACCTGTATAGTAATGTTAACCATTCCTATACTAGAATAGCAGCAAGGCAGATCATTGGCCACTTAGCTGTGTACTGTACACGCAGTCTACAGTACCGGCCAAACATAACCATCCAGTGTGTTACGTGCACAAGTGCGTACAGTTGATCGGAATGGGTTCATTATTGTGTATCAATGAGTACAGAACGGAAGCAGTCGCAGCCCATTGAGGAACGGAGATCGGACCGTTATCCGAAGGTAGCGTAGCGAAGTGGAAAAAGCTGT
>NQII01002534.1:145801-221007 GCA_002778355.1 Clitarchus hookeri | reverse complement strand
ACACTCTACAGGCCCTTTTGAGCCACTATTTTCTGAAGTCCCATTCGTGTTGCAAACACACAAAATACAATGGAAATTTATTCATGTTCAAAAAATATATAATTTATGAACAATCAAAATACCTTTACTGAGTTTATTACTGCGAGGTGGTTAGAAAACTAATTTCACTTTCAATAACATGTTATACTACGACAATTTGTGACGACATTCAATCGTTGCGAAGTTGCTTTGGGCTTTGCCTGCTGTGTTTACCGAGACGAGATCATTGCTTTTCGATTTGGTTTGTTAGGCAAACGTTGACAATACAAAGGAGTTTGAGATAATGAGGAGTTCCCAGTCTCCAGTGCCTAATTGTAGAAAGTGTAGGAAATAAACCTCTAAAACAATGAATACCAGTTTCCAACCGCATAACAATTATGAAAAAAATCTTAAAACAAAAGTCGTGACCTAGATAACGTTTACCTTGATGAAGATGGGTTCCTTAGACAGCGTCGTCAAAGTTAGCCAATGCCTGAATTCATAACTTTTCATCGTACTGATGCCCATTGACGAATGTTACGTAGCCAATATAAGTGCGACGTATTTACAATTTCTAGCTCAAACCAAGAGCTCAACGCAATACATGGCAGCGACGCCTCTCTTGAATCCATTCGCAGTTTCTTCACACTTTTTGAATCAAGCCATTCACAAATCACCCCATGTATGACGTGTTTGCTTGTTTAATAAAGATGCCATGTATCACAAGCGTTTCATACTAGTGTTGACATACAAGTAACTTATTATTGGTTAAATTAAAATTGTATTTATATTTTATCCATTAATTATAATATATTTATAATTAATATTAATAAAATATGTGATAAATAGATATGTTGATAATGCCCAGTAAGAAATAATTATGTGGAATATTATTACACTAAGTGCTCATGAGTGTGGTGCGTTGTCCCTTTGGTGTAATTTTCTAAACTCGGTTAAGCTTTGTTTGCATGAGGTGGAGGAATATCCTTGAAGAAGAACTTAAGCAGAACTTCATAAAAAGTCGGAAGTAAAGGTGAAGGTGAAGGGACTATACTTAGTTGCTCTGCGGGCAGGCCCGTGTTGCGTGGCACACAGACTGTCGAGCTGCGAGGACTGAACTGGAATGTTTAGAGCAAACAGAAGCCCAGAGAGATCAGTCCGTGTTGGCGGGGGAGGCGGAGTTGGGGGCGGCAAGCAGTTGTTTTCATTGAGTACCTGCTCCGGCATTCTTCCAGCGCCTCCGGGCCACTTCATTCCCCATCACTTCCTGCCGCATTCCAGCCCCTGGAAGGCTGGACCGTGAGACCCGGTATCGTACGATTCCCCCTCACCCCACCCCCAACCACCTTTTTCCAGTCACCAAAACACACCTCTACGACGTCCAAACACCAATTCACTCGTGCCACTCGACGTCCACACACGTCCTTACTCTCCTGCTTCCTCAAACAAATTTATTCACCGCTGCACGTGGCGTCTCTGCCTTCGGCCCGTCCGAGTCAGATCGGTTCGATCGAGGTGTCTCCTGCAGTTGGTTTACCGAGGGTCCTCCTAGTCCTGCTCTCACTCTGCAAGTTGGTACTTCTCCTTTCAATAAAACAAGTGTCGCTTTCTAGTCCCGTTGTGACTTCGCTTGCGGATGTATAGTGCACGAAGAAGGTTCACACAAGTTGTGATAATTATTATAGTCCATTCATTGTTACTCTCAAATTTCTTAAGGCCCCCGCCTACCTAGCGCTTTTTTCCGCGTTTGAGGCTGAGAAGCGCGGAAGCGATAAGGGCGACACTGCTACGCGTATAAAGTGCGTCATCGCACGGATATCAACTGCGCGCAGTGTTCTAGGCGCACTGTCGCACTGCGTGCACTTATGAGACTATCAGTGGTGACCATATTATTTTAATGTTGGAAAGTCTGTAGGAAGGTTCAGTGCAGGGCCCTTGAGTAGTTTTGTAAGTATCTGACGCGTATATTTTGAGATACGGCACTTTAAAAAACCGCTTTAGCCATTTTGGTGTGCTCTGAAATGGGGTTTCTAACATGCGTGACATTTTCAAAGTACTCAACAGCTCTCGTCTGAAGTGTGTGTTCGTTTCGTATACCAGCACATTGGACGCACGTTTAATAGTGTCCTAGAGAAACGAGTATTTCAAATACTCTGCAACGCAGTTCAAGCGCAAGGTAGACGGGAGCCTAAAGCTCTGCTTTAGTTCTAATTACAGGTTATTCCACCGCCTTAAATAAATAAAGTTTAACCATGTCTACAAAATTACATTAAAGGACAACGCATTGCATTCGTGCGCATTCAGTTCAAAAATAGTTTGCATAAGAACTATTTATTACTAGACATTAACAACAAATCTATTTTATACCTGTTTTAATCCATATTAATTATAAATTAAATATTATAATTTATAGGTAAAATATAAGTGAAAGTTTAATTTAAACAAAAATAGTATACTGTTATGTTAACAGAAATATAAAACGATTCTGATGAATGAAATATTTAGAAAATTTAGGAAACACCCAAACACGTCATACATGGGGTTATTTTTCAAAGGTTTGATTGAAAAAAATGTGAAGATAGCACGAATATACTTTAATCACAAAGTCTGTACAGTATGTATCTGAAAATATATGCGTTTAACATACTTAATACGTTACTGTTAAAATATGTTTGTATTTGTGAAATGTACCCACTTAACCTGTTAGTAACTTTTGTGTTTTTATGGTACTGAGTGTGTTTGATATGTATTTGTCCCCTGTAGTTAAGTTTGTAGTTACCTGGACATTTTTGAAAGAACAGATTCGTTAATTTTTGAGCATGTAGTGTATCTCTCCCCTACGCGTATACTACACTGGCGTGGATATATAATGAGCAGTATACTTGAATCCACTAAGATACACACGTAAGTCGTTATAAGCATACGTATGATATTGTAACGGCAAGTATTACGTTAATCCGTGTAAAAAGTGATTCGAACCGGTTAAAAATTGTAATAAGAAATCCAAACATACGGATTTTCTACTATGCAGTGCCTATAGATGTAGTGCGAAAGGCAAAATGCGGGAAGATGCACGGGGTAGGATGAGATCGAAACTCGTAAAGGGCAAGTGTGTACTGTAGGTCTCCCCAGACACAAGTGACGCCGCGGAACAGCAAGCTTGTCATTAGCCGGCGGACTCGAGCCTTGCGACTTAAGTCAGTCTGGCATTCGCAGTATCGTTACACATTTTAAAATAAACCTTTGAGAAATTACTTTACGTACGCCGTGTTCGGTTGTTTCCTAAATATGTTGTTTATCACAAGCGTTTTATACTTATGTTAACATACAATTTTATTCTTTCTTTCTGAAAGTGAATTTTACTTTTTTATCTATAAATAAAACTATTTCATTTGTAATTAATAAAAATAAAAACAAAGAGAAAATAGTTGTGTTGGTAATGCCTAGTAAGAAATAGTTCTTCTTAAAAAGTATTAAACTGAGTACGCACGACGGTAGGGGCGTTAGAAGAACTTTAGTAGGCTGCAGAATAGTTGGAAGTAGCCACGAATGGACTATAACAACGGCCGCGTGCTTCTTACAGGAAGAAGCGGTGTGCTGTATTTCTGTTTTTCCGTCGACACTTGAACCGGTATACAGTCGTACGCATATTTCTGGTCTTGGGCCTATTGGCAAACAAGGTTTATCAAAGTGTGCCAAACCCACTCCCTGGCGAAATCTGGAGGTCGCAAACCTCCAGCAAAGCTCTGCATTCAACGTCCCATCACAAAAACAGAAACGACGGGAACGTTCCTCAATTTGCACGGCGGAGGTCATTCGAAGATATCGGAAATAACATTTTGGAGGACGCGACAAAGACTGCTGGCCTATCCGAGCAAGCCTTTGAGGAAACGGGCGCGAGAAACGAGAATTTACAAAAGCACATGTCAAAGGGCTGCCAAACCAGGCAATATTCATTCATATTTCATTACCGTCGTGCAGGAATTGCAACCTACCGATGAAGGAAAGAAAATCAAATGGTCCTTGTGTTTTCAGGCCTTCGCAGCTGGAAATGAAAAAAATACCGGACAAAACTTGTAACAAGGATGAAGAGGAAATGCNCTAGCGCTTTTTTCCGCGTTTGAGGCCGAGAAGCGCGGAAGCGATAAGGGCGACACTGCCACGCGCATCAAGTGCGTCATCGCACGTATGTTAACTGCGCGCAGTGTTCTAGTCGCACTGTCGCACTGCGTGCACCTATGAGACTATCAGCGGTGACCATATTATTTTATTGGTGAAAAGTCTGTAGGAAGGTTCAGTGCAGGGCCCTTGAGTAGTTTTGTATGTATCTGTCGCGTATATTTTTAGATACGGCACTTTAAAAAAAACCGTTTTAGCCATTTTGGTGTGCTCTGAAATGGTGTTTCTAACATGCGTGACATTTTCAAAGTACTCAACAGCTCTCGTCTGAAGTGTGTGTTCGTTTCGTATATCAGCACATTGGACGCACGTTTAATAGTGTCCTAGAGAAACGAGTATTTTCAATACTCTGCAACGCAGTTCAAGCGCAAGGTAGACGGGAGCCTAAAGCTCTGCTTTAGTTCTAATTACAGGTTATTCCACCGCCTCAAACAAACAAAGTTTAACCATGTCTACAAAATTACATTAAAGGACAACGCATCGCATTCGTGCGCATTCAGTTCAAAAATATTTTACATAAGAACTATTTATTACTAGACATTAACAACAAATCTATTTTATATCGGTTTTAATCCATATTAATTATAAATTAAATATTTTAATTTATAGGTAAAATATAAGTGAAAGTTCAATTTAAACAAAAATAGTATACTGTTATGTTAACAGAAGTATAAAACGATTTTAATGAATGAAATATTTAGAAAATTTAGGAAACACCCAAACACGTCATACATGGGGTTATTTTTCAAATGTTTGATTGAAAAAAGTGTGAAGATAGCACGAATAGACATTAATGATAAAGTCTGTAGAGTATGTTTCTGGAAATATAGGTCTTTAAATAGATTCAACATACTGCATACGTTACTGTTAAAATATGTTTGTATGTGTGATATGTACCCACTTAACCGGTTAGTAACTTTTGTGTTTTTATGGTACTGAATGTGTTTCTGATATGTATTTGTCCCCTGTAGTTAGTTTGTAGTTACCTGGACATTTTTGAAAGAACAGACTCGTTAATCTTTGAGCACGTAGTGTATCTCTCCCCTACGCGTATACTACACTGGCGTGGATATAATGAGCAGTATGCTTGAATCCACTAAGATACACACATAAATCGTTATAAGCATATGTATGATATTGTAACGGCAAGTATTACGTTAATCCGTATAAAAAAAGTGATTTAAACAGATTAAAAATTGTAATAAGAAATCCATACATACGGATTTTCTACTATTCAGTGCCTATAGATGTAGTGCGAAAGGCAAAATGCGGGAAGATGCACGGGATATGATGAGATCGAAACTCGTAAAGGGCAAGTGTGTACTGTAGGTCTGCCCAGACACAAGTGACGCCGCGGAACGGCATGCTTGTCATTAGCCGGCGGACTCGAGCCTCGCGACTTAAGTCAGTCTGGCATTCGCAGTATCGTTACACATTTTAAAATAAACCTTTGAGAAATTACTTTACGTACGCCGTGTTCGATTGTTTCCTAAATATGTTGTTTATCACAAGCGTTTTATACTTCTGTTAACATAAAATTTTATTCTTTCTTTCTGAAAGCGAATTTTACTTTTTTATCTATAAATAAAACTATTTCATTTGTAATTAATAAAAATAAAAACAAAGAGAAAATAGTTGTGTTGGTAATGCCTAGTAAGAAATAGTTCTTCTTAAAAAGTATTAAACTGAGTACTCACGACGGTAGGGGCGTTAGAAGAACTTTAGTAGGATGCAGAAGAGTTGGAAGTAGCCACGAATGGACTATAACAACGGCCGCGTGCTTCTTACAGGAAGAAGCGGTGTGCTGTATTTCCGTTTTTCCGTCGACACTTGAACCGGTATACAGTCGTACGTATATTTCTGGTCCTGGGCCTATTGGCAAACAAGGTTTATCAAAGTGTGCCAAACCCACTCCCTGGCGAAATCTGGAGGTAGCAAACCACCAGCAAAGCTCTGCATTCAACACCCCATCACAAAAACAGAAACGACGGGAACGTTCCTGAATTTGCACGGCGGAGGTCGTTCGAAGATATCGGAAATAACATTTTGGAGGACGCGACAAAGACTGCTGGCCTATCCGAGCAAGCCTTTGAAGAAACGGGCGCGAGAAACGAGAATTTACAAAAGCACATGTCAAAGGGCTGCCAAACCAGGCAATATTCATTCATATTTCATTACCGTCGTGCAGGAATTGCAACCTACCGATGAAGGAAAGAAAATCAAATGGTCCTGGTGTTTTCAGGCCTTCGCAGCTGGAAATGAAAAAAATACCGGACAAAACTTGTAACAAGGATGAAGAGGAAATGCCAGTTTTCGAACCACAATTGTGGGGCGGATGCTAATCCGCATCCACGTTACGAGGGACAATTTGGAGCAGGAAGAATTCGGGCCTGGTGTGCTATCACCCGGCGCAGCATAACCGCACCAACATTCTTACACACAACTACAGGATTGGTAAATATACAGAAGCGAAAAGGCATCGCAGTTCGTCTTATGTAAGCAAACCCGGTCGCTCATTTGCCGCGCGAAGCTGTGGAAACGGGACTTACGTCTGATTGGCTAATGCACGTTATTGAATATTCCCTATTGGTTGGCTGCAGTACGACAAGTTATCCTCCATAATCTAATCGGGGGGAGGGAGTGTGACGTTCCGCCATATTGGTAGCCGGTGAGGCAATTTTGCTGGCGTGTGGGGCTGCAGTTTGCAATATTATCCACCATCTCACCTTTGCGTTCTTATGAACTCTGTTATACAACGATGAATACTTCTCTGTACATGGACACCTTCGCTGTTTTTATGAGCCAAGTTGATGACGAAGAACTTGCTACTTCCAGTACGATGGGGCTGCGTGTCGCATCTATAATGCGAGCATGACTCTAATCGAATCTTTTTTCCCATAATCACGTAATCTCTACAACACTGTAGCCACCGAAATCGCCAAACCTTTCAGAGAGCGATTTCTTCCTTGGGGGGGGGGGACTGTTCTTAACCCTTCATTCATCCGATAGAACACAGTATGTCCACATATATATTTATATCCACTGAGCTGTTATTTCGCACGTTATGTGAAACAGGCAATGGGCCAGTAATGAGTGGCTTGTTTGAGCCTCGCTAATACGATTACAGCACAGATGGTACTGTAATATTATATTTTCCTATTGACTACCTACTTTGGTAATATAAATTTTAAAAAATATATATTTTTTCTTCATATGAAAATTATTTTTAATGAATATATAAACAGGAGTATAAGTTGTTACGTATACAATATGGAATGAGTGCATTCTATTTTGTAACACAAATTTTTATATTATTATAAATTCCGTTCATTTGGATACTTTCAATACTAGATGGTTCTGAATATAGTTATATTTTACATTTCCCAACGAGCTGTTAGCATTAATCACCCGTCAATCTGTTTTCTCGTTGATATATCTGTGATCACCAGCAGGATTTTTTTTCACCGCCAAGGTATTCGACAGTGCTCAACAAACCGTGAACAATTTATAGCACACTCTATGACGCCTACTTCAGCGCGAGGGGGAGACGTTACTGCGAAATAGGCAGCGTGCGAGCTGACGGAGCTAGTTGGTACGCGGTGCAGAGCCCATATTGTCGTTCCACTATATCTTCACACTTTGAATCACACCTTTGACGAATTACCCCGTGTATGACGTGTTTGGTTGTTTCCTGAATATGTCGAGTATCACAAACGTTTTATACTTCTGTCAATATAAAAGTACATTATTTTTAGTTGAATTGAACTTTTACTTAAATTTTTATTATAAATTATAATACTTCATTTATAATTAATATAAATAAACAAAAGAGATGATAGGTGTGATGGTAATGTCTTGTAATAAATAGTTCTTATGCAGAATAGTATTGCACTGAGTGCGCACGAATATGGTGCGTAGTCCCTTTGGTGTAATTTGCTAGACTTCCTTAAGCTACGTCTGTATAACGCGGAGCAATACCCTAGAAGTAGAACTTTAGCGGGGCTTCAGAAAAGATGGAAGTAACCGTGTAATGGACTATCGCCGCGGCCACAGAGTACGTTAGTAAACAGATGCGTAATGGCCCGGCGGTTTCTTTTATGTGGGCGTACCCGTTCTCTGATTGGCTGCGCGAGGCTTCGGGGACTGGCATTGCATCTAATTGGCCACTGCGTGTCACGGATAGTTCCATATTGGTGCTGGGCTGCAGGATGGTACAGGCGATGATCGCCGAACGGCGTTCCAACATGTTGCTTGTCAGTGGAACCATTTTTATGATAGGGGGCCGCGGTGGCTGAGCGGTTAGCCTGCTCGCCTCCCACCAAGGCTAACCGGGTTCAATCCCCAGCCAGGTCAATCCAGGATTTTCTCAAGAGAGAATCGTGCCGGACGATGCCGTTGGTAGGCGGGTTTTCTCGGGGATCTCCAGTTTCCCCCGCTCTTTCATTCCGGCGCTGCTCCATACTCACCTCACTTCAACCTCATCGGCTCTCAAGGTCCCGATGTTAAGAGCCACCCAAATCTCTTCACTCATTCCACTCACTCGCGTTATAAGCGGCTGTTTGGCCACTGTGTTCTTAATTGTAGATGGTTCACGGTAAAGTAAGCACTTAAGAAATTAACGTTTTAAAATTGTCACTGCCCATGCACGCATACATTTTAACGCGCACACTGACTAACATACGCCCAGTAAAGTTACTAACGGCGGAGAGAAAACCGTTCCAGACCTTAACGTTGAATTAAAAGTGTTATAGGCTANCCATACTCACCTCACTTCAACCTCATCGGCTCTCAAGGTCCCGATGTTAAGAGCCACCCAAATCTCTTCACTCATTTCACTCACTCGCGTGATAAGCGGCTGTTTGGCCACTGTGTTCTTAATTGTAGATGGTTCACGGTAAAGTAAGCACTTAAGAAATTAACGTTTTAAAATTGTCACTGCCCATGCACGCATACATTTTAACGCGCACACTGACTAACATGCGCCCAGTAAAGTTACTAACGGCGGAGAGAAAACCGTTCCAGACCTTAACGTTGAATTAAAAGTGTTATAGGCTATTCACGGTAAAGTGAATGACCTCCCAACATGCATTAACGACTAATAAATATATTTTATTGCAGCACTGTCAATTCATTTTTGAGAGTGGTGAAATGTATACCATATGTTTTGTTTATTAGTCACATAGCAATGTTTATATTGAAAAGTGGCGGAAAGATAGAAATTGGCCTTACAAAATGCCTGCAGTTAAATGGTCTACAGTTAAATAATGGTGAATATTGAAATTATTTATTTTGCTATTTCTTTTTTAAACGCATGTAAGTGTAAAAATAAGCATATTTATTATACATATTATAATAATTTCACAGTTTCAATTGACTGCCACATGAATAAAGTGATCAAACCTGTATAANTAGTCACATAGCAATGTTTATATTGAAAAGTGGCGGAAAGATAGAAATTGGCCTTACAAAATGCCTGCAGTTAAATAGTCTACAGTTAAATAATGGTGAATATTGAAATTATTTAATTTGCTATTTCTTTTTTAAACGCATGTAAGTGTAAAAATAAGCAAATTTATTATACATATTATAATAATTTCACAGTTTCAATTGACTGCCACATGAATAAAGTGATCAAACCTGTATCAATGTTGATTGTACATGTTGCGGAATAATACACAACGTGCATACAAGTAGACCTTAAGCAGAGCTTTCAAAAATGCTCAGTTTACCGTGAACAGCCAATACTTACTCTGTGCACGCGTAGTGACGAGGCAGTGACTCCGGCCGTCGAAAGGAAGCGCGCGTTCCCGGCAATTAGCAGTCGAGGCGCGAGCACCCGGTGCCTCGATAAATATTTATCTCCGCCGCCGCCGCTGCTGCTGAGTTTTTTGTTCCCCGGGAACGAATGTCCGCTACAGGCTTCTATTTTTTTTTTTTCCGCAGACTCTTTTAAGGCAGCGGCACTGCCATCGGCGAGAAGTGCTCTCCGGCGCGAATTCTGACCTCGTGCAAGTTCTTCAGGCGAAGCACGAACATCTCGTAGTTTGTTAATCGCTACACTGCGCGCCATTCTGACCTCGTGCAAGTTCTTCAGGCGAAGCACGAACATCTCTTAGTTTTTTAATCGCTACACTGCGCGCCATACACCTGCGGGGATTGCGCGGCGTCACTGAACGGTTCCTGCACTGAGGGGAAGGTCTGCTCCAGCTAACCAAAAACGGGTTGTTGCATATGGATCCACGTATATTCAGAAGGCTTCCGTGGCCGTTGTCATAACATGCAAAACTTCTTGGCTTGCGCCGCGTCAAATAATTCTTCCGCGACGTTTAGGCAGTCGTTGCATCTGCCATCTTCAGGTGGAAGGAAATAACGAAACATTTTAAGTACTGTTACAATTCGCCAGGGGCGTATCTGAGTTCGTAACGGATGGAGGTTTAAATATAAATAAAATAGCTAAAATTGAATGTCCTAATGTATTTACAATGATACAAAAATATACATAGCTATTATTTACAAAATTTAACTGCATATCTGCGTTAATTACACGCGGCGACCCGTTTTTAACTCCATGGACGTTTCTACAGTTACCGGTGATGCTCTTGAAACACCATGCTTCGTATTCACGAGAGAGAGGGCAATGGAAAGGACCTGGAACAGCTTCATGTAACAGTACGATATAATATACAGCAGGTGTCAAGTTTCCCAAGATTTGGCGTTCCCTGCTAAAGCGTGTGGGCGCATGTTGGAAAATAAAAAAATTAAATATCACAAGTTTAAAAGGTGTTTCAACGCATAGCGTATCCACCAACATCTCTTACTAAATTCTGAAAGCTGTGAAAATCCTTACTCTCAGGATCTGACTAGGGATCAGCAAGTGCATGGGGACCCTGACATCAGGTATTGCAGTTAAAATAATATGGCCGCCCACGAAAGGAAACGTATATCTGTAATGCTGATAAAATCGCTAGGAATTGCTGTGTAAACCATTCAGAAGGCGTAGATCCGCAAAACTCTGACNTATCTGTAATGCTGATAAAATCGCTAGGAATTGCTGTGTAAACCATTCAGAAGGCGTAGATCCGCAAAACTCTGACAGCGCAAGAACGCATGCAATCTCTTAGCTCCAGGAGAAAGTGAATCTCCCTTCCTGTAAAGATTTACTGCTTGTATGCCGGCGTATATAATCTTTAAACTCCGATATGCAAAAAATATGTTCCTCATCGGCCCGACACAATGAATCCACGTCCACAATAAAAATAAAAGGTTCTGTATAGCGCATAGATAACGGNGTTCCTCATCGGCCCGACACAATGAATCCACGTCCACAATAAAAATAAAAGGTTCTGTATAGCGCATAGATAACGGAAAATTGCGACGGCACAGAATAAATTAAATCCTTTTTACTAGTACCGGAAAAATTAACACTAATTCAGAAAAGATCGCGTAAATCTATTGCTAGAGAGGGCTGAAAAATTCGCGTTTTCATTTCGGGACAAGCTAGAATTCAAATTCCCGATGCAAACATAACGATTACGATAACCAGGTGGGCAATTTAATGTGGTCCTAGACAACTCTGAGCCAATAATAAATACACAGTAAAATGCAGACCGAATCACCGTCTTCCGCTAATACAACAANAGACAACTCTGAGCCAATAATAAATACACAGTAAAATGCAGACCGAATCACCGTCTTCCGCTAATACAACAAACAACCGATGAACAGTGATGTCTTGCATGATTTTGCATACGAAAATGTAGTATAGCCTACAGGTCATTGAACTCGCGAATTTTTCAGGTCTGTATATATTGCTTATTTGAGAATAATGTTAGAATGAAACATTACAGTGACATGTCGCTGGTCTGCACCGCTGACCTTGGCCCTCCCCGCGCGAGCTGGCGGAAGAGGAAAGAGTAGTGATGATAACGGGGCAACAAGTCAATGGAACGTTTTGAATGGCAGGCGAGCGAACCCCGTATCCGTTAAAAAAAAGCGAGCCAACACGATAATCACTTTTGTGGCGTGCGCTGCTGACCCTGGTTGTATTGATTTATGAGTTTTTCTGAAGAATTCTCTAGATTACTGAACCTTCCAGATGGTCAGGGCGACCGATATAAAAGCGTGACAGCATCCGAGCCGAGGAGGAGTTGAATGAATGTGTGGCTGAGTTCCGAGCGATAGAAGACGAGCGGCGAGAGAAGTGACCACGAAAAGGAAATCTGCTACTGCGAGTATAAAGCAGTGAAGAGTGCGGCTGGCAGGCTGGACTATTGGACTAAATGCGTGAGTGAAAGACATTACAAATTATGGAAACAGATAGACTGAACACGTGTTAATTATGAGTATGAGTTAATTAACTGTAACCAAATAGAGACATTAAGAAGGGCGTTAATGAGAGTTGAAATAGACATCAAATATTGCGGTCACTGTTAAATAAAACCACTGATAGATGAGACAGATAATTTTATGATGTAAATAATAGCCGTGTGAATAAATTAAAAATCAAATTTAGTTATTTTATTTTTACTAAGACCTAAGTCCCTCACGAACTCAGACACGCTCCACAGGCGTTCTTGTAACATTACTTTATTGGAAACCCTTACAAATATAGTAAATATGAGCCTGATCCTCAAATATTTATTCGGGAAACTTATCACTCCCTAGTTTCACCAGGCTGTTCGTTGTAGCATATTTAACTGTCTCGATGGAACTGAATTCCTTTTCTTTCGTGACAGGTAGCGATACGGTTTTCCTCGGCGTCTATAATATTGGACACAGGGCATGAAAACGATTTTCTNTTCTTTCGTGACAGGTAGCGATACGGTTTTCCTCGGCGTCTATAATATTGGACACAGGGCATGAAAACGATTTTCTTTACGTCTATACACAGATGTATATCCAGCGATTAAGTGCCGTGCCCACAAAACTGTTAACACTGAATTTTTTTTAAATTTTCTATTTTATTGTGTTCTGTTTCATTTATTTATGTCTTATTTAAGAGAGCGACCACAGACCCTGAAGACCACGCACTGACTTGACAAGTTGCCTCTATCCCGGCCGGTCTAATGCATTTGTCCTCCAGTCTCCGTCGACATCCAACTATTTTAGTTCTTTTTCCAACTCAACCCGCCATCGCAGTCTCGGTCTTCCAAGGGGGCGCATTTTACTTGGTATCCCCTCCATCACTGCTCTGAGAATTGCATCGTCAGGCATCCTCATAAACATCCTTGATACTTCTTTATAAACTTAGAATAAATGCAAAGGTAATAAGAAGCGCAGTAGATATAACTGACGATTACGGTTATAAAAAAAATCCACACATTACTGATGATAGACATGCGCGTCTTCACTCATAAAAAAGTATAGACATACATGTACGTGCACACAGGCNGGCATCCTCATAAACATCCTTGATACTTCTTTATAAACTTAGAATAAATGCAAAGGTAATAAGAAGCGCAGTAGATGTAACTGACGATTACGGTTATAAAAAAAATACACACATTACTGATGATAGACATGCGCGTCTTCACTCATAAAAAAGTATAGACATACATGTACGTGCACACAGGCAAAATAATGACTATCATAAATGCAAAAAAAAAAAATTTCTTAGCTTCAGGTTAGCAATGAACTCATGACCTTCAGGAAAACCAGAAGCAGAAGAACGCGAGAACACTTTATCTTTCCTTTCCCATTCTTCCAGACCGTCAGCGCGGGCGCGGGGGCGCGCGCACACACACACACACACACACACCGGCACAAACCCTTGAGTCATTGCCACAGTAGCGTCTCAGAGTACGTAAGTATACACGATTAACCGAGTATTTTTGAAACCAGCATTTGGAAAACTACACTGCTCTTACCTGCATATATTTTAACGGAAACACTGACTGGTATGCATGCGCCCAGTAAAGTTAGTAACGGCAAAGAGAAAGTAGTTATATTTCTAAACGTTGAAGTGAGAGTGTAAGGTAATCATTTGTTAAACTGAAATAATGTATTTTGCTTTCCGTTATTTTAATCCATATAAATGTAAAAACCAGAAAATTGGTTTAAATATTTACTTGTACGATATTTTCATTATGTCACCTAACTGACGTATGTATATAGCGATCAGGCCCATGCAATGTTAGTTGTAAATAAGGTGGAAGAATGCACAATGTGCGTAGAAGTACATCTTAAGCAGGGCTTTAAAAAGTGCCCAGTTTTCCAGTGAGCTGCATTCAGGTAGGTCGATAGGGCCTAACGTCTCATCGAAGGCGAGATCATTAGAGACGGAGCGAGTTTCTCAGAGAAACAGGAGCGGGTAAGGTATTAGCCACGGCNTGTCCTGAATGCCAGTCCAAAAATTTACCACTTCTCCACCTCGCTCGGTTCATTGTATTATGCCCACTCTAAATCTGAATCAGTTATTTCCGACAGTAGAATTATTTTACTGAATCTTCAGAGTAATGCACTGTGTATTTACTGCCCACCCAGTGCGATTCACTAGGCATAAATTTAAATCGCTGTTTAATCAGTAAATACCGAAAACTAAATTGATCAGTAGAAATTTACTAACTCATTGGAGCAGTTTCAACAAATCTGCAGTCAAATTCGCTGATATGGGATGATTCTTACCTTTTCAATTTTAGAGGATTGCAGTTTATAACAAGAAATTACTGATAACTTAAGAGCCTACGTGGGTGAAAATTAATTTTAGCAAAGTTCTTGAAAGTTTGTATGGTAGGTAGGCAGGCATTGGCGTCTCATTGACCGCAATATCATTAGAGATGAAACCAGAAACATGTGAAACAGTACAAAGGCAATTAAAATACACGAGTGAGTTGCCAGTGATTCGAATTCAGAAAAACTCGTAAAATTATGCTAGCTTGCAATCAACTGCATCACAGAGGTAATTCGAAACATCAACTTCGGATGTAATCTGTCTAATGTTTTGCATGATAGGGCTCACTAACCTGAAATATTTACTCGGCCATCATTTTGAAAATAAGTGCCTAAGCCACAAAAACACATAAGTTTACATAACCTGCCAAAACGCTACTTGTGTGAAAAATCTGATTGAAATTGGTTGATTGGTCTGAGAGATATGGCATAAAAACCTTATTTTCGGAAATGGGGCTATCTTATAAAACTGCTTAAAAAAAGACTCTGTATATGGTGTATGTAATAGATAATGTCAACACAAAATGTTTGATTGAAATTGTTAAACAGATATGCCTAACATATAAAAATGTAATACAAAATTTCATTGGAATTGATTACATGGTTTTAACGATATAACATACCATCTAAAATAGCCATGTGGCAACCATTTTGAAAATAAGCGTCTGAAATATTTGAAACATATTTGTACATATCAACTGCGGCAGCACTACTCGACTGCCATATTTGGTAGGAATCTGACAATTGTGTCCTGAGAAATTTCACAAAAACTTGATTAATTGATGTAGGGCTATCTTACGAAATAGCGGATAAAAGTTATTTTTTTTTGGCTTATTTGATTTTTGTAATAGATACTGTCATCATATAAAATTTTGTTGAATTTGGTTAAATGGTATGGTAGTTATACCAACTAAACCTTAAATATTTCAATCTCCGCCATATTGAAAATAAGTGCAAAGTAAACTTTAATTAATCATATTTACCTGACCTATCGTAGAATTTATTAAGTGCCAAATTAGGCCAAAATTGGTTCAGTAGTTTTTGTGATACTATGCGATACATTTATTTTTACATACGGTGCCATATTTCAAAATGGCCGACAAAAGTGGTTGCTCAGATTATATAATTCTTGGAATACATATCGTCAGTGTACAAAATTTGTTTTAAATTGGCCAAATGGTGTGTAATTATACCAAATAAACATTTAAATATTTGTATCGCCGCTCTTTTTAAAATAAGCGCGTAATAAAGTTCATTTACTTATATTTGCTTGATCTATAATAACACTACTTGCCAAATTTTAAGAAGATTGTTTGAGTAGTTGTCGAGATAAATTTTATTTTTTGTGTGTCACTATCTTCCAAAATGGCGAACAAACAACAATATTTACCTCTGAAATTAATACTTACAACTTGCGCTGTCAGCATACAAAATTTGGTTAAAATCTGCTGAATAGTTTCAAAGATATGACAATTCCCTAAATGTAAAATTGCCTCCATTTTGAAAGTCAGTGCCGGACGTGGTAAAACTCTATAAAAGTCAGGTGTCCTTACTTAGTACTTTCTATATGTGTACAGAGTTTGGTGAAATTCGGTTCAAGCGTTTAAAAATTGAAGGGGGGTGGGGACACACACACACACACACTCACACGCACTGACTCACCGAGAGACACACACATAGGAAAGTGATTTCTTAAGCCTTTATTTCCTTCGTAAAGTAGGCTAAAAAGCTGATTAAGGGGCCCGCCTGCCTTGTGCTCGAACTGCGTTACAAAGTGTTTGAAATTCCGGGTTTTTTACGAAACTATTAAAAGAAAACGCACATCAGACTATGCCTGTCGGTTACTTTCAAGACGCCAAGCACATTATAAACACCTTCTCACAGTACTCCGACATAGCTAAAAACAGAATTTTCAAAGCTGTGCATCTCAAAATATACGCCTTATATACACACACAGAAGTAATTGAGGGGCATGCGCTGAACCTTGCTATAGACTTCCCACCAGGAAAATGATAGAGTCGCCGCTTAAAGTCTCCTAGGTACACGCAGCACGACAGGAACACTGCACGCCTGTTCACAGTCCTGCGTGTAGTGGCGATGGCGCTCTTGTAGAGCGTTCCAGTGTGGCCCTTATAGCTCCCGCACTTCTCTGCATCAAACACGGAATAAAGCTCCAGACAGGCGGGCCCCTTAACACACTGAGGACTACGCTCTAGTGTACCACGAACGCTTCTCTCATCTCGACGACGAAACTCTAACGGATAGAGTCACACTGTTTTACTAGTAAAGTTACCAGGACATTATAAACCGTTCCAGCACGACAATAAAAAAATGTAGTAACCAAGAGAAGTAATTTTTCTTTAATAGCTCAAAACAAACACGGCGCATTGTAAATATACTGCTCACAAAATGTTTAGCATTTATCAGAACTCCAGGATGTTATATAGATTAAATGTGTTTACGTTTCATGTTGTACTGCTGGCACATAACGTGGACAAAAACACAGTGCCCGTCGACATCATCCCAGTACGAAACAAACACAAGGCGTGAACTGAACAACGTAAAAAAAAGGCATCTCATAAGTTTCAATATCGAAACAACGGTCTTCTCAGATGCATTGACGAACGTCAATAAAGTGTAGGACCTCCACGATTCCTGAGGCACGCCTGTATCAGACGGGGCGTGCCAAAGACCAGATCATTAAGCATTTNAGTGTAGGACCTCCACG
The DNA here is from genome assembly GCA_002778355.1 of Clitarchus hookeri. Lineage (NCBI taxonomy): Eukaryota > Metazoa > Arthropoda > Insecta > Phasmatodea > Phasmatidae > Clitarchus > Clitarchus hookeri. The sequence continues at coordinate 203,414 of NQII01002534.1, read as the reverse complement.
ATTCCTGAGGCACGCCTGTATCAGACGGGGCGTGCCAAAGACCAGATCATTAAGCATTTCCTGAGGCAAATTGTCCTATTCCCAATTGCGGCTGTTTTAAAGACCTGAATGGTCATTGGTGGTTGTGCACGGTTTGAAATCGCTCGTTTGAGGACGGGCCACATATTCTCTATGCAGTTAATGTCAGCTGAATAAGCTGGCCAGTTTATTATTTGGATGCCAGCGGGGAATATGCAAAGCTTTTTGTGAGCAGTATATTATTTTTTATGTAAGGACACGTTGACTGAAACGCTGTAAACTCGGCATACCATTCGCTGACAAACAGCCAATAGTAAACTTTGTACATCACCATGGGAGTATCCTATATGACATGAGCCAATAGAACGGCGTTAAGTTCAAAAACAGATACAAAAAGAAATGGTTTTCTTTTACTGGCGGGTATAGGTGTCCCTCTGCTAGCTTTCAATGAATGGCAATAAATGTACGCGAAACCAAAGAGTTACAGGATCAATTAATTCTGACATACACCACTGAATGGATTTGTTGCAGCCGTAAACAAAAATCAAGAATATAAAATAAAACACGCACAGAAAAAAACTGGGACGTGGCTATTAGGCCATTAACTTATTAATTGTATAATTGCTTCGATTTAATGCAATTTAAGTAGCAAATTTAGAGAATGGTTTAGAGATTCAGCCTGTTTAAACTAAGAATCATTTATCTACCACCGTTATGTTCTAGACCTAATTGAAAATTATTTAAAGTGTTTAGTAATTTTATTTATTCTGTCAATGCCATTGTAACAGTACCTATATTACATCACGTACTCCATTTCTCTGTAATGTTGTAAGCTCAGCAGCATGAACTGTGAGTTTAACTTGTGCTCTAATCTTAAGTCCATAGCACTTCCAAATTTTTTCTTAGATTATGATATAATTATGATGCAGTTGTATTATTTCTTCTCTGTGTTATATACGTTTTGGAACGTTTTTAAGAGACCCCATTTCATTTTTAGTTTTTTTTTCGGCTGTGTTCTCGTTGCAGCTCAACGTAAAATGAGGGAGTGTTAATTATCTTTGAAGTTGTTCTGCCATCATAATTAGTAGGTTTTCGGCAGAAAGAAACGTTGACAGGCTTGCTAAAGCGCGGGTGGGAAAGAAACCCTGAAAGGCTGTAAATTTTGTTTTCAAGCAAGCATCAATGGGTTCAGACACGTGAGCCGTGGTATTTCCCAAACTAATTCACACTTACCTACAAAATTCGACATTTCGATTAAGTGATTTTTCGCGAAGATGGAAGTGTGGAATCTGTTAAAAATTAATCACACTTGTAATTGTACCCAGGTTAGGCTGAGAAACTTAATAATATTACCGTTTCAACTAGCAAACTAATATTTTGACATTTGAACTGAAATTCTTAATTTTGTTATATAACCACCTTACAAGCAAATTTGAATATATATATATATATATACACGTTTTGCTTAACAAACCGAAGCAAACTCACTTTATTAAGTTATAGGCGCCCAGAAAATATACTTACTTCAGGCCAAACAAAGCGCCCCCCCCCNGAAGCAAACTCACTTTATTAAGTTATAGGCGCCCAGAAAATATACTTACTTCAGGCCAAACAAAGCGCCCCCCCCCTTTTTTTCCATGACATTGAAATTTTGAAAAAAATATCTTATCCAGTTTTGATAAATAATAAATTATNGCCCCCCCCCTTTTTTTCCATGACATTGAAATTTTGAAAAAAATATCTTATCCAGTTTTGATAAATAATAAATTATTTAAGATTTTAATTAAACTTTTCAAGGACAGCATCTCTTCATATCAAAGCTCTATAAAGCATATATTATGCACATTCCTATTTTGTATTTTTTCCTGTTGATAAATTTAATTAAAATTATTTGTGTGATTTTTTATTAGGGTATGTTTAGAAATTTTCATCTTTGCCATGTTAGCGCTATGCAAAAGTTCATGGAATGTTCTTTTTCAGTTTGCCTGAATAGCTGTATGATGTGGTGAGGAAGACTGTGTTCCATTTTATTGGGTCGCTTTGGTGCACAATCTTGTTTACGTTCATACTTACCCGTCTATCATTTGCCGCTCTGACACATTCACACACACGACAGCTTCAAACCAATTCCTAATTATCTAGGTAGGTGTTGTACACGCAATTTTCTCTTCCTAGTTAAAAGCATTTTTACAGTTCAAAACCCAAACTTGGCATGCTGTGTCAGAAGCACAGCCGTGGGTTTTTGGGTTTACCAGAATTCGTCTGCGGTAGTGGATAATATTTTTTGGGGCATGATAATTAAATGAAAGGAACGAAATTTATACTTAACTTGTATGGCTCAAATCGACAGATTTATACGAGATCTTTCGTTTGGTGCGAGAATCAGCGCGCTTGCCCATCGTAGTAGCGAGATACATTGGCCTGCAATTATCGCCCACTCCCACGATTTACGAAAGTCGCCACGGACCTAAACCAAACCTCGCGCATGCGCGGCGTCAACTCAAGGTCATGCTGGAATCTTAGTCGTATATCTGATCGAATTGGACCACATTTATTTAAATACGTTTATTAGTCAAGATCAAAGTTGTAGTGTCAGAATGCATCGCCTTACAAACGTTACATCGCCGTTTCCGTCCAGGCACCCCAAGTGTCAGTCTGAATTTGAAGACGTATTCACGTCAAAAATAAGGCGAGGTCAGCTGTTATTAATAAATACGCAACTATCCCTTATTATCGTATTTGAAGAAAAAAATACCTCATTTATTAGCTTTATTTAGTTTCACAAAACACTAAGAGATTCCTAAAAATACAAACTCGTTTAAACAAGTATTGCGATATACTGAATAATCCATCTGAGCTATCTTAGAAACTTTAATTTGATCTTTGTACCAAAGTAAAGAAAGATTACTGTCAGCACACATTTGTACGGTAGGAATCAGCGATTTAAACTTCAAATTTTTGGCAAACAAATTTTCAAGGGTACTGTTATGAAGTGATTAGGCCTTATCTGGACGGCCGACCTAATCACACCTTCAAACATTGAACTAGGCCACAAGCGTGATTGCAATAACACCTTNGCCTTATCTGGACGGCCGACCTAATCACACCTTCAAACATTGAACTAGGCCACAAGCGTGATTGCAATAACACCTTGGGAAAGAAAACGTGACCGAAAATATATAACAACGCGCCCGTTATAGGCCAGCGTAACACCGGGAGCGGCGTCNTTTGGGAAAGAAAACGTGACCGAAAATATATAACAACGCGCCCGTTATAGGCCAGCGTAACACCGGGAGCGGCGTCTTTTGTCGTCGGGCCACTGGAACGAGAAGACCACTGATGATGTGTGTGTCCGGCCGTCGTTAACCGCCTCCTAGAATCAGCCTCCGGCAACATGAACAAGGTGGGAAATTTCCAATTAGATTGTAATGGTAATGGCATGAGGTAGTAATACTTAATACAATTAATTAGCATCTTGGTGTTCCATTTAAGCTCCCCCGATCAATAGTCACGTAAATATTTATTGTATAATCCTTATGTTCAATAAACTCCGTCTTATACTGCTGGGCTCTATCTAAACATGACTCATTATTTAGCTACGCCCATAACCCCTTTCAGGTATGAATTGACTAAAAAGAAAATTCATAACAGTACGTTTATTTATTTCACCAAAAATATTTCAAAATATATAATTTAATACAGCTAAAAACGTATATACGGTAAGGTGTGCGTATAGGTAAATTATTTGAAGCTGAAAGTAAAGTGTGAAGCCACGCAGAGCGCAATGCTGATAGGTTGAGAGTAACTCTGAGCTGACGTAAGGCGCACAAGCGGACGAGTTTTGGCTGTCAGACAGCTTCACCTCGCCTCCTCACTCCACGGGATGTCCGCTCTGTCGGAGGTCCGAGGTACGGGTACTGCTGGGACTACCGGTCCATCGCAACACCAAATGCGAAGTTAAAAAAAAAANTGTCGGAGGTCCGAGGTACGGGTACTGCTGGGACTACCGGTCCATCGCAACACCAAATGCGAAGTTAAAAAAAAAAAATTAAAACCCAAGACCGCCCGTGGTGGCAGGATGGNCTGTCGGAGGTCCGAGGTACGGGTACTGCTGGGACTACCGGTCCATCGCAACACCAAATGCGAAGTTAAAAAAAAAATTAAAACCCAAGACCGCCCGTGGTGGCAGGATGAATAATTTTAATTGAGAGGTATTTTTCTCGGTGGCTGTTTTTCGCACGATCACCCTGTCACGGACACGACAAAAGGCCAGAAGGCCGGCTTTGATCCTGGCAAATATCTCCATTTGTCCTTCCCGCTTATCGCATCGCGCATGGACGCATCATTCAGGAGAGAGAACGCTTCCTTTACTCCGCAGGCATCGGTCAGAGTTGCCAACTTTTTTTGAGAGAAAGTCTCTAAAACAATATCCAAAAATCACCAGGCTGTATGTAACCTTAGCCTATTTCAAATTAAATTTAGACAAAATGTGTAAAACGTTTGTTTCCAAACCTTTTTTTTTTTTTTTTTTTTTTTTTTTTTTTTTTAGCTCACTACAGTTGCTGACCACCGTATATAAAAATACCATTGTTAGAAACTGAAGAAAAAAAAATTAAAAGTGAAAAAAATTAAATTTGAAATACTTGAATAAAGAACATAGTTCAAACCCACAGTATCCTTATCCTGTGTGAAATATACTTCATATACTTTTCCAGGTCAGAAGTTCCCAAAACTTTGCTTGCGACGGGGACAAACTGTATCCTTATTCCTGCAAGACAGTCTATACCACTACCTATAAAGTGATGATAGCATGCAATACAACATGCAATATGCATTTTACGACATACTCTTGCTCTCTCTGGTCGTACATTAAATATTTTGGGGGAATCAACAATCTTGAAGACACAAAAGTGCAAGAATATGATAGGAAAAAAAAAATCCTCCTTCAAATCGCCGGATCTGACATCATATTTGTACAGATATCGCTAACTTTTCACAAATATTAAATTTGGCCATCAGGATGTTTTTTGAAATCACTAGCCCTGGTGGTAAAATCGTCAAGTTGGCAACTCCGAACAGTTTTTGCCTCCTCAATGAGAACGTCGTGACCATATAACTATCGGTGAGTAGCACCTTCAGACGATCTGCACGAGCACGACAAGAAACACTTATCCTCTCCAGGCAGCAGATCTCTTCTCTGGTTACCAGTTCATTGTATATCTGACTCAAGTAACTCTGCGATTTCTTATGCAACTACAACGTAACACAATTAATGCTGGAAAAAATTATTTCGCTGCTTTCATGATAGTTTTGCGTTTCGGGTTCAATAAATATTGCTATTGCCTGTCCACAATTACATTTACACTTTTGAAATAAAATCCTAGCTATGGGTAATTTTAATGTAAACATTGTCTGAAATTTTCACACAAATACCATAAGTAGAGACCTGAAGAATTCGCGGATTCATTTTGGGACAAGATAGAATTCAAAACAGTTGCGTATATATAACTTTAGTCATTGGTACACACGGTGTTTGACGCCTCGAGGAAAAGGCTGGCCCAATCGTCGCCTTCACTGAGTCAGCAGACAACCAATGCGCAGTTGATATCGGCATATTTGTACATAAGACTATAGAGTCTAGGCTGCAGGTCATTGAACTCACGAACTTTTCAGGTCTCTAACCATAAGCGATTTACAACAATCCTATCAATGGTCAACAATACATTAAATATTACATTTATCTATTTTGTAGTAGTGTTTCTGTTTCTGGAGGTGTATCTAAATTCTTGTCACAACATAGATTAAATAATGACTTCCTAACTTCCTTGAACCGTTTTATAATTTGCTAGATTGCTTCAAGAACTTTGACCAAAGTTGCAGAAAAAAGCTGAGGACTATCCTGATAGGTATTCAACATATTGTACGGTATGATCAAAGGTATGCACAAGAAAGCACAAATAATTATAAGTCCCAGAAAATCCTTATCCCATAAAGATGTATCTGCATAAATTAATTAAATTAATTAAGGGGTTAACCAAGGGTTAAACATTACAACAATATATCGCAGTTTGTGAATAATTCACAAATTTAATTAGCTGTCGTTAAGTTGATAAAATCAAATGACGAGCACGTGTAAGTTAGCTCTGCATCTTCTCCATAAATTATTTGCAGAATGTGCTTCATATAAATTTAAAATTTTAATAAAGAATACTTAAAGCAGGATTCTATCTGGTAATGGCATAAGAGAGATGAAATTAATGCTAGACAACAAGCGAGTACCTTGGCTATTCCTACCAATGTGAAATCAACAATGATCCCATAGAATTTAAAGAGTAAATTATATGAGCGGACAGTTGAAGTTATGTGGAAAATCGAAACAAGGAAATGAACTCAAACTCAGTGTTATCATTTGATGGCTAGCCCTCAAACTGTATACAACATGAATAGAGATAGTGATTTTTCGCGAAAAAATATGAATACACGGTAGGCTTCAATACTTTAAGCACCCAACAGCAGTTTGTCTATTGCCATTGGTTGCCGTCTGCTTGACAAGATATTTACATATTTGACCGGGCCACTCAGAATTCGGCAACATCGGCACGCCTTCTACGTGATTCGTGCGCAAACAGTTAACACGTGTCAAAAAGTAGTTCAGCCAATCACGATAGGTAAATGACTCTACAGTGTTTACGAATATAACTTGCCTTGAAATATTTTACGCGAAACTTCACTACTCCTAACCGTGGACCATAATTAATGTGCCAAACCCACAGGGCTAAGATGAGGGCGCAAAAGGAAGATATAGATATGCTGTAAGAAAAAAAGGAGTCTGCAAACTTATCCCCCAGACATGCGAGTGAAGTTACGCGGTCAGGTAAGCAACGAGCGTCTTTCAAGGCGTGCGTGGAGGTGGCCTTGGCCGCAGGCAAGTCAGTATGCAACTGCAGCTGGTTGGGAAAACATGGCAGAGCAGAGCAAAGACGCCCGACATGCAAGTTTAGTACGGCGAAGCCCACATCAGTACGACGGGCAACGGGGGGTGTTGTACTGGCTGCGATATACATCCCTTCTGCGCGACGCTCGTACAGCCACGTCAAAAATCAGTCTGCCTGTAATCCATANTACTGGCTGCGATATACATCCCTTCTGCGCGACGCTCGTACAGCCACGTCAAAAATCAGTCTGCCTGTAATCCATACCTTGCTTGCTACACACGCCACTGTATATCAATACCACGTGCATGTATTAGATTGCAATACAGTTTCTACCAAAAGTTTAACACCAACCAAACATGCGAATTTTATATTATAGGATATCCACGGTAAAGTGAGNATACAGTTTCTACCAAAAGTTTAACACCAACCAAACATGCGAATTTTATATTATAGGATATCCACGGTAAAGTGAGTGAAAGCCCTCTCATTTGGAGTAATAGTCAATAAACATATTTTATTTTAACCTTAGACGTTAACTTCAGAGTGCGGTGGAGTGTACACACTGTTTTTATTACTTATGCGGCAATATTTATTTAAAACGATGGTTAAACGATTTTAAAAAAGTGACTGAAAGAAAAAAGTAACTAGGGCCTCAATAGTGCTCATTTTACCGTGAAAAGCCTATACAGAAGTCTTTTTACATACTGTATACTCAATACACTATTTAACCGTTTCTAGCATGCATTCTATAAATGTTTCTAGTAATGGATGACACATTCTGCATCTTTAAAACATATCTTTATAGGCTGNTCTAGCATGCATTCTATAAATGTTTCTAGTAATGGATGACACATTCTGCATCTTTAAAACATATCTTTATAGGCTGTCCACGGTAAAATGAGCACTTTTGAGGCCCTAGTTACTTTTTCCTTTCAGCCATTTTTATCCTTTGACCAATTTTTTAAACTAAATATGTAATAAACACAGTGTGTATATTCCATCGCATAAGNCAGCCATTTTTATCCTTTGACCAATTTTTTAAACTAAATATGTAATAAACACAGTGTGTATATTCCATCGCATAAGGAATTTAACGTTTAAGGCTAAAATATGATAATTCCCATTGTGAGGGCTATCAAAAGTGCTCACTTTACTGTGAATAGCCTATATTTTTTAAGCGCATTGCTGTTGCAGATCGTTACGTATCTGTGTATTGTATAATAGCTGAAATCCATCCCAATAAGTCCGCTAGTTTCGTTTACGTGTTCCGTTTCCGTTTCCTTACGTATACGTGCATTGTAGAACGGGCCCAAACATGTACAGCAAGTAGCATTTGTTGTAATTTTCCTTATAGTGGAAAAACAAAACGTAATTTTATATAACTTATTTAAATAGATCATTACTTAATGAAGAAAGGTGATATTTTAAAGTTATTTTATGAAAGTGTTTTATTTTACAAATACAATAATAAAAAATTAGTCCAAGTTCATTACCTCAAACGTTTAAGACCAATGGCAAATTCAGTGAAAATGGCTGGTGGTCTTATACTTTTGGTATAGGACTCTGCACGATTGTTGACTATCTGCTCCTGTAACCTCACTGACAGATGACGTGGAGAAGGGAAGGTTTGTGATCCCGGGTTCCTTATATAACAATCTCTTCATTTCGCGCACCCATCTTAGTCCTGCGAGTTTTGCAAACGAACTATGGTCCATGGCGTATAGATGCGAAAAACTAGGCAATGGAATCTAAAGACATCAGTTAACTCCAGGCTACTGAGTTGGGGTTTCTACCGTAGCTGGATGTCACGCCTGAGATAATGCTCAGGTTACCGACTGAGGTAATGATGAAATAAACCAGCTGAAGGAAGACAGACAATACATGTTATGTAACCCCTTTACATATTACCCCTAGTATACTCGTTCATGAATGACACGTTTCAAAATAGGTGAAATCATGGTCGGTGCTACACAAGATCATAAGAGGACCAATATAAACAGCGCCATTTACCTTGCTAAAGCTATCAGCTGCTCCTAGCACACCAAATTTTTATTATTGGTTCTTGAAAGTACCATAATCCAACAGAAATTCACGTCATATATTCCATCATGTAGGTTATGACAAGGAATTCGTAAGTACTTCTGAAACCAAAAATCTCTTCTTTCGCAACACCTGGAGCGGAAAATTAATGTGTAAGTTAAGGAGTTAAAATACAGAGAAAACTGGATAAGGCATCCTTAAAATATATCAACGAAGATACTGCCAGCCTCATCAAATCTGAAGTTACAGTCCAGAAAATAATAATTGGTCGTTCTCGCTAATAAAGGTTCGTAAAACAGGAGGAAGTTGCAATGGGCAAAAACCCAAAGCCTGCAAAATTTAAAAAAAAAAACTTTTCTTTATTAACGCGATTTTAGTTAACTCGAATAACATTTGGTTCCCAGTTAGTCGGGATAAATGAGCTCCTACTGATGCAATGTAAAGAAACAACTCCGTTCAGCTTGTTTACAAAATGTATTTATTTTTCTTTACGTGTATAATAATTTTTTTGCAAGTCAGTACTGTTAACCAGAAGGGTTGTTTGTTTCTTCACGATCAATTTTTTGTTTATTCGTCAATTAAAGATTTAAAAAAATTCAGGTTAATCGATTGAATCGATTTCAAAAAGCAGGACATGTCACTCAGTGTTAATGCTCAAGAACATTAAAAAACCGTCCAACTGTCCGGGCGTTATATTAAATTTATATTTTAAAAATGAATATAGCAATCGTCTACCAAAATCTAAAATAGCTTCACAAATTAAAACTTAAGAAAATAGGTAAATAAATTTTAATGTTTCAGTTATTATATAACAGTGTAATAACTCTGTCAGTTATAGACACTATGCCAAAACGTAGGCCTAAGTGCTGGATTACAAGAGGCATTTAAGTGTTTAATTTCCAAGTGGCTGCTCGTCAATGTGTCGATGAAATAGCCAAGAATATTAATGCTTCCAGTACGACACGTGCAACCAAATTCCCACCAGAAAATGAACAAANGTCGATGAAATAGCCAAGAATATTAATGCTTCCAGTAAGACACGTGCAACCAAATTCCCACCAGAAAATGAACAAATACGAACGTGTTTCCTTCCCTTACTTCACAATCTCAGTTGTCTGAGAAACTTACGACCTGGCTAAGTGGATTAAGCTCAGTGGCGCCCTTCTACCACTCTCGTAACAAGATAAAGGAATGAAACAGCATGGAATTATTTCTCAAATGCGTAAGGCGTTAGATAAACATCGCTCCTGTAAGCTGGCCTGAAACGCAGATTGTGGCGTAATATCGTGAAGCTAATTTGCTGATACATTTATTTTAAAAACTGATGCAATGTGGGTTCTGATCAGAAGTGTAGTACCATATAAAAGACTAGCACCACCGTCATTACATTATTTCGCATACACCTCAGTGTTTCAGACTGTAATTTGTTAATGGACACTCAGACAAAGATTCGTCCCAGCCAACAGAATATTTGTTTGTATTAGGGCTAAAATTTATTTTGTTGCCCTAACAAATTATTTTGTTGAGTAAACAAAACTTCAAAACCAACCATATTAATTTTGTTGATCTAACGAAACACACGCTTTAATAAACAAAACCTATTTGTTGAGCCAAAAGAAATTAGACAGTAAATTGAATATTAGTATGNGTCGATGAAATAGCCAAGAATATTAATGCTTCCAGTACGACACGTGCAACCAAATTCCCACCAGAAAATGAACAAACACGAACGTGTTTCCTTCCCTTACTTCACAATCTCAGTTGTCTGAGAAACTTACGACCTGGCTACGTGGATTAAGCTCAGTGGCGCCCTTCTACCACTCTCGTAACAAGATAAAGGAATGAAACAGCATGGAATTATTTCTCAAATGTTTAAGGCGTTAGATAAACATCGCTCCTGTAAGCTGGCCTGAAACGCAGATTGTGGCGTAATATCGTAAAGCTAATTTGCTGATACATTTATTTTAAAAACTGATGCAATGTGGGTTCTGATCAGAAGTGTAGTACCATATAAAAGACTAGCACCACCGTCATTACATTATTTCGCATACACCTCAGTGTTTCAGACTGCAATTTGTTAATGGACACTCAGACAAAGGTTCGTCCCAGCCAACAAAATATTTGTTTGTATTAGGGCAAAAATATATTTTGTTGCCCTAACAAATTATTTTGTTGAGCAAACAAAACTTCAAAACCAACCAAATTAATTTTGTTGATCTAAGGAAACACACGCTTTAATAAACAAAACCTATTTGTTGAGCCAAAAGAAATTAGACAGTAAATTGAATATTAGTATGNGGAAACACACGCTTTAATAAACAAAACCTATTTGTTGAGCCAAAAGAAATTAGACAGTAAATTGAATATTAGTATGGTAAAAGTGTTTGCTAGTGCATTTGTTGATGCTTAATAATAGTATAAAGATCATAATAAAACAATATCAATAGGAAACTAAATTATCCTGCAAAATATAGTCCACTATTTTTATGTATATATTAAAAAACATTCCACTTAATCTGAGGTTGCTTGGGCATAGCACTCGTGCGCAAAGATCAAGGTTCGATTCTCGGTCGGGTTTCGGTTATTTTATATTAACCAATTTTTTTTTATTGTATTTAGAGCCAAACAAATACTTAGTTGCACCAACTAAATCTTAGTTTGGGGCAATCAAGGAAGAACGAGAAAATAATTTTGTTCCTACAACAAAATATCTCATTGCCCCTTTACAAACTACTAATTTGGTTGCCCCAAACACAATTGGTTTGATTCAACTAAACAATTTTCTAGTGGAGGTTAGTATAATTCCTGCCATCTGCAAGTTTGCCATTAGTAAGTACGTGCCAGTTATTAGAAATTTGGCGTGAATCAAGCTTTCATCAATTATGATGCGACAAGTTTGCTCATGGCTCTCAAGATCTCGTTTTTAAGGGCCGCCCAAACCTCTCAACTCAGAAAATCTCAACAAGTTTGCTCGGAAAGGCAAATTCAAGTGAACACCATGAGAAATGCTTGTTTCAGCCAACAAAATATTTGTTGGTGTATGGACAAACAAATTTACACGGTTGATTCAAAACAAATGTTTTGTTCTCCGGCAGATTTTGTTGGCTGAAAAACATGGTTTGTTTGGTTCAAGTACATATTTTATTAGCTGAACCAAATCCGTTTTATTGAATTTCATACTTAGTTTACTCAACAATTTATTTCGTTAGAGTAACCATATCTTTGTTTGGCCATATGCGAACACACGTTTTGTTGGCTCAACAAAGCCTTTCTCTCAGTGAAATTGTAAACTTTCTACAAGTTTACATGCTATATGGGATACTATTAATTTAATTACCTAAGTAAATCGTCTTCAAGTTTGTTGTCAAGTTAAGGTACGTCGCCTTCTTTTAAAATTAACCACAATGAAAGTGTTTTATTTACAGTACAAAAACTTGAAACCTGGTATAAGAAGATTATTACTTTTATACTATTATAAGTTATCTCCCAAAATAAATGCCTCACTACAGACGTACAGACGTTCAGAAGCTTAAGTTGATTTACTGGATGATTTCTCAGATTTCGGCAGATTAAGTAATCATTTTATCGCTCTACAGTCTATTTTGTCTCAAGTTCTGGTAGCTACTTCCCTCCTACGAAGCACAACAATCATTTAAAATTTATGGGAGGCGATTTTACGCCATAAATTACCATATACAACGTAGCCTAGCGCGTTTACGCCTTGAGAGTCCAAAAAGAATATTTGTTTGGATAACATAACACAATCTTGAAACGAACATGCCAACTTTTCGTCGAGCCTTCAAAGCAGCCCAATTTTGGAACCCGGAGAGCGGTAAATACGAAACTGGAATACGAACACTACCCCGCATTTACTCTACAATCAGAACTGTTAAAATTATGTGGTCAAACAACGTCACGAACTTTTTTTATCTCCAGTTTCCAACATATCCGTTTTTTAATTTCAAAAAGAAATTTCGCATAGCTTAATATATACGAGCTGCATTTAAACTCGGCGAGATGAACGGGCTGATATTCTAAGGAACGCATTCGTATACACAGTTCACAAATCCGAATCGCAACCTCATATTGACAGTGGTATTGGCAAAATAAAAAAGCACTCCGTTGTAACCGCAGAAGAGAAATGAGATAGAGTGCTCATGCGAGGTGCGCAGTAGCCATCTAACATTGAACTGCTTTTCTCCAACAACACTATCAAAAACAATTTGGTAGGATTTTAAGTTAGGACACAGTTTATGTAATTAAGTACTTTGAGAGGTTTGTACACTATATCTTATTTCGTTATTTAAATCGACTTGAATATATTCAAGTTAGTCGAAGTATTTTATTCATATAAAAAGGAAGTTCGGTTGAAAATTTGAACGAAAAAAATAAACACATCCATATATGTTAACCATGTGACTGACAGTTGTATTGTGGATGTGCAAGTAAATGTTTGGAGTACCGTACGAATAGGAGACAAAAATCGACGTACCTCGTTTTTAGTCAATGGTTGTAACTTGGGCAGTGCGACATGGCGATATATTAGTCACGGAACACTATTTCTGAGATATCGAAACTGCGATACGGTTCAGCAGTGTAGGGCAATATACAGAATGATTATGAACTACAGGTGCAAACGCTGAGAGGTGATTCCTTATGCAAAGTGAGATCGAAAACATTACACAGCCTATGTCCTGCAGTAATTCATACGGAAGGTAGATGACCTTGAAAATCGATATTTCAAATGGTTTAAATCCAAAATAATAAAACCTACGTGAGATGAATGAACAATTCCGCGAGTGCTGTTGTCTTGAATCGAGATCTGAAATCTGCGAAAGGTTGTTGGGTACTATTATCCCTGTTCTTAAGAAAATAGAACGTGCCAGGTTATTATACACCAAATTTGTGTAACACTTCGGTGTTTATAGCTTTTAAAGACGTCATAATCATGTGTACCAGAATGTACAAAAACTTTACCTTGGTGTAACTATCTCAGACGAACTGTTGTCGAGATAATACACAAAGTTTGTAAGGGTACAGTTGGTTGGCTGCCACAAACTTTTGTTTGTTTCCTTGACAAACCGCTCGCCTGGAAGAGTTACACCACACTGAGAGAAAAGCGAAAAAAAAATATTAGTTTGTAAAGGGCCAAACACACACACACACACATATTATATATATAAATTGCCCCACCAAAATATTTTGTTCAGTACACAAATCGTGAAGAACAACAGATTAATTTTGTTGCTATAACAAAATGCACGATTGAATTAACAACACCTCTGTGTTGGGCCGAAATAAATTAGACTGTCAACAAACTATTTGGTTTAATCACGTGTATATGTTTGTTTGGTTACTCATTTGATTGTCTTCAGTCGAAATTACAGCTAGAGAGTTTGTTAGTATTTTCTGTGACACTTATAATTGTACAAGTGTTTGTTAGCGCATTTATTGATACTTAATAACGGTATGAACATCATAATAAAACAATTTCAACAGGAAACTATAAAGGAAAGCTGCAGAACTTGAAACATTTATTTGCGTACGTTGGCAAGTATTTGAAATGTATGTATTTAAAAACGTTTCTATTTCATCAGGAGTCACTATAGCCGAGGTTTCTAAGGCGTAGCACTCGATCTGAGCTGATGTGGGTTTGAATCTAGGTCTCACCTTGAATGTTTTTTTTTATATTAAACGAAACTGTTTAATGTACGCATAATTTAAACACATTTTTAGTTGCACCAACCAAATATTTGGTTTTGGCAAGCAGAAAAGAACAAATCGATTTGGTTTCAAGAACAAAATATTTAATAGTCCCTATACAAACAACTAATTTGGTTGCGCCAAACAAAATTTGTTTGATTAAACAAAAGAAAAACCTTTTTCTCAGTGCAAGGAAACTTTATTATACATTATGACGTCATTAAAAGAGAGAAACACCAAGTGTTTACACACATTGATTGGATAATAATATGGCAACTCCTATTTTCTCAAGAATGGGGATGATACTACCCAACAACCATTCGCAGAATTTAGATCTCGATTAAAGACAATAGTGTTTACGGAATTGTTCTTTCATCTCAAGTAGGTTTTATAATTTCAAATTTAAACAATTTTAAATATATATTTTTAAGGTTACCTACCTCCCTTACGAATTACTGTAGGACATGGGTAGATTAATAATTTTTTTTATCTCATTTTACATAGGGAATCACCCGTTAACAGCGTCTGTGCCTGTATTTCATATCGCATACGTTAAGTTGGCGTTATGCTATGATATAAGCGATATTTGCGATACACCATATCGTTATCGATTTACACTATGCTGCCTCGGAGCGATATATCGCACAGATTCCTGTTGGCCAACATGTTTCTAAACGGTACTTAAAACGAGGCGGGAATGGTTAGAGCGCAGCTGTCAAGCGCACTTTACCTCGGAACGCAGCGCAGGCGTATCTCAACAAAGATGGCCGGCGGCGCATGCGCAGTGGCGTGGCGGCCGGCCGCAGGGGGCGCTACATGCGCGCCACGATTAGTCACGGGCCAGACCGTAATTAATATTCCGCGGCCGCACGCTCCTGAGTAACGTGGCTCCCCGCGCGATCCTTATCGCGGGCACACCCAGGGGGGGCGGGAGCGAGGCCGCGTGCGCCTTGCGACGCCGTTGCCTCGGCGCCCGCAGCGCCGCCGCCATCTTGATATACCATACCATCTGCCAAGGGTTTTTTTTCTACTCAGGTTTGGGAAGATCAATGCTTTCAGTTTTGACAACTGCAATTTTTCGCTGCCAGGGTGCACTGGTGTTGCATGTGTACCGGATTTTTTTTCCGTTTTCTATGCAAACAAATAAGATAATTGCAATTTTTATTAAATAAATAAAATCGAGTAAAATCTTTTGATTTGTTTTGTGTTAGAAACCACGTAACAAATTAACTTTGTTCTTCGCACTAGAGTGGAAATATAACGAACTATGTTCACGTGTTTTTTTTTTTAATACTCTGTCGTTAACTGGATTACTTTGTGTAAATATGACACCTGAATCCGAAAAAAAAAACATAGCGAATGGTTAAATAATAAGGGAAAAGAGTAAGTTCAAAGTTCCTTTCCATTACACCTACTTATTTCGCTCTTATGTTCGTATAGTTTGCTTATGAACACTCTATGCCAAGCACGATTGTATTTTTACTTTTTGCTCTTACCTTAAATTTTAGGCTGGGGAAAGTAAATATAACAATTTTAGCAAAACTCTACATTCACTCATAAAAATATAGAATTTCTTAATTTACCGTCAGTTTAACAGCAACCTATGAGAAGCTCTCCCATAAGAAATATATTTTTGTTCCTAACCTGAGTAGAATAAACATAACCTCGACACACACAGCGTTACCGCCATCTTGCGAAACGTTCTGCTTTGGATCTGCGTTTCTGTCGATTTCGTATCCTTCCGCCACACGTAAAATTAACACTGCCAACGACCTCCGTCACTTTATTCATGCGTCGATCAAGAGGAACTTCGAAATTGCTGGGATCGTAAATTTGTGTAAGAGTCTTTGGACAGTCTAGGCCGTGGATACTATGCATGCGCGCGTGAAAAACGATCTTTTGGGGGCGTTAAACGGGCTGAGCGCTGCTGTAGCGCTGCAGGTTCGCCTTGGTGGAAGGATAGCAGGCTAACCGCTCAGTCACAGCTGCCTCTATGAATTGTGCTTAATATTGGCGTTGTCGGCGCAAAATAAGTTGAGGCTGGCTCACAAGAAAGAAAGGCCAAAAAAATATTTGTTTGATATTTGTTTGTAAATGGCCAAAATATAAATTTAATTGTGCCGAAAAAATATATTGTTGCTTAAACAAAACTTGAAAAGCAAGAAAATAAATTTTGTTCACATGAAAAAATAAATGTTTTAATAAACAATCCCCTGTGTTTGGCCACATTAAATTGAATCAACAGTATATATTTCTTTGTCCACTCATTTGATTGCCATCGTTCTAAAATATAGCTTGAGATTTGCATTTTTTGTGACAATTAGGATAGTAACAGTGTTTTTTGATGCGTTTGTTGATACTTCATAATGGTATACATGTCCTAATAAAAAAGAGTTCAAGAGGAAACTAAAAAGCGAAGCTATAAAACTTGAGATATTTATTTGCGCTCGTTGTATAGTATTTGAAATGCACGTATTGAAAAGCATGCCAATTTAATCTGTAGTCACTTAAGCTGAGGTTGCTCTGACTGAGCGCTTCGGCGCAAATGAAATAGTTTCAAATCACGGTCGAGCTTACAATTTATTTTTAATATTAAAACGAAACTGTTTAATGTACGTAGAGCCAAACGAATCTTTGGTTGCACCAATTAGATATTTGTTTGGAGCAACCAAATAATAACAACAAAATAATTTTGTTATAATAACCAAATATTTAATTGCAACTATACAAGTAATTAATTATTTCTGCGCCAAACAAACTTTGTTTGATTCTACAACATATTTTTCTCAGTGCAACTTTCTCGGCGCAAACGAGGTTGATGAAGCTGAAGCGGCGAGAAGCGTTGTGATTGGCTGTTGGCACCACGTGCTCTGCATGAACTGCGACCGTGTGGATCATAGACCAAAGATAAGGTATAGGCTGTCCACTGTTAGCTAGTGCTTTTCAAATAAATCTAATGGAAAATTACACTGCCCCTATTTACATATTGTATAGTTTAACTGGCACGTTGGCATGCGCCCAGTAAAGTCGCTAACTACGAAGGGAAAGTAGTTCCATGTATTAAAGTCAAATTTAAAAACGCAAACATTTGTGAATAATAAAATTATGTCCTTTGCCTTCTGTTTTTTTTTCAAGCACATTAAGTGTAAGAATTAGTAAATTTGTGAAATATTTACTTTCCTAATAATTTTGCAGTTTCAGCTAAAAAACGCATGAACAAAGCGATCAGGCCCATATCAATGTCAGTTTTTCAAATGGCGAAAGGCTACACAATGTGGATACAAGTAGATCTTAGGTGGGGCTTTCAAAAGTATTCAGTTCACCGTGAACAGTCTATAACAATTGCATAAAAGGGATGATTAAAAATAATTTTAAAGAATGGTTTTTGTGTTGTTTAAGCCGGCTTACAACAACACGAAGCATAATTTTTTAAAGTCACCCCTGTACTAGCGGAATCCTTAAGAAGTATGCCTTGGCGTTATTAGCGGGGGATAAAATGCATAAAATCTTTAACAATAAAAACGCATTATTTCTAACAGATTAACCGTTCACTTTAAATACCATTTTGGAAAAACATTGCAGTAATGGATAGTTTGTAAACATTTTTTTTTTAAATTGTTACGTAAACTGTAACTGTTTATAGACTTGACAAAATATGTCTTTATATTAGGAATAGTAATATTATATATGTATACAAGAATTTTTAAAAAGAATGGCCTACTCTACGTAGGACGATATTTAGTTTAATAGGAATACATAACTTTATTTAATATGGAAATAACCACACCATTTCGTCACAGCATCTCGACTATACCCAAAATTTACAGCCTTATAGTTAGGCGTAATTACACCTCTCACTAGATTGTGTCATAATTTTCAATCTGTTTTTCTAGAAGAAGTTATTCCGGACTCATGTTTGCAAGTGTTGTTTTGTTGTATAATTCGAGGAATAGCAACGCCACAGCATTCATTGTAGGAAGGCGCTTGACACTACTGGATATACAAGTTGTTGTTGTTATTTACATTCTACATTTCAGCAAGTGTAAAAGGCTGCTAGGGATACATCCCTGGGATTAAAACCAGAAGCATCCACACAATAAACCTGAACCACCACCACTTGTGCGTTAAGAAAGTCCGCTATCATATTGTGACGCCCCTGAAAACTCAAATACAGCATTGCAATCGAGTAAGCAAGACGCAAACATTAGTTTCAAGACATTTCACCATAATTGCAAGTTTTTTCGTTACGCGAATCGTCATATGCCAGGTCCATCTCCCCATAGGAGATTATTCATACCACGGATGAATAATGGCACACTCGTCAACTGCCATACTTTATAAGTTTAAACGAACTCGCTAGAAAACTTCTTGCTTAGTGGCTCATACACCTCCCTTTGTTATAACTTCTAGCTACGAGTTGAATTATGTGTTCTGTCTCATTTTGAACGAGAAATCACCTCACAAATTTTGTAACATTTTCAGGGACACGTTGCGTAAAATTTTTCGTAAAAACTGTTGTCATTTCGACAGTAATAGAAAATGGTCAGAGAAAATTAAGTTCTATATTTTTTTTATCAAGCTTTTCCCGTTACCTTATGACGAAAAGAAGCTAAGGAACTTTATAATTGAGTAATATTTAACTCATATAAGTACCTCCACGTATAAAACAAATGTGTCGTACAACTTGTAATAGCACGTGGGCGGGATTGTTTTTTATCTAGTTCTCCGTTATGTCGCAACACCTGCGTATGGCACTGCAATCGCGACCCGCAATCTCGTCCACAGAGACATTTGCGATCCAGTAAATAAATATTTATTGCGCAATAAAGACCCGCTGCAGGTTACAATTAGACGGATGTGGTTTATAGCATGTTCGACTTTTAAAATTTTCGCGCTGATCGCAATCCCTTGAAAGTTATCAAAAGTACGGTCTGCAAACGAATTCAGATTACCATAAATTCACCTTCTGGAACCAGGCCAGAAATCTCTAGTGCTGGAGAGGCCAATTACGTTTCCAAATTAGGATAAGCCCTCTTTCTGACACGTGCTATCCATAAAGCAATTGAGGACGGCGTATTTTATATTCACACTATCGCACTACATGCAAGACTCAACGAGATTACAAAATTACGAGGAAATATTATCCCATGATTTACTGATTTGAATATTATATTCTGTCACAGAACGGGAGCACCCACAGGAAACCCCACCACTCCATGACAGTGACCAACTCCCCTTCCTTCCATTCCACTCATTTAAGCTAAATGAGTCTTACAAAAACCTTCAAGCAGCAGAGTTTAAATAGCAGAGTACAAACAAATAACGCAGTCGCAATAAATTGCGACAATTAAACTATCCCCTGATATAAATTTTAATATATGATAATTAACCCCAAAACTGTGAGAAATGATTCAACAAACTGTTAGTTTTCATTTCCTTCATATCCGGGCTTATTTTGTTTTTTCTCATAAAGTGTCCATATAAAAAATACAAGTAATATAAAAATACAAATAACCAAACAGGCTTTAAAATATTTTACAATATAATTATTGTTATGAAAATTACATGAAGTTACATTTAATAATGGGCTCCCATAGCAATGCATACTTAGCCCAAATATTGTAACATTGCAAAATTACAGAATATAAACCAACTGATCTTAAACTTTTTCCCTATACATGCCCCATAAAATGCCCTCAAACATGGCAGGATATGCTTTCTGCCAAGTTATAATCTTGTTATCGCGAGGTCCCTATCCATTCTATCTCCCAAGACGAAAGAAAACACCTTTTACAGTCAGGAAACACGTTGACCAGGGTATTGAGGAAAATCCAGAAAGTTTCTTTCCTTCGAGTCCAGTAACATTCAAATCTTGATGACGTCCAATGTAGCGTCGGACGGTTGCTATACGCCATCCACACACGTTGGAAGGAAGGTGGGGTGAGGGGTGGGGGCAGCCTCAAGCCTCCACGTCGACAGTCTGCCCTCGCCTGCCAAGCTACGCAGCCGCGTCGGTACCAACGTCCACGACGACTCACGTCAACACGGTAAGCCTCAGCTCCCTCGTCCATATATCCCCATGTTAGAACGTACCATTTCCTGCACTGATATCAATGCTGGATGCACGGTGATCCAGCTCCGTCACAAAGTACACTGAAGAGCAAAAAAAAAACTTGTTTAGGCGTGCGTATGCAAATAACAGAGGTATGGAACCAATCAGAGTAACGCGATGCGGTCGGCAGCTAGATCGGTTACTGCTACTACAATGGCAGACTATCAAGATTTAAGTGAGTTTGAACGTAGTGTTATAGTCGGCGCACGAGAGATGGGACATAGCATCTCCGAGGTAGCGATAACATTTGGATGTTCGCGTACGACCATTTCACTAGTGTACCGTGACTATCGGGAATCCGGTAAAACATCACATCTTCGACATCGCCGTGGTCGGAAAAAGATCGTGAACGAACGGGACAAACAACGACTTACGAGAATCATTAAACGTGGCAGACGTTTCTCAAATTGGCGCAGATTACAATGCCTCCTGCATACCTTCAGACATTAGTCGAGTCCATGCCACGTCGTCTTGCGGCACTTCTGCGTGCTCGCGGGGGCCCTATACGATATTAGGCAGGTGTACCAGTTTTTTGGCTCTTCAGTGTAGGTACGTTAGTGTTTGAAATATTTTGGTTCGGTCTTAAAACCTACAGAGTTTTCCAAGGAAAGAACGTTTGCAAAATGTTAAACACCCACCTATGTTTGCGCTATTTTAAACGTAATTTGTTCTAAAAAGTTTATTATCGTCTATAAATACCGATTTTTCAATTTGTTGTTTAGACTCGATTGTTCTGAGATATGAAAATTATTTTCTGTGTACACGTTAGTTGAAACAGTTAATTATGAAATACTAGTTAACAAAAATAAAGACCTGATTTATTTGGTTGATTTAACCAATTCTGTTGGCCATCTATAAGAGTACTGAAACTGCCCCCATAACTAGACGCTTAGCGAACTACTTTAATCAGAATTACTGTGTGACGTATGATCCACAATTTTACTTCCAACTTTGTTACCTCATTTCGGGTCGCATTAAAAGAATTAAATTAATTGCCACGTCTGAACGCTCTAATACAAACAAATGTACTGCCGGCCCGGCAACAATCGTCCAGCCGTGCAACTATCGCTGCCAGTCGCCAGTAGCGAGCAGCTACAGGGTGAATGGCAACTGGCCAGCAACCATAGTTGCTCTATGTGAGCGCTTATATTTATGCCAGTGACAAATAAACTGGACGATTGTTGTTCGGCGATAGTCGCGACGTGTGAAAGGGCATTTGCCTAACATTGGAAATATCACTTGCTACGTCACACACAAACACAAAAACACACACACACACACACCTTTTAAAAATGTCAATTAACTTTCCTAAACCATCATGTAAATTTTTAACATATACATGACGTAGAAATAATGCTGCATGTCAGGATGCAAAGTTAGGAATATTTAGCGTCGTTACTATGCTCCATGCACGATTACTTCCAACTGTTATGAAGCCCTACTAAGGTTTTACTTCTAGAATATTCTTCCACCTCGTGCAAACAAAGCTTGACTAAGTCTAAAAAATTACACCACAGGGACAAGGCAGTGCATTCGTGCGCACTCAAAGTAATAATATTTTATAATATTTTTCTTAAGAACTATCTCTTTCTTGGCATTACCAATACACCTATTTTCTATATGTTTATATTATTATTAATTATAAATTAAATTTTATAATTTATAAATAAAATATAAGTGAAAAATGAATTTGACCAAAAGTTAGTTAATTTTCAGTTAACATAAGTATAAAATGCTTGTGATAAATGACATTTAGGGAACAACCAAACACATCATACATGGTGTGATATTTCAAACGTTCGATTCAAAGTGCGAAGAAACCGCGAACAGACTAAACAAAGTTGGTAATTTCGCTGCGCAATTGACTCTTTCCTGAGCAAACGTGCGAAGGAACGCTACCGTGGATGTGTTAGAAACGACTTTACCATTCGCGCTTTCCCAAACTAAGTTAACGCGTACAGATGTAGTCTATTGGCGGTTTTTCACACTTTTTGAATCGTACTTTTAAAAAAAATAACTAAACGAATTACGCATTTGGTTGTTTCCTGACTATGTCGTTTATCACAAGCGTTTCATTCTTCTGTTAACATAAAATTGACTTATTTTTTGTTAACTTGAAATTTTAATTATTTTTTATCTATAAATTACAATATTTCATTTTTAATTAATATGAGCAAATCAGAGATATAATACGTGTGTTGATAATACCTAGTAATAAATAGTTTTTATGTATAATGTTATTACACTGAGTGCAAACGAATGAGGTGCGTTGTCCCTCTGGCGTAATTTTACAGACACGGTTAAGCTTCGTTCACGTGAGGCGGACGAATATCCTGGAAGTAGAACTTCAGCAGGGCTTCTGAAAAATTGGAAGTAACCGTGAATGGACTATAACCTAGGATGTGGCGAACTTGCAAATGCTTCCTCGGAATGCGCGTCCAAGTCACGTCATGTTCGCTGGAGCGTGTTCACGGCGCATGCGTCGTAGACGACCACCAGCGAGGTGTTCATGCTCCCAGCAGAGATGCGTGATGCACCCGGCAACACCTGGGAGTCTAGCCTTCCACCGTAGACCGTATCGGGCGGGGGGAAATACTGCCGGTGAAAAAGAAACGCACGCACGCACACACACACACGGAAAATTACCGTACACTTAACGTGGCCCGGGCGTAAAATATTACACCGCCGGAGATCCGGCAGGCAGTTTGTTTTGAAAACGCGACACGCGCTCGCAGGTGTGATATTTGTCAAAGCGCCGGGCGCGCGGATTAAATTGCAGGCCAATTAAGCTATTAAAATAATTAAGGGCTCCGGCGGCGGGTTTCTTTATCTGCGTGTGAAAATTTCCATCGCTAATTGTTTTATCGGCGAGAGGATCGGGTTCTAGAGTTGTGGCGAGCTGGNGGGGGGGGGGGGGGCAGACCCACCGCGCGAGGCGGCCCGGCGCTGCCAACCTCTAATTTTCAGTTTTCCCCCCTTCGCCCCCTGGGGAAGTATTTTTTTGTGAGTGTGTGTGCGGCGGCGGGGCGGTCTGGCGCGCGCTACGGCCACGCCCACTCGGCGCGAGGCGTCGCGATGCGCTATCTGCGCCGGCGAGGAGGGTAATTTGCACGTCACAACGGCGGCCGCCTGTTTGTTTTTTAAAAGGGGGAGGCGGCGTCCCATCTCGGCTGTCGCATCTCCCTTCTGCCCGCAACACGTCATTACGCCTCCTCCAGCCTCCATCTTAGTTTTTCAATCTGTGAAATACTGGCAGCTGGCAAGCTCCGGGCTTCGTTTTCGCGCGGTTTTCACTCCGACTTCCGAGAGGGTTCACCGTCGCTTTTTCACGACGGTTGTGCCAATTTACAGTAAAAAACAAATACAGTACTGTGACTCACCGCCGTGTCTGATGGTTTTTGATTTGAGTGATTTGGCGGTCTTGAGAGCCGATGAGGGTGAACTGAGGTGGAAATAGAGCAGCATCGGAATGCAAGGGTGGGAGAAACGGGAGATCCCCGCCGAGAAAAACCCACAGACCAGCGGCATCAACCGACATGATTCCCACTTGCGAAAATCCGGGTGTGACCCGGCAGGGGATTGAACCCGGTTAGACTTGGTGAGAGGCGAACAGTCTAACCACTCAGCCACCGCGGCCCCGTGTCTGATTGTGTTCGTCTGAATCGCCTCGCACGGCCCTCAGTCCGAACTGACATCTGGTATGTTTATTTCTATACGATATTTAACAGACATTGACTGCCTACTAACAACAGCTCCTTGGTTAACAAATGTTCTGTGTGTAAAAAAAGAATATAATTAAATATGGTGGTCTTATATGGACTTGTCTGTTGACTATATTTTTTTATTATTGAACTATGTAGCTCTTCAAAATGTATAATGAACTGATGATTCGTCTCCCTATTTTATTTTCATGGGCGTTGGTTAAAATCTGTTAGTTATGTTAAATGACAGACGTGCACTGCGATAGTTTGAAAGTTAGGCCTATTTAATATTTAAATTGGTAACTAATTTCTCCAGAGGCAAGTTTATCAAACAAACTGGGTTTCTACAAAATCTTTTAATATTTACTAAATTTTAATATTGGTTCCAGCTTTCTTATTCCTATTCATGCATTTTTTTTTTTTTTTACGAACTCAGAGCAATTTGTGAACTACAAAAGTTTTCATAATCAATTTTATTTATCAAGTATGGAATATTTTAATGTAAATTTATTTTAAAGACTGAAATGGACGTCGATATTTTGTTGCCAATTTATAAATTTGGTTGGTGAAAAATAAATCTTTGAAAAGTGTCGAATTTAGCGAAAGTCGCTGGAAGCAGACCTCTGTTCACGATATTTATTTTTTCTGTAAGGAAGTGTTTTTAATTATAGCATCAATGCGGTGTTTTTCTTTTTTTAACAGATTGCTCTATTAAAATTGAATGTTCACCGCTTAATATTCCGAGGAACAATAACAAACGCAAAGCTTGTCTATGCTATTTTCCTTCGGTGTCGCAGTTCTTCCTTGCGGTCGGATGGGACCCTGACGCGTTTAACTAATTTTACCAGGGAGATCCCCAAGGGACGCCTTAACCCGTTCAGTCACCTTGTCCACGACACTTGTGATCGGTTCTGTACACAGTAAGTTATGAGTGCCCAGTTTTCCTTGTGGGTAATATGTNCCTTGTCCACGACACTTGTGATCGGTTCTGTACACAGTAAGTTATGAGTGCCCAGTTTTCCTTGTGGGTAATATGTTGGGATACCCGAATTTCGCGAAACGATTTTTGCCTATGCTAGATTTCAATACCTTACGGGAATATCAGCAGTTTTCNAGGGATACCCGAATTTCGCGAAACGATTTTTGCCTATGCTAGATTTCAATACCTTACGGGCATATCAGCAGTTTTCTTTTGATTTTTGGCGGCACGTCTTTGTAAGGACACATTTTCTTTCTTGACTGGCGAATCAGAATTAGATGTGATTCACCTAAGACACGGAACGCGTAAATCATACAATGGGGGAAAGTAGACCTGAGATAAACTGTTATGAAATACAATACAATTCGGGTGTACGTAGTAATCTGATTTGTGGAATTTTCTACGCCTCTTTGACATGAATGGTTAATGCCAATGTCGTCGAGCATGCAGCCCGTTGTTCACTGGTTGCGAGACAAGTACTGTACACAAGTACAGCGCATACCAAAGAATTACGTGATTGCAACACTTGAACTCGGAAAATGTGTGTGTCCTCGTTCCGTTTCCTTCACGCCTTAGTTCTACCATCTGACTGAAAGATGTGACCGAGCAGGTTAAAAGTAGAGCGTGATTGACGCTACAATCTTGGTAAAGGCTTTTCTCGGTAAACTGAGAACTATACTGTAGAAAACCCTTCTAAACATCTACTTGTTTGTACTAAGTGTATTCTTCCATCACAGGTAACATTAGCATTGCCGTAGGCCTATATTCGTGTTTCGGTCTGACGAAACTCTGAAATTATTAGGAAAATTAATATTTCACAAATTTTTAAATTCATAACACTTAAATGCATCAAAATTCACAAAGCTAAATATATCGCTTCTGTATTAACAAATGTTTACCAAACACATTTAATTAATGTTAAGTCATGGAACTACTTTCCCATCTTGGTTACCAACTTCACTCTACTCATGCCAAAAAGTGTACCAGTTTCAATATATGCAGGAAGAGGCAGTGAAATTTTTTAAACGTTGATTCGAAAGGTCCTCACTTAACCCTGCACAGTCCATATGCATCCNCAGGAAGAGGCAGTGAAATTTTTTAAACGTTGATTCGAAAGGTCCTCACTTAACCCTGCACAGTCCATATGCATCCTACCTCTCGCAATTTATATTAATTTTAAAACTTTTATGATGCCCCAAAATTGCTGGCGCCACTGTAAAACTTTTTAACGCGTTTCTCTACTAATAATATTTACGTCCCACGACTATGTTGCACTTTAACGTACGTGCTATGCCACGGACTTTACAACACACTTGCATGTAAAGAAATACTCTTAGCAAGAAGACGCTACAAAAAACATACACTCGTTATATGTTTCAAACTACAGCCAAAACTACAAAAAAAAATAACACTACACATCTGGCGGAGCAACACTCACTGATGACCAAAATTATGTAGAGCAGTTTTTACAATATTTCATAAAGTTTAGAATTATGACAAAATGTGCAGCATTAATATAAATTAACGATCTGAAAGCTTATTTACTTATACCATAAACATAAAGAATTACAATATTATTAAATTTAATATACATAAGAGGTAATGTTGAAAATTAAAATACGTATGCCAATAGTAACGTCACATAGAGTAATGATAACTTCATACGAAAACTGTAGCTAAATATATATCTTGGAAAAACTATAATAGTGAATATTACCATGAAATACTATAAGTTACATAATGCACGCCTCCATACGTCCACTTCCAACGGTTTCAACGTTCGCACGCACTGCAACGTATTTCAAATCCGCCGTTGTATACAAAAATTTAAGAATACAGAATTGAGATAGCCGGTCACACCGTGAACTCCAGCTGTACGCGCTAGCAAAATGGCGTCACTCGCCAGCAATATGTCGGAACTCCGTTCGCCAATGAGCGCCTGGTAACTTACTTGCCAACCGGCAGCCCAGGCGGTAGGCAATCTTTCGCAACACGCAGTAGGCAGTCAGACAAAAGCAGGTTGCAGAGCCTTATGCAGCCAATCAGGAAATGGGTACTCAAGCAAGACATAAAAAGAACCTGAGTGCCATTTTGCTTCTGTATACGTGCATATGCTCTGTCAAGACCATTAGACCTTGTTCTCAATGTGTCGCTATGAACAGAACACGCATTCCATAAATGCCGGCTAGCAATGCCTTCAGTGGCGTGGGTA
The DNA here is from genome assembly GCA_002778355.1 of Clitarchus hookeri. Lineage (NCBI taxonomy): Eukaryota > Metazoa > Arthropoda > Insecta > Phasmatodea > Phasmatidae > Clitarchus > Clitarchus hookeri. Next base: position 175,714 of record NQII01002534.1, on the reverse strand, counting down.
GACTTTCGCTATTAATGAGCTTGTATCAACTTATATTTCTGTTATTAGTATTGCTCAGTCTGCTGTATTGTATTCAAGACGTGGGGTTAAGTTTGAGCTTGGTGATGCTATATGGGTGTTTAGAAAGTTGGTTGGTACTAATGGTGATGTTCGTGTATTGGGCTATGTAAAGTATGTGTATTGTGCTTAATTATACTATAGGTAAAGACTGTTCNTTCATAAATGCCGGCTAGCAATGCCTTCAGTGGCGTGGGTAGACTTTCGCTATTAATGAGCTTGTATCAACTTATATTTCTGTTATTAGTATTGCTCAGTCTGCTGTATTGTATTCAAGACGTGGGGTTAAGTTTGAGATTGGTGATGCTATATGGGTGTTTAGAAAGTTGGTTGGTACTAATGGTGATGTTCGTGTATTGGGCTATGTAAAGTNCTTGGTGATGCTATATGGGTGTTTAGAAAGTTGGTTGGTACTAATGGTGATGTTCGTGTATTGGGCTATGTAAAGTATGTGTATTGTGCTTAATTATACTATAGGTAAAGACTGTTCACGGCAAAGTGAGCACATTTGAGGCCCTAGTTACTTTTTCCTTTCAGCAATTGTTTTTATCCTTTAAACACCTTTTTAAATAAATTTTTCCATGTAAGTAAAAAAACGCAGTGTGCATATTCCACCACACTCAGAAGTTAACGTCTGGGGCTAAAATAAAACATATTCACTGACTGCTATTCCAAATGAGAGGGCTTTCAACTTTACCGTGAACAGCCCACATAAGCTGGTGTTAGCTCTTTGCTGTACCCTGTTGCTTGCTAGTTTACACTTCCACCACTAAAACGTAGCTCGGCAACTGACGCCTCAGGACGCGTGTGACGGGTCCCTTGAGGTTCGCTTGTCTTGTGAGTGGTCGGAATGCATTCAGTTTCCCNGACGCCTCAGGACGCGTGTGACGGGTCCCTTGAGGTTCGCTTGTCTTGTGAGTGGTCGGAATGCATTCAGTTTCCCCAGGCTGCACAGTGGTCGCTGACTCCTGCTGCGTGTACCGAGAATGTACAGCAGTGAGCAAGCACCACCTTGCCTTGCAACAGTTCACCACACGCCACTGAACGTCTTAGTTTTTACGTCTATTATTTGCCCCGCACAATTAAACCACTACTTGCGGTGTTCGTAACTGGATTATCAGCGACTTGCAGTTCACTGAGTAAAATCAGTTGTTCACATTTAGCTTGAAATGTTCAAAACGCGTAAGGATAGGCTGTTCACGGTTGAATGAGCATGTGCTCAGTAAAGTTGCTAACGACGGAATGAAAATAGGTCCATGTCTTAACGTTGAATTAAAAGTGTTACGTAAATATTTGTGAATACTGATATGACTTATTTTAATTTATGTTATGTTTATGTAAGGATTATGGAAATTATTAAAATGTTTATTGTTGTAATAATTTCAGAGTTTCACCTGACCGACGCATGACTGAAGTGATTAGGCACATGTCAATGTTAATCTTACACATGGTGGAATAACACACTATGTGCATTCAAGTGGATCTCAAGCAGGGTTTTTAAAGGCGCTGAGTTTAACGTGAACAAGCTATACGAGTGTTTTTACAGATCCTGTATGCAAACTTGCTTAGTAAAACTGTAGCTCTAATTCCAACTTTAATTCAAGCCCAACTGAATTAAAAGTATTTTATATATAATATAATAAGTGTTCATAAAAATGTGTAATGCTGTGTGGGTAATTTTCATTTCAAAATACTCAAGTCTTGTTTCTTGGAGTGGAATCTCCACATGTGAAGTTTCGCGGAAACACGTTATACTAAACGCAAAATTAATAAGTATGAGCCACGCATAAAATTGTATATTTACGCCAAACAGTGAAAACGTATGAGAACTATTGAATGCCGCCTCTTTTTAAAACACGCCGCCCAAGGTAAATTAAATAAATCGATCTCGTGCGGCGGTATAAACACGCATCTTCATCCAGCCAAGCTTAAACATTATTTCTTGTTCAGGACAGACCATGTTGCTCTGGAGAATTAATTAACCAGGATGAGCCCGCGAGCAGCAAGAAGCAAAAAGAAAATAAAACAAAAAGTACATATCAACATCTGCAAGTTGTTGTTGCCCGAGGCGAGGTCAAACATGCGTGAGAAGAAAGATGGCTGGCGTTGTAGACTACGTTACACGGTACAAGCTGAGAACGCATCTACAAGAGCAGTGAGTGCTAACATACATCCTCACCACTACCTCTGGTTTCCGGTTAATTGAGAGCTCATGAACTCCACCTTGGCAAGAAGAGGTAAGAGTGGAGTGTCTGCCCGTAATATATTTGATAAACAAAGACAAAATAAAATCGCGGAATTTTTTTTGTTCTAAGAGACACAATTTTAAATACTAGATATATGTTAATACAATGACTGCATGATATAGTACAGATAGGGTTTATTTGTTTACAAACAAATTATAGACATTCACTAAAGTAGCAGAATTCTCACTGGTCCAGACAAATAAGGGAATAGCTTCGTGCAAAAGCGACGAAAAATTACTGTAGAAAAACTACAGATACGTACGACAGATATTGCACTAAGACCGGTTAAAGAGCAGTCATCTTTTCGTGTGATAAAACACTGCATCTAATCATGACGAAAACGTCAAATGCTAACAGGAAAAAATGTTGACAGGCGAAATAGGAGAATTAGTGCCATGTGTTTACACCTTGTTAGAGGCGTAATGTTAAAACCAAATAAAATGATTTCGATTATTGTAAGTTGACGTCAGAATAATAAATTTATATTTTTTTAACAGGCTATAACTATCGATTAATCGAAGTACATATTCTAATCACTAAACATGTGGCTGAGGATTTAGATTTTTCTCTCCCACAGTGTAATGATACAAAGTATCTTTAAAAAAGGGCCAAGCAGATCTTTGAAAAGAGCAGCGCCAAAAACACGTGTGACTTCATCTCCAATCTCGGTGGTAACAGAGCTAACTAAATATTTCCATTCACTGTACGCTCCTAACCTAGGCCGGCCCTCGTGGATAATACGCAAGGTAAATGCATTATTAAAAATAATTGTGTTATTTACACGAGAGCGATGTTAATTTGTTCACGCGCCTAAAACACTGTAGTTTGTACTATATATAGAATAGGAAGAAATATATTTATAAGTTAGTATGTTATTTAAATTTGATTTTAAAATGTAATTAACTATTGCAGTGTTTGTGAGAGAGTAATTGAGAATTATGGTAAGTCCGTTATTAAAATAGCAACGTGTCCGTTATTTACGGAGAGTTTTGGAGAAATGTTATTAGCACTTTTCCGTAAAATGACGTCATATTTTAATAGTTTTCTTTTTCAGTAATAACCGTTTAGGTTTGATCGTGTGTCATTCGTTCAAATTACTCAAAATCTGTATTTAATTATTATCGACGGACACAGCGTGGAAAACTAAGAAGGTAATAGATATTTGGTAAAGTGAGCATGGAACAGTTTTTCGTTTCGTGGATGAGAGTTTAAAAATATAAAAATTACTTCTAACTTTCTGAGATTTCTAATACTATAATGTTACAAAACAAATCATGAGTTATAACAGAAAAATGCACACGATATTTATGGTGGGAAACAGCTTTACTACAAAATTTCTTGTATTGCATACCAAGACAATGACATAAGTATATCAAATATCAAAAATTCGAGCTATGGAATAAAATTTAAGCAAGTCCACTAAGTATACTCTCTGCTACGTCACGACAGAATTGCAGGCGATCTCTGATTTGTTACACTGCGCCAGTGTGGCTGATGACAATATAGAATTGTAATAATCTGCAGTTTCCGCTGGTCTTCAAATGTTTGCGAAATTAATGTTCAAGCAATCTTTCGCACAAAAAAAAATTCAGTATATAATATTTAATATATTTTTTGTAGTTTATGATGTTTTCAAATGAAACAAGAAGTTACTGTTCACAAGTTAGCATCCTACATCTTTGATAAATGTCAACGCATTTTTCTNAATTCAGTATATAATATTTAATATATTTTTTGTAGTTTATGACGTTTTCAAATGAAACAAGAAGTTACTGTTCACAAGTTAGCATCCTACATCTTTGATAAATGTCAACGCATTTTTCTCAGCCTCAGATCACTAAGTTTCCTGTAAACTATACTGGTATTTAATTACTTTAATGAGATACCATCAATTTCACCTCCGAGCAAACGAAATTCTTCACGGGAATGTAGACTAAGTTGATATTTTCTGAAAACTTAAATTCGTTGTGTAACGCTGCAATTAAGTCCTTTATTCCATTTAACATACAAAATTAATTATGTTTTATTATTAAATGCTTTAAAATAAATATTTTATTGCCACTTATCTTTACTTTTTTAATTTTATGCAACCGTCTTCGCTCTTATAGGTCCTACGCGTATTGTACTTCGACGGTAAAGGTCCGGTATACATAGTAAACAGCAGCCAATTGGACCCAATTAGCACTGGATTACCCGGTGTTAAATCCATCACATTGTGATCCGGAAGTAACTCTCATGATCTCGTCTACGGAAGTCACCTGCAGAAGGGAGTAAACTTACATCAAGTAGGGAGAAAGAATGAAGGCAAATTTGAGAAATTTCCATAGAAGGCTAAAAAGGATACTAGCCATTTCTTCCCTCTCCCCTCTCCATTCAGTAATCGACAGCGATATAAAACATTAAAAGCGTTCAAGTGTGAAAAAAAATTCAGTTTTAATTTGTTTTATAACTACAGTATTATTTTTAATAGCAGTTTGATGAAAGTAAAAAAGCGCCCAAAGTTAATTTACTAAACTATAACAAGCATAAGAATTTTTCTTAATTAGCATGTTTTGCTACAGTTTAAATTAATCGATGTCATTATAATGATAAAAAAAAATGTTATGGAAACATTTTGTGTGGTTTCCCCCATACTTTATTTTATTTTTTACTATAAAATTTAAATTAAAAATAGTTAGAAGTTAAACTTTAATTGCAGGGGAACAAAATGCCAGTGGTGACCTTGGCCGAAATAATAATAAGAACCATTTTCTGATGTGGCACCGGCTCTATAGCTGTAACGAATGCTCTACTCACCCTTACAATTTTTTAATGGCACATTTATTCATATTTTTATACATTGTGCTCTAGTTGAATTATATGCTGACCCCGATGTAGTAGAAACTTCAATATTCCCTTTCTGTAGAAATAAGACGAGGGTGAAACGAGGTGAGTGTGGAGCGGCACCGGAATGCAAAGGTGGGGGGAAAGGGAGATCCCCGAGAAAACCCGCTGACCAGCGGCATCGTCCGGCACGTTTCCCACATGCGAAAACGCGGGGAGCAACGCCGCCAGGAATCGAAGCCTGTTAACCATGGTGGGAGGCGAGTTGTCTGACCACTACACCACCGCGGCTCCTTCAGTATGTCGATGTTTCAACAAATCTCGCGGAGCATTATTAAGACTTTCATCATCCCGAAATCGCCTTCGTATATGTAACATTTTATGTCATCATTCATCTCGGTTCCACGTTACTAATTGTCTTCATGACTGGTGCAATTTTAATTCCATCTATATAAATATACGAAATCGTTTTTTTTTTTGCGTAATAATTAACACTGCCCTTCTGGAGCACGAAATTACGTTGAAAGAAAATTTTTTTTACCAAGAAAAGTAGTTTGCGAATTATAAACTAATACGTCTGAAAACTCTACTTCCAGTTATTTGTCATTCACTGCATGACACCTGCGCGTTATCGATAATTATCAGAATTAATTAAAAAAGAAAACCTAAACGAAACCGTGGCATGTGCCTAACTTATTACTTCGTTTCATTCCAAAACTCTTCAAACTACTGGTCGTTGTAATTTCCTAATTGCTTTGCTACATATTTTTCCTTGCAATGCTAGGAAGAGCAAGTCATTCCACAGTTTCTGTAATACACACAGCCTCCCGGAATTCAGCAAAAACAAGGCAGAAAGAAGCAAAGATTAAACGCGTGGTCCAGTGATGCAGTTATATTAAAGTTCCACGAAGGCGGTGATTTATATGAAACACATTTCATCAGACTTATATGGAGACCCATAAGGAAACCAGACTGTAATTATTCACGAGGAAAGGTCATCTGATACAGTAAACGACATATAATTAACCAGTAGTGGTAGAAATGATAAAAAATGGCCTTGTTCTATAAATATTCAAAGTATTTCGTACAAAAGCATAATAACAGTTTTTTAAAACCATGTATGCATTACTCATGCAACTTTAAAAACAACTCCACCTTCCCTCAAGTATCCGCATGTGTCTATTGATTTGCTGATAGTTATCGAAATCGCTTAAGCTCCAAAATTTTCTGGATTTTGGCGATATTTTGTGGATTCGTGACATGATATTAATGATAACATTTATATAAATATTAAATCATTAAAAAAAGTATTAGATATTTTTCGAATAAAAATATTAAACTTTTAACTTAAAATAATGATTCGCATAAATTAGAATTTTTTTTTTCAACAAAGTATGGTTTTAGCTAATGTGTCTCTTTAAAGTCGTAAAAGTCTCATATCAGCAATTTCTTTGAAATCCGGCACTGATGGGTTGTTTTACTTAGGGGTAGTTTACATAAAACAAAATTGCCCAAGACAATATTTCCATGGCAATATAATGACGTGGACACTTATTTTGAGTTGTATTTTACGGTATTAAATTTTTTCAATTTTGAGAATTGTATGATATAACATATTAATTTAAAGTGAATATAGTTTGTAAGTTTCATAAGTTTTATTAGCGCAATTCTCCACGATTTTCATTTTTTTTTCAGACAATCATTGAATATAGCTACAAAAAAATTTAAAATTTGTTAAAAAGGTAGAAAACAATTGTNATTTTAAAATTTGCTAAAAAGGTAGAAAACAATTGTTTTTTTTTTCTACCCTTAAACATTCATAAGCCGAATAACTTGGTACTAAGCCGCCCCTGGCTCATGTCAGCGCTACATTTAAGCCATTATAATCAAGATATTTCTTAGAAAATTTATAAAACCTGTGCTTTCATTGAATTTACGGGTACACGTCAGTAGCCCTAATGTTAGTAGCACTTNTCATAAGTTTTATTAGCGCAATTCTCCACGATTTTCATTTTTTTTTCAGACAATCATTGAATATAGCTACAAAAAAATTTAAAATTTGTTAAAAAGGTAGAAAACAATTGTTTTTTTTTCTACCCTTAAACATTCATAAGCCGAATAACTTGGTACTAAGCCGCCCCTGGCTCATGTCAGCGCTACATTTAAGCCATTATAATCAAGATATTTATTAGAAAATTTATAAAACCTGTGCTTTCATTGAATTTACGGGTACACGTCAGTAGCCCTAATGTTAGTAGCACTTAAGTCTGCAGCATGTATTATAAAGAGTTAACGTACTACAGCATGTATTATAAAGAGTTAACGTACTGCAGCATGTATTATAAAGAGTTAACGTACTGCAGCAGTATTAAAGCATTATTCTTACCCGATATGGCACTTATGGCTGTCTCGCTGCGAACGTCTATTTCCAGTTGTTCTTTATTTTGCATGTTTCAATGTGACGTGTCCCTGCTTACTCGTGGCCGTAAATGTGTAGTTCGTGACTTGGGTAATGGTCGGAGACCGAGGAAATAAGAGGATTCGTTAAGTCACAGACACGACTTAACCTTATTCCAGGCCATTATATACTGTTAAAATGCCAAGCATTTTTTTATGTTGACATTTGAGTATTAAAGATTCATTACAGTAATAATTTATTCTGAAAAAAACAATCTTCACAAAGTTTTTTTTGTTAATTGTATTGTGATATAGAATGTGTTCTGTATTATATTTTATATATAATACGATTTTAATATAAGAGGAACCTTTAACTTAACTGTTGGCGGGATATTTATTGTTAGGGACACCCGATTTTCGCGAAAAGATTTCGTGGCCAGTTGTACTTCATAACACTTCAGGTCAGATCCACTATTGTGGTTGGATGGTTTGTGTGTTGCGGGTCTGAAGGTGTCTGCCCGCGAATCACAAACGTAGATTATCGGAGTAACTCAATTCTGATTGGCCAGCCAAGTAGGAAAATATCTTCTCACATTGACAACCAATAAGTAAAAGAAAACTGCTTGTACGTCCGTAGGGTATTGAAATATAAAATGCGCGGAAAAAATTTCGCGAGGTTCGGGTGTCCCTACTTATTGAGACCTGTTTATTAAGACATAAAAAAAATATTATTTACTGCGAGAAATATACTTTCCGTAAACTGCGCAAGAGTTAAAATTGTTAACGATTATTTANAAAAAAAATATTATTTACTGCGAGAAATATACTTTCCGTAAACTGCGCAAGAGTTAAAATTGTTAACGATTATTTAATTTTGGCTTTGAGTAACACGTCTCTTAATACAACTTGGAAGGCAGAGTGCTAATAATAAAAACTAACAAAATAAGATCGTAATCACATGAAACCTATACCTGAGCACAATTAGCGACTTACAAAGGCAGTACAATATTTCCCGGTCGTAGCCGGGCCAGCATCACTACCTCGCCTCCTAGTACCGACCCCAGAGCACTACCCTACCTAAACTAACTAGGTGATTAACTCNGGCCAGCATCACTACCTCGCCTCCTAGTACCGACCCCAGAGCACTACCCTACCTAAACTAACTAGGTGATTAACTCGCCTATTTATCTAGACCCATAACTACTTCATGATACGTCTCGAGGAAATATTTCTGAATTTCAACATATCATGCCCGCTGAAAGATTATTTACTAAATACTGTTACAAGACGCCAAGGGCGTATCCCAACTCGTAAGGGATGGACGTCTTAAAAAATAAATAAACTAAATTTGATTTTTAATTAATTTATAATGCTATAAATATTCACACAGCTATTATTAACAACGTTAAACTAAACCGATTTCCACCACCACTCTTGTTAATCTTAGTGAATGCGATATTTAATGTATATCAATGTTTTAATTGAAATCATAATCAGGGTCTCTATATTTGTCNCTAATCTTAGTGAATGCGATATTTAATGTATATCAATGTTTTAATTGAAATCATAATCAGGGTCTCTATATTTGTCACAGTCAGTTAATTCAAACTCTATATTTACACATAATCAATCTGTATACTGCCATAATTACAAATGTGTGTCACTCACGCATCCAGTTTAGTAGTCCCGTCAATCAGTCTCACTCTTCACTGTGCCGATACTCGAAGTACGCATATTTTATTCTCGGCACGTTAGAAACACCATTTCAGAGCAATTCGACATAGCTAAAAACAGATTTTTCAAATCGCAGTATCTCAAAATATAATTATTAGATACATACAAAACTACTCAAAAAAAACTCTGCTACAGACTTCCCACCAATAATATAATAGGGTCACCGCTGAAAAACTCACAGGGACACGCAATACGACGAGAACACAGCGCTCTAGTTCAGATCCCTGAGCTTAGTGGCGATGGCGCATTTGATGCGCGTGGCAGAGTCGTCCTTATCGCTCTCGCGCTTCTCGGCCTCAAGACACCGAAAACAGCTTCAGGTAGGCGGGGGGGCCTTTAGATGGGGTAAGTCTGATTTTCGTCTTCTACCTATGTATCTAACAATGTTTCAATAACTGCCAAAAATAGGCCTAACTGCAAAGTTCACGTGTTACAGCAATGATGCTTCTTATATTTACACAAACACACGATTTCGCAACATAAAATTATGTATAGACTGTTCACGGTTAGTTAAGAACTTTTGAAACGCCGGCTTAGGATCTACTTTTACTTCTCATTTGTATTCTTGTATCATGAGTGTTATCACTTTAGTCATGCGCCTTCCAAGTAAAATCATAGAACAATTTTTGATGTAAATATGTAACTAATGTTCACATAAGACTCTAATGTGCGTAAAAAAAGACTTAACGCTTTAGTTGCCCTATATTTTAACGTTACACTTGTAAACCGCATCAAACATTAAGAGCGTCTTTTATTAAGNTTAACGCTTTAGTTGCCCTATATTTTAACGTTACACTTGTAAACCGCATCAAACATTAAGAGCGTCTTTTATTAAGTCAATATTTGAGGATAATTTCTTTGAATGAAGAAATAATAATAAATACTCACGTAAATAACCAATTCTAAATAAAAAAGAACCAGGATAGATTATACCATGTTGACTATAAGAGTACATATATAAAGTGATGCAGCACTAAAAAAAACATAATAAAAAAAATAAAAAGGTATTTAATGAATTTCAAGAAACTAATCTATTAAATAACATAACTTCACCTATTAAATTTAAGGAAGGAGGAGCGGCCATATTATATGATCTTAAAAGAAATCATCATAATCTTATTGTTGGTATAAAATTAATTAAACCTTTACTAATAAATAATCTGCGTCTACCTAATCGCTCATAAACAATATTTGCTAAACCAAATAAACCAGAAGAACATAAACCGTGAGCAATTATCACAATAATATAACCAAAAACACCTCAACAACTCATAGTTATAATACCACCTAAAACCAACCCTATATGAATAACTGAAGAATAAGCAATTAATGATTTTAAATCACTTTGACGCATACGTACAAATCTAATAAATAAACCCCCTAATAATCTAATACTAACTCAACTAATACTGCTAAACTAATATTAACATAAATGTTAATATTTGTAGTCAATTGATTATAGTTTTCAAAATATAGTGCCGAAAAGTGGAAAATTTCGGAATATGGGAGTCCAAGTTTCTATGCTTCTAATTAACTTTGCCAAATAAATCACATGTTAACTATTTGTTTTTTGTTCATGTTTACACTTTACTGCGCGACGTGTCCATAAAGCTGGTTTCCCCCTCAGACGATCACGCATAAAGATACGCACTACGAGCAAGGCCATAACAGTTTCAGACATGTTTGAGAAGACAGACTATCTGAAAAATTAGTTGTAAACAGAAGCATAGAACACGACGTCAGACAGATAGTTGAGCCAAGTAGCATTAAATTAATGTTTACAGCAAATAATATATCGTCTGTAGTAAATATAAGCCACCATCTAAAACACTATTTTAAAAAATACATGAAAATAAATACTATACCAAGCAGGATTTTACTGGTAACTAGGTAAGAGCGGCAATATATTCTACTATTGAAACTGGGAACGTGCGACTAAAAAATGTAAAATACATATTTTTACAATAACTTTGTGATTTATTAATTATCGAAGAATAATATTGAAGTTTCATTAAAATAAGCTTGTCAGTATTTGCAAACTTGATGATTAATAATAAAACGTTTATGAATGCAAATTTTCTTTCAACAGCTGTAAAAAAAACAGTTCATTTTACTTGTTACTAATAAAACCCGCAATCCCTTTGAAAATATTTTTTTTTATTATTGTCCCATTTGTGCTAATCCATCTCGTGAAGGGAGCTGGAAATAATTTTCTCTGGCTTGGAGGCGCCTCGGCTTATTCTCTAGTTTCTAGCAGCTTCATACCGCTGTACACTCTTGATGCAGCATTTTTGAAGACCTACTTAGAATATTCTTTTCTGATCAATTTGTATCTTTCCGCAATACGCGAGATAAACATTACCATGCACGTGATGACTTTACGCGCTTATTAACTGTGAAATTGTTAGGAAGGTATGTTATGTCACAAATATGGTAAGTTTTTAGACTTGCGTGCATAAAATTTACGGAATATGCGTAAATAGACGTGATATCCTCAAACCCAAACGCGAAATTAGTATAGGTTATTCAAGATAAAGTGAGCACTTTGGGAAGCACTCTCATTTCGAATAATAGTCAATAAATATATTTTATTTTAGCCTTCCATGTGAACTTGCGAGTGCGGTGGGAGATATATATATATATACACTTTGTTTATTACTTACCTGGCAATATTTATTTTAAATTGCGGTTAAAGGATAATAAATGGCTGAAAGGAAAAAGTAACATGGGCCTCAAAAGTGCTCAGTTTACCGTGAACAGCCTATAACCAAACAAAAGATTTTAACTACCTTTCCTACAGCGCTGACAACTTAACAGGAAAAATGTAAATCAACGCGTCGGTTAAAATATTTTCAGTTAGGGCCAGAATGTTTTTTTAATGTTTGATTTCAAAAGTGTTTAGTTAACCGTGACTTAACTATAACTGTGACCCGCTGATTAATATTTCACCCGGCGGGTTTCACTTATTCATGTTCACAGTGACTACTGAAAGTCTTTATATAGGACAGTGGTGTGAAAATGGTCACCGTATAAAGGATGTTTTTAAGAAAAGACGATAAGGAGATTAAAAAAAACACTATCAACGCTTATGACAAGGACGCAAATTTGTGTTCCAGAATACGTACTTCCGCAAATATTAAAAAAAAGTACTGTTTTCGTGCTTAGTTACGATGTATAACGTGGTTTTCCGACATATCAGCCCTGTGAAAATTTACTGTCGGTTATAACCTATGAGTGTTCTTTTGCNATGTATAACGTGGTTTTCCGACATATCAGCCCTGTGAAAATTTACTGTCGGTTATAACCTATGAGTGTTCTTTTGCCAAAAGATTTCGAGACAAGATACAGTTCAAAGCACTGTAGGGTCGTCCAGCTTCTTTGATTGGCCGACAAATGTTCTTGCCCGTGTTAACCGTTCGCGCACGAATCACGAAGGTTCAGTGTCGGAGTTACTTGGTCCAGAGTGGCTTGGTCAAAGACGGACACGGCACCAGCAGCCAATGGAGGCATAACAACAGCTGAGGTGTGTATTTAGTATTGAAGTCTACAGTGTGNACGGACACGGCACCAGCAGCCAATGGAGGCATAACAACAGCTGAGGTGTGTATTTAGTATTGAAGTCTACAGTGTGCTCCGATTTTTACGCGAAAAGTCACTGGCCCTATCTATAAGGGTACTAGAGTAAAACCAAAGAAATATATTATTGGNTTCCGATTTTTACGCGAAAAGTCACTGGCCCTATCTATAAGGGTACTAGAGTAAAACCAAAGAAATATATTATTGGTTCGACGTTACCATCTTGCAATATCTCTTAGTTCTTGCACATGGCGACAGCCACAAATACCAACCAAAATAATGCTCTATTTATGGAATTTTTGTAATTGAAAATAGTATTGGTTGCATATGTTTTTTGTTGTTTTGTAAAAACGTTACACAATAAAAATCAACTCAGTAGAGCAATGGCTTACCGAATCTTAAGTTCACAGGTTATTAATGTAACAGCTATCTTAACGAATGCTTACTGAATTAAGCACTAGAAGTAGATTCATAAAACCTAAATCAATGTCTAGGCTAGCTGTGGACTCGAAATGTATTTTCATCTTTAAGTTCTATAATTTTTAAGTTGTACAACTTACTATGAATAATCGCAAAACTTTCGCATGAAAGCAAATGCATAGGTTACAACTTCCGTCTATTGTTTTCGCAAATCTTTAAGAACATACGATTTATTAGTTAACTGTACAGAAAATGTATTTCCCGATGTAATGAATTAGTGCACCCGCAGCATAAATACCTCACGGCATGCAGCAGGCAACATATGATGATGACCTACCTTANTGTAATGAATTAGTGCACCCGCAGCATAAATACCTCACGGCATGCAGCAGGCAACATATGATGATGACCTACCTTATGTAACTTACGTCAAAGTTTTCAGTTCTAACTGATATATCAATAAACAGTTTCATCAAAAATCCCCCTCCTTGAGCTGCGCGTTCTTAGGAGGCCACGATGGCTGAGCGGTTAGACTGCTCGCCTCCCACCAAGACCAACCTAGTTCAATCCTCGACCGGGTAACTCCCGGATTTTCGCAATTGGGAATCGTGCCTGACGATGCCGCTGGTTGGCGTGTTTACTCGGGGATCTCCCGTTTCCCCCCACCCTTGCATTCCGGTGCTGCTCCATTCTCACTTCATTTCCCCCTCATAGGCTTTCAAGACCTCGTAGTTAAGAGCCTACCAAATTTATCAACTTAACTTAATTCGTGACTTTACTTGAGTGAGACATACTTTTGGTTTTTCTTGACTTCTCAACATGCGTCAGATGTTATGACGATGCAGAAATCTCTTACTTTTGATTTTGATTGCCCCGGTCCCTAATTACATGCAGGAAGCATAATCAAGGTATCTCTAAGTTACATCATGTTAAGTAGGTCTACACATTTGTGAACAATAGAAATTATTTATTTTGCTTACTGTTTCTTTTAATGCATACATGGCAACGATATATATATATAATTTTTTTTTTTTTTTTTTTTTTTTTTTTTTCGCGTTTGAGGCACAGAAATACTTCTTCACACTTTTTAATTCAAACCTTTGAAAAATCACCGTTTGTATGACGTGTTTGGTTCTTTCCTAAATATACCAGTATTACAAGCGTTTTATACATGTTTTAATATAAAAGTACCTTGTTTATATTTAAATTGAACTTTTACTTACATTCTATCTATAAATTATATTTCATTTATATTTTACAGGAAATAAAACAGGGAGAAAAAGAAACTGTGTTGGTAAGAACTAGTTCTTATACAAAATAATATAACATTGAGTGCGCACGTATCCAGTGCGTTGTCCCCTTTGTTTTCTTAAAAGTAGAACTTTAGCAGGGCTTCAGAAAAGTTTCGAGTAACCGCGAACAGCCTGTACCATGAACCGACGATATTTATAAACGTATGATAACCGTGGCGAAGTAGGGCACAAGTGTAGGCGTCTCGCCGGGTCGTCAGGCTGGGAGGGATACCTGTTCCCGCGCATCAGCCGCGAAGCACGCACGCGTGGTCGTGGGGGCTACCGGTCGCGTGGGCAGGCCGTGATGGCGGGCCCGACAGCGCAGCTGCCAGCCAGACGTGGACCGGCCGGCATGTGGGGATGCCGTACAGACGCATCCCCTCCCACCCACCACCACCGTGGTACCGCAGAGCTGCTAGTCACTCGGCGGAGGCATAGTGTTCTCGTGGGTAGGTGAGCATGCAAATGATGGGCGGCGAAGCGTACGATCGCGATACGGCCATGCTATTGACGAGGATAAATGCCGCGTCAATCGGTTCCCTGTTGGAGGCAGCTGACAGGGGGGTGTGGAGCGTAGCTCGGCTCGGCGCAGGGGTGGATAAGCGCTCTGCTTCAGACACGTGCAGCCGTTTCTCTGTGAGAGATTTGGGTGGCTCTTATTGACGAGGTCTTGAGAGCCCATGAGGGTGACTTGAGGTGAGAATGGAGCAGCGCCGGAATGCAAGGGACGGGGTAACGGGAGCTCACCGAAAAAAAACCGCCTACCGGGAATCGGCAGGGGATTGAACCCGGTTCGCCTGTGTGAGAGGCGAGCTGTCTAACCGCTCAGCCACCGCGGCTCCCACACATTAAAAAAAATACGTATGCCTACAAAGGTTTCTGCTTAGCAAAGGAAAGCATTTATTTGAGGCTATTTTGTTTACAATAAAGGAATCATTCTTTAATTAAAAGCGAAGATTAAATAAACTTTATGCTTGCTGTTATTAGGTGTTTTCTTACACATATTTTGGTATTTCAATGACACTAACATATTTCTGTCAAAGTGCACAGCATTAAAGTATGCAGAAGCGAAACGGTGCTGAAGTTATTTTGAGGTTGATGGAGTCACCTATTGGCTGCACGTGGCCCTGGAACGTGCCCTGTATCTGATTGGCTACAGTAGAGGATCTAAAGTAGGAGTCACAGGGGACATAACCTCCCCCCCCCCCTTTCCCAAAGAAAAGAAACATCTACAAGAAACTTTCGTGTTGATGTTTTAGAACAGAAATGCAATAACATAAGAATTGTATGAAATACCTATTATGTATTTTATTAAGTTAATACTGTTTCCTAAAAACTGTTATTGAAAAGAGCCCTTCTCCCACGTCACGAATCTAAAGTTCAGCACTGCACCGCAACATACTGGGACAATCCTCCAACCTGTTACTGTTACTGTTTTGTAAACATCCTTTGTGGTGACTCTGTACTATAACTTATGTAATGGTTTTNTTACTGTTTTGTAAACATCCTTTGTGGTGACTCTGTACTATAACTTATGTAATGGTTTTGTGCCACGATAAATGGCACTTTAGCGTCTGTGTTAAAATGTTGTCTTGTTATAAAACATTTATTGTTAAAAAAAAAAAATATATATATTTTTTTTACATAACGTTAATGTAATTTATATAAGGTGAAAATGAAATTTAAATATGTTGTTAGCATTATTCTCCAATGTAATTCGGGACCACCACATGGCCATTCGATTGTATCGAATTTGCCATACGGGCGAAATTGTCCAGTCCCGCAAGCTTCTTTGATGCTGACGTGATCTGCTTTCTTTTCTTTTCCAAGTTTCATTACCTGAAGTCACGTAATTTTTACGCTGTCCTATTATCGACGAATAATGTCGTAAGGCATTGCATCTCCGCCTGTGTGCGATTCCTCCTATCCTACATTGCTTGATACCTACATATTCCGGCATCTTGCTGCTCGAAATGCCTTGCCGACATCCAGCCCAGCCTCGTGGCAACGGTGTTTCACCGTGGCTGTTAATTTGCTTACCAGCTTCACGGCAGTCATGTTTCGCCGTAGCTGTTAATCTGCTAGCTGCTCTTCAAATTCAGGAAAGCCATTTCCTTTCATTTATTTGGTCACATGCTGTTTCACAAAAAAAAAACTGTTTCGGATGCTTATATCATGGACTTTTTCGGAGCCCATTTGTTAATAATTGATATGTGAATTATGAAGTAAAAAATATAGATATAAATGGAAAACTTTGTATGCATTAGTATAATACGTAAATTACCTAGTGGTGCACCACTTCTCCCATAATATTTATGTTTGTTTCTATTATTGAATACAAAAAAAAACTTGATTTAATTGAATATCAACATTAACATTGTTTTGCATATTGTATTATTAATACAAAACAGTTTTATTGGTGGTAATTGCATAGTCATAGTTGTTTACTTTATTTAAATAAATATTTATATATTCATTACCCCGAATTCAGTGTTTTTTTAAAATATATTTTTAAAAGCGTTGCACCTTAAGTCTTTACTGGTCTATGGTTATAACATGTGAAACAGGGTGATGATTAACAATATTATGTTACTATTTAAATCTTGGTGAAGGAGAAACGACTAAGGGGCTCGGCCCTTTCCTTTTATTATTTAAAGAGGGCAAGACTGGTTGCGGGAACTGACCTGTGGGCTTCCTTCTGGGCACCAAACGAGCGGAGTTGAGAACGCTTTGATTGTTTGCCCTTTCCTGAGGCTTATGATTCGCGTTTCAACCCTGTGACGTGAGGGTGGCTCAATATTTTGGTAGTAAGCGTGATGTTTTTGCCCGTACGGTTGTCTTTATATTTTTATCCCTCTCTCATGCCAGACACTGGATGAAGACAATAATTTAAGTGTAAGTTTTAAAAAAAATTGGTTTTTGTCTTAGTTTAAGTTGTATTGTTTCCATTTGTTCACTGTTTGTTCGGTTATCTTTTAATCATTCCTGCTAATTATGTGCCAGAATTCTTGTTGAAGCAAGAATTAGTTTAGGAGTTGTTGTTACGTGGAGTACAGCCCACTGATTGTACTGTGGTTTAACTGCGTAAATCACTGCGCTCTGCCCTTCAGGCAAACAAGATTCCTAGCGTAGCAAATTTAACTAATGTCGACGTTAATGTGGAACATGAGTATTGTGCATAAAAGTTGTTTAGTTCTATTGAACTGGTGGATAACTTGGAGGATGAATCTAGTAATGTCTCTCTTCCTCGTGTAAGAAAAAGATTGGCACATTTAGAAAGATGTGCCACTAACCTATTGAATGTCTTTCATAAGGACCTTTCTGACACGTCAAGTTGTCTCTATAAAATGTTCTTAAACAAATCAAAGTTTTGTCCGACACTGTTTGTAAAGGTGAAAGTAATTTGCGACTAGTCACAACCACAGAGTATGAAACTGTCTCTTCACGTGTAGCATAAAAATTCTCTGATCTTACCTTTGCTGGACCATCCACCGCAGGTATCCAAAATCCTCTACCCAACATTCCTAACCTTGTAAGTTACCCTACGTACAGAGTATTAAGTTATTTCACTACTACAGTTGCTGGTCTCGGAGGAGCAGTTTCTTTTTCCACTGCCCAAATGTTTCGTCCTAAGCCAAATTATTTATTTGTGCCCCAGGTAAACATGTCAACTGCTGTGCAAACACCAGTGCATACCATGTTCCTTCCCCTGTCTTTGGGGAAATACCACATCCCCTAGAGCGTACTGTTACGAGTTGTGGTCAGGCCCTTAGCTGAGCGGCCTGCCTGATCACACCTTCGCTAATTTATCCAGGACACGGGCCGTGATTGCTGAAATTAATTATGAAATCGCAAACCACACAAATCCCCTTAACTCGGCCAGTAAACGGGGACAACGCAGCCGAGATAGAACAGCGTAATCCGTTGGCGGTGTCTTTTGTTGTAGGGCCACTGGAACGAGAAGACCACTGAAGATGGGTGTGTCCGGCCATCGACTTACGCCATGAACAAGGTGGGGACTCTCCAATTACGTTTTACTCAGAATGTGGCTGGTTAAATCTTTATAATATAATATTTCAGTATGTTAGTATATCTCCCCCCGTCCATATTCAATCATATTTATATTGAAATAATATTGTACAACCTTAATGTTAAATAAACCCCTTTTATATAGTGTTCATTACATAACTATTATCAATAACTTGTTACGCCCCTAATCCCCGTTAAGAATAAAAATCAACAAAATAATAAAATCATAACAATGGTGGAGGCTTGGTTCCTCCCTACCCTTTCACTGTCTTGCATCAGCTTCTCTACCATCCACCCCCATTTTAATAAACTCTCCACCCACCCACACTAATTTCCGTATTAATAATAACAGAATTTCAGCCACGTCCACTTTTAATATTAAAACGGTTTTGCTTTTAAATAGACGTATAATTGAAATAATTTCATAATATCTTTTTTTTTTAACTGTATTAGGTTTAAATGATAAATTGCTTTTTACAGCCCAATAACAAAACTTACAAAGTAATTATTTGCAACCTAATAAACAAGTGTTAATAAAATTTAAAGAATTTTCTGTATGAACCGCAAGTCCCTAGTTGCGTATATTTACCTCAGCATTAACATTCTAGTAATTTTAATTAAGATATATATCACAAGTGTGCGTTGGATGTAGTTATCTTTAATGAAACTATTACTGTGATAGTAATTCATAATCGCGTGACAATTTCCATTAAATTAACTTTCAACACATGCTAATTGATTAAATTTCATACAAGACATGATAATGTAGTAAGATAGTATTGTGCTCGGATAAAGGTACAGGATTTTATTATGCTGTCCCATCTGTCAAAATATCTTTAAGAAAAATTCATATAAATTAGATATGCCAGTTAACTTAGAGATTTTTGTACGCTGATAGAAAGCCCGTATTATGTTATAAATTGTCATGTTGAAGGACGAGTAGTTGCAGCTACATGCTAGGCGACGAGACCTAGTTGCAAGGTGCCAAGACGACACATTCCCGCATCAGCACTTCCCCGCGGCTCGAGCGCCGCTGTGTTGCGAAAACGCGTGCCAGTGCGCGCCACGCAAATGTTTCCCCATTGACCACTTTAAACTTTACTTGTGTTGTTCTAGTTTTAAGTTCCTCACACTCCCAATATTCTCATACACTTGCCACAATTCATTGCCATACAGACACGGGGCAGAATGAATTCCGTTGGTTTCACGCATTATTGTGATTCACGGACTTAGCCCATTACCCGGGGCTTTCGGATGTGCTGAATTGCACACCAGTCCTGAAGTGTGTACGCAGACTGCTAAACCTGACGTGAGAAGGTATTATTGTGTGCAATATCATGGGTATTTAACGAAATGGGAATAATGCCTGAGACACACCCACTTCGACTCTGACTGTCCGCTCACTGTTTACCCACATCCACCCAATTGTCAGGAGTACTTACTCAGGAGGTCAAACCTTTTGTTTCGCGTGAGACGCGGAGCAATCTTTGGGCCTCTGTAAGAGTGGTGACCCGACCAAAGAGGCCTTTCTCCTGTACTCTACTGGCCTTGAAAGAGTTCATACAGTAGGGGCACAATATGAATGTGTTGGATTTTTGCTGTGGGTCCTTTCTATACTACACAGTACCTTGAAAGTATACTGTGAGGGTACTTTCGCTTTTGACCGCCCTGTGATAAGTCATTGCGTAGAGATTTCCCCAATCCCCATATGTTACCCTTTTGTGTGGAAGTAGAATTGCAATTAGTACCTACCTAATTATTTATGTGTTCCTTTCATCTCTAATATCTTCTATTAGCATAATCAGTGTCATAATGTTTTACTTATACTATGTGTTGTCCCTCGGACTATATAAAATTTTATTTGTGTGTGGAAGTACTATTATAGTTCCTCTTTATCTATATGTTCTTCTCCTCTTTATTACTATCTTAACTTTTTAATAATCAATGTCATTATGTTCTGCTTATAATGTGTTGGTGTCCAGCGTACTTCTTAAGATTTTAATAATTAAGAGTTTTATCTGCACACACAGCTAACTGCAATAAATTATTTTTTTAAAAAATTATATGAAAATAGGTATTTGTATAACCGTCCCCATTTGTAGACATTGCCTAAGAAAGAGATTTTAAACAGAAACATAAGTTAACATTAAGATATTATTGCCTGAGAGTATAACTGACGAATACTATTCAGAAATAAATGAACTTTAACGCACGTCTCAACAGGCAAGCTTCCAAGGTCGGACAAACCCAGAAATATAATAAACCCATATATACATATAATAAGACCATGATAAAATTAATAAGTAAATTTTAAATAATCCTACTCCTTATAAGCTATTAGGGCCACACTATTTCTTTAAAGTAAAATTTTACTGCAAATTAGGTGTTTAGATAAGCTGTGAAAGCATTCTGTAAATAAATTCTCTGGTAAGTTTCAGAACAACGGCACCACACGTTCATGAACAGCAGCAACCAGCAGTGACGTCGCATCTTCTCACCCTAAGTCCCTCCGGGGGGTGGAGCAAGCAATGTCCGCGATAGCAGAGGCAGCAGGACACCTGTTATGACGTCACACACAGCAATGTCAAGGCGTGCACTTTCATTACGCTGCATCAGCTCTACCGTTTAACGCAGCTCGCGAGTCGTACACAGGTAACCAGCGGTTGCCGTATTTTACATACACCAATTAAACTGCACCCTGCAGGTAACAGTAAAACTTAACTTACTTTAAAAATGTATTATTGCTTTAAAAAAAAAACATAAACATGTTAAGATTACCGATAGGAGGCCCTAAAATCAAAGGTTTAATTTTTTTAATAACATATTTTAACAATCTTTTTTTTAAATTTAGTATTTTTTTATTAAGTTTTTACATATTTTTTATAATTGTTTTAATTTTTTGGGGTTTTAAGGTTAAATGTTACCGGGTTCAAGGTCAAAGGTCAACAAGGTCAAGGTTAAAGGTCAACGGTCAAGGTCACCTGGATTCATTATGCCAACCTGCCGACCGGAATGACAGCACGAACAGCTGTGATGCTCCGGTCCCAGATACCGATGTGCCAAGGTCCTCATAATCCCTCTACTAGCAGCCATTCCTAAACAATTTTTAACCCCTTTTAAAATTTTTTGGTTGTGGAAAATTTACAACAGATTTCATTTTCTCAGGATCAGTGCGTAAATTACCCTCCGAAATAATAAACCCTAGATATCGCACATTTTGTCGTGCCCAACTAATTTTTCCTCTGTTCACCGTCGGACCAGCCTTCCTTAACGCGTCTATCACTGTCCGCAAATGTTTAAGGTGTTCCTGCAACGTGTCACTGTACACACACAAGTCATCATTGTACGTAAAGCCGAACTCATACAAGTACCGTCCTAACACGTGATTAAACATTCGAGACATACATTGGGGCCCTGAATTTACCCCCATGGGCAGACGCGTCCACGGGCACAATCCCCAGGTGTACAAAACGCTAACGGCGCTCTACTTTCCGGATGTAACTCACACTGTAGCAAAGTTGAATTCAAATCCAATATAGTGAAATATTTGCCTCTTTGCAAGTGTTGGAAAACAGTTTCCATAACCGGTACCGGATATGAATCAACATACAATTTTTTATTAACATTTCTATAATCACATATTAACCGATATTGACCTGGTTTTCTTTTCGGTATCCAAAAATACTGGCTCGCATACGGACTAGTGGATTCCTCCCCAATTCCCTATTCCTCTAAATCATTAATTAATTGCTTAAATATTTGTATTGGGGGGGGGCGGACACACGGTATGTCACGCACAATACAGGCTCGCTATTTTTTATATAAAAAACAGGAACATCTTTACAATGCCCTACTTTTGACGTAAGAACATCACTATATTCTATTTTTAACTGGTTTAATGCCCTTTGCTATCTCTTACGAATGTTGTAACAACTGAATGGTTCGACATCGGGAAGGCTTAATTTGCAAAGCAATAACAGTCTCAGGGGAAAAACTAAATTTCAACGCTTTTATTGCTACGTATACATGCGTGGGTGCTGCCCAAAAATCAATACCCAATATCACGTCATGATGAATTTTCAAAAACATGAAAAAACATTTTCCGTGAAAATTGTTCAATTTTAATTTTTATCACTGCTACCGCATTTGATTTAATCAATCCTCCGTCTGCCAAGGAAAATACGACACACTCTACCCTTTTTATTTGTACGGTACCACCCGGCGCGTCATGCATAATTTTATTACGGGTTTCATGTTTTATAAGAGACGCAGAATCACCCGAATCTAGCAACGCGGACATGGCTAAATTCCCAATTATTAAAGGAACATACAACAAGCCATCCCTATTAAACAAATTGGTGTTTTAAACTGAACTTAATCCCGCAGGGTTTTCTCGCAACTGACATTTGAATTGAAGGCGACCAAGATTACCATGTCGGTAACAAATTGCATTTTGACCGGTTTTTGACCATCGAACGTTTCTTTTACGTCTGACTTGTCCCCGTTTCCTGGCGGTACTACTTTCCCGTCACTTTCTGCCTTTTTATAAAAAACAGTTTTCCGTTGTGTGGTTTACCCGAAAAAAAATTGGGCATTTCTGTTTCGGCTTAACTTGTACGGAATTTCCTTCTCCTTTTAGGATCTTATAAAAACATTTCACCGTCGGATGGTTTTACCGAAAACAAATTTGACACTGCATTATAGATGTTACTTCCCTATCCATCGTTTGCTTACAATCGCCAACGGTTAGTTCTACATTAACAGCTTGTGCAAAGTTTGTGGTCTTGTGGCAAAGGCAACGAACTGACTGTTTTCAGGCAAGAAATTAAAAAACATAATTTCTACCAAAGTTGCTTTCCATGGTAAACCCAAAACTTCTACCAGTGTAATCAACTCCTTTACAAAATGTTGCATTTATTCTCCAGGATACTGAAATCTTTCTTAAATTTTTATGCGCTGGTGTACAATGGCTACTGGAGTACCTGTTTGCCGCAAAATAGCCTGACAAAATTCGTGAAAGGACATACGCTCATTGATAGCTTGCCCTACCACACTCTGCAGGGATTCGGGCAATTTAAGCATTATTGCAGCATATAAAACTGCCATTTCACAGACGGTGATTGAACACACACACACCTTCAGGTTTACCAGCAACTGCTCCTTTTCTCACCACTTCACGCATCAGGTGGCGCAAGACTTCGATTTCGTCCTCAGACTTGCAGGTTACACCCGCATCGGTGAGCACTTTCTGCAGGTACTCTATCCCCAAAGTTTGAATCCAGGCAGTACGAAGGGCTACTGTAGAAGTAATTTTGCAAATTAGTTTGATGAACCCAAACTATTTTTTCACTCTCTCTACCACTGCAGCAAGCCCAAGCTATTTTTCAATAAATTTAAAACTCCTAAATTGATTACCCCTTTCAACTGACCGCACTGATGGAGCAAAGTGGCGCAGTTTTCTCTGCACATGTGACGGTTTCAGCCGACACGTGCAAACAGGACTCCGTCTCTGTTTCCTTAGGAAGATGTTCGTTTTCAGGGAATAGACACACCCCGTTAGTGTGTCATCAAAAGGTACCATAAAGCTTACTTGGGTTTGCACAGTAAAAAAAAAAAAATAGTTACCAATTTCTGATATATTTTCCCCTTTCTTGAAATGCAAAAATTCCAATTCCGAATATGGGATTACAAAATCGCTTAAACATCTTTACTAAAATCCCATGACTTTAAATCCTCCACAAATATATAATAATTAATATATATTCCTTTTTATACAAAATAATTAGAAATGGGTTAACNGACTTTAAATCCTCCACAAATATATAATAATTAATATATATTCCTTTTTATACAAAATAATTAGAAATGGGTTAACATATATTTTAATAGTTATGCAAAGTACCCCCCCCCCTCCAATTTAAAACAGAGGAACTGCAAGTCCTTCCCTAATAAAGTCCCTGACCTGTCTTCCCGAGCAGGGGAGAACCAAGCCTTTTATACAATTTTCTCATCGTCTTCTCTAACAATTTCCGACGTTCATGGAGTGGAAACACCCCTAGTGACGTCATGGCTGGCCGGCGTCACGTTGTCATGGAGTCGCACAGGGTAGAGATGGCGCAGCAGGTGAAGCTTCGAAACAGCACACTGGCGCTCCGCGTGCCATTTGCCGTCCAGCACTCATGCAGGCAACAGCAGCGATATTGGCTATTGAGCGGGTGCCGTCGCACAAAAGGTAAGGCATTGTCCACGACCGTCATGTAGAAACAGCAATCCAAGGCGAGGTGAACTTAGGCGAATTCTTTATGTAGGTAGGTCGTCACAACACAATACTCAAAATGTTATAATTTTAAGTTTTTAATTTGTTTGGCATGTAACACGAACCCCTTGCCCGATTATCCTGCAGTTATTAAAACAGGGGCGTCTATAAAGCCCTTTTAAATCAAAACCGTGTACCTACCTGTCAACACTACAAATAAATGTAACGAGTAAGTACTGTAGACTTAAATTTTATTGCAAAGTGAAGATACATGAACGATTTTGTATGTTTCCTAAAAATGTGTGTTGAAAAGATGCAATATTTTATTGGCAGCGATTTAAGAACAACTTTGGTAACTAGTTTTCGAAAATTGTTTGAAAAACGTATAATAACTTTTACTGCGTATAAATTTATGGAGAAAATATTTAGGAAATTTTGAAAACGCCCTACAATCTAAGAACTCTATATAATCAGAAGAGATGTCAAGCTCAAGGACACTGTGGTCTATCCCAGCATCCTAAGTTATATAACACATTTTTGGTAAAAAAAAAAAAAAACTTCTGAAATTTGAGTGACATCATTAATACCACAGAAAAACTAATAAACTACAATGAGAAATATTAAAAGAAAAATATATTTACAATACGTAAATATTTGCCAACAAAACGAAATAAGTCAATTGAAAAAAAAATTAAGGCAAAGCTCTGTAAGTAGTATAAAACAACTGGTTTTGCAACGCCGTGAAAAATTATTTTCTTATTTGGGCATCTGAACGTAACCCTTAATCCGCTCTGCTTGGGTTCGTGTAATACAACCCTAACATAACTTGAATACACTAAGGAACGTTTTAATTGTATAGCATTTCCTTTGGACATTACTCTCGGGCGCGACTGCTAATTAATACGTGACTGGACAGCTGTACGATTACACGTGTTCGATGCGGGGACAGGAGATGGTCATCGCGTGTCATATTTGCAGTTGCGAAAACCCACGACGGGACAGACAAGCTACCTCCTCGTCAACACCGAGACAGCCCGGGAGGGAAATACGTTACCAGCAGAACCTGAGCATCGCTAGTTAATCGCGCCGCTAACGGCAGAGAGGACGTCTCGCAGAGGTTGTAAATCCGCAGATAAGGCTGGTCTCCAGTTCTCGTTTGGCCTGGAAGCGACCGCGCCGCATTCCCCCCAAAGACATTCGACGCTCGCGCACGACGCCGAGCTGTCGGCGCCCGTCCGCGAAGCCTTTCTCCACCGTTGCCAACATGGTGATTTTCTCACCAGTTCTGGTGGCCAGGTTTCATTTTTGTGACACGTTGAAAAGTTCGTGATTTCTGTAAAGATTTGGTGGCAATTTTCGTGTTTCGAAGGAAGGCTGATTTTTTTTTATCATCAGATAATCACACTTCTGTGGTTTCAAGATTGTTCAATTCATCCGGAATATATGCTGTACATCAGGAGAGAACATAGGAATATCTTTAAACGCATATTACATGTTTTATTGTATGTAATTATCAATTCATAGGTATTCGTGTGGGCTGTATCTTATGGGAATGACAATATGGTTTGGTCACGTCGTAAGCTAAGTTTTGGGAGCCAGTACATTGTTTAAGTATCTTTATAGCATCTTAATAGAGTAAGGCTACAATATGGCTATTTTCTGGTGATTTTTGTATATCGCTTTAGAGGCGTTCGAAAACGTTGGCAACTGTGGCGGCCTCTTCCCGTTTTCATAAGGCCGCGTGGAGGGAAAAACCGCGTCGCGCGTCAGCCGGGCCGGGTGTATTTCAAACGGTGAGTGGACTTTCATCACGGCGTAACATTATATCTGGTCACGCGGCCGTGGTAAAGCACGGTTTTTTTGGGCGGTTCATATTCAAACAGCAGCCGGCCGGTAACAAGCGATTGCCTCACAAGGCTCGGCGGGGTGCCTTCAGAGTGAACCCGCCGGCTCTGCCTTAGCGCGTCCCCTAGCAGTGCTGGTGTGCGCCAAGTGAGGACTGCGTGTGTCCCTCGAAGACGAGTACACCGAGAAGAGCTTCCTCTCAACCAGTGCAACTCGTTCACAATTACTTGACACATAGACAATATGACAATGTTCGGCGAGATGAGCACCAAATAGACTAATTAGTAGCATCTCGCTAATTTGGGAATTTTTTTTATCTTGAATAATGAAGCGATTGGAGACACGACATGGTTCAACTACATCAACAAAATGAAAAAGATTGGTTCAAAGAATAATACTTGCGAACTACTTAAATAAATGCAGATCCAAAAGGATAGCTACATGGTGATAACTAACCCTTTCAATCTTAGGAAAAACTGCAGTTTCGCACATTATATTAATCATTATTTACCAAGAAAATATTACNAACTAACCCTTTCAATCTTAGGAAAAACTGCAGTTTCGCACATTATATTAATCATTATTTACCAAGAAAATATTACTGACTGTTAGAAACTATTAAACAATGTAAGCAGGGACACAGTGCCTCCAAAATCCGAATTAGTCAGCTAAATTATATATTTGTAAGTGTTTTTTTTTTGTCTGTAAGTGTGAGCCAAAGCAATGCAGTAAAATGATAATGGAAAATTTGTCGCAAGGGGCTGGAGGCTCGGAGCGTCGGAGCTGATCATGCTCTCTCATTCCGGTCCCCTGGTGGCCATATAATACGCCATCTTGAATCCATGAAACCTTGGCCTTTAACCCCCAAAATTAAAAAAATTAAAAAATGTATTTAAAAAAAGTTAAAACATTTAGAAATTAATTAAAAATTATTTTAAAAATTTACTTAAAAATTTATTTTTTAATTTTCGGAGGTACCCCACAACACCCTCCTCTCAAACTCATAGTTGCAGTCCACCGTCTTGGTAGGTGGTAGGTGCAGCCATCCGTCATTTTGGTCGGTGCAGTCCACCATATTAGTAGGTGCAGCCGTCCGCCACCTTGGTCGGTGCAGTCCACCATATTAGTAGGTGCANAACTAACCCTTTCAATCTTAGGAAAAACTGCAGTTTCGCACATTATATTAATCATTATTTACCAAGAAAATATTACCGACTGTTAGAAACTATTAAACAATGTAAGCAGGGACACAGTGCCACCAAAATCCGAATTAGTCAGCTAAATTATATATTTGTACGTGTTTTTTTTTTGTCTGTAAGTGTGAGCCAAAGCAATGCAGTAAAATGATAATGGAAAATTTGTCGCAAGGGGCTGGAGGCTCGGAGCGTCGGAGCTGATCATGCGCTCTCATTCCGGTCCCCTGGTGGCCATATAATACGCCATCTTGAATCCATGAAACCTTGACCTTTAACCCCCAAAATTAAAAAAATTAAAAAATGTATTTAAAAAAGTTAAAACGTTTATAAATTAATTAAAAATTATTTTAAAAAATTTACTTAAAAATTTATTTTTTAATTTTCGGAGGTACCCCACAACGCCCTCCTCTCAAACTCATAGTTGCAGTCCACCGTCTTGGTAGGTGGTAGGTGCAGCCATCCGTCATTTTGGTCGGTGCAGTCCACCATATTAGTAGGTGCAGCCGTCCGCCACCTTGGTAGGTGCAGTCCACCATATTAGTAGGTGCAGCCGTCCGCCACCTTGGTCGGTGCAGTCCACCATATTAGTAGGTGCAGCCGTCCGCCACCTTGGTAGGTGCAGTCCGCCATATTGGTAGGCGTCACAGTCATTGTCCGCCATCTTGATTTTTTCGTTTGTCATTTGTTTTACATTTCTGGTGCTGTCCCCAGCACCACGCCCAGCAGACGACTGGCCGTCTCCACTGCCCCATTTCAATATATTTAATCGACCTATTGCTCCACCCATCCCCGATCCTCGATGGCTAATTGCCCACCTCTTTCCAATATATTTAATTGCTCCGCCAACGTTTTTCATTGGCTAATTACTCTAGTGTTTTCGGAAAACTTCGATCCGAACAATCGGCGGCCTACTTAAATCGCGAGGCAGACTATTTCCCCCCCCCTTAAAAACTCTTTATAAGACTCACCTCAAGCCCCCTCAGGAAAGCAATCATTTTTCTCGCTCACGTTCCTTTTTCGCTATTTCAACAGGAAAACCCAGTGACCATTTCGTAACTTGCAGGATATAAAACCCCTGTTAAATTTACGATAGTCATGTTGTCAAGTGAAGAAGATAATAACCGCAACAGCAACGCAGAAGAAAATGGAGAAAATATTCTTCAGCTTATCCGCACCATATTGGCACGAGGAGCACCTTCGTCAATGCCGTCTACTGGCACGAACCCGCAACCATCAGGCAACCCGTACCAGCCGCCATCGGCCAGAACGTCCTACAGCTTATTCTCTCCCAGCTTCACAAAGAGCCCCATCAGCTCCGACTTCGACAACAGTGATATCGAAGAAGAAATGGAAGTGCCCGTCACCGAATTTTCTCCATTCAGGTCAGAAGACGTGAGCAAGTACAGTAAACTGAATTGTGGGTACCAACGCATAAGTATTCGAGATGCTCGAGGCGTTCTGCAAATCTAATTCTGTGACGGTACAATTAACTGGCTATGCTGCTATGAGGATTTCGAAGGCTATTATGTGCGGGACACATTAACGTGCGAATATAAAAACTGTTACGTTTACAATTTATGCCCTAACTCTACGCTTCCTTGTTCGTTGGAGTATTTGGTAAAACAAAATCGTGATGTCCATCCACGTATGCACGGCAAGAATGTACGAATGTGTAGTGTACGAACTTTTAAGAAAAAGTAAAAATAATGATGTGTACAAATGGCAGGAGAAATGTGATGGACATAACCATGTTGTGAAAAGGCAAGGTTTCCCGGACTGGGCCTCCGCCTGCACGCCTTTTGTATGCGAAGTATGCAAATTAAAAATTACAAACTTTTCAAAGTATGCTGTGAACGATGTGATGACGCTTGACACAGTTTGGAAATTACAACGCCACCGGACCCATTGCCAGAGGTGCTCGTTTGTGCGTGTGCATATGAACTTTGCTCTATCTTTAGAAAAACCCAGGTGATGAAAACCTCCCATTCCCCTTGTAATTTTTTTAGTTTACGAAACACACACGTTCTACGATGTAAAAAAAA
>NQII01002534.1:120134-144960 GCA_002778355.1 Clitarchus hookeri | reverse complement strand
AAAGAGAGAGAGAAAGAGAGAGAGAGAAAGAGAGAGAGAGAAAGAGAGAGAGAGAAAGAGAGAGAGAGAAAGAGAGAAAGAGAGAAAGAGAGAAAGAGAGAAAGAGAGAGAGAAGTTAAATAACATTTCGCTGTATTGAACTCAAAAACCACACATAAATATTAAACCAAAAAATTAGATTAAAATGCTTAGTTCACAAGTATGGGCGCAAATAATGTGTCTCTTTAAAATTACATTAATTTACGTTACTTTCACTTGATTTGCCGACTAGGATACACAAAGGAAATGAATATCATAATACTAAAATAGCTGTATTGCTAAACCTGTGAGTTTAGCTTTAAATTCATTCTAAACTGGCCATTATTGAAAATGGAGTGGGGAAAATGATCAGCATTAAATGTTCAGTGTTTCGCTTCGGAGAACCGATCGATGTAATGGAATCAGAAAGTCATATTACCGGAGCTGACTGCACTGGACGAGATACAGAGCTGTTGTATTAGGCCGACATGAATAAACCACGAGACAGTAGGCTGCGGAAGAGGAGAAATTGCAGAATTGAGTGATAGGAAAAGCAAAGCCTTTCAAAAAAAAAGAAACTTGCATGTGAAAGACAGGATTATCTCAAATTAAATCCCGGAATTTTTTGATTCGAAGCTGTTTTAACGATTCTCTCTGTGGATGTCATCAGGATATATTTCAAATGGGCTAGACTACTATCTTAGTAGAACCTGGGCCTGAACGAGGAGAATAAAAGCCTAATAACAAAGTTAAAAAAAAACAGCAGCATTTTACTACTTGCCTCACGGCCATTCAAATGACGCGTATACAACTAAATATTCTAGGCNTAAAAAAAAACAGCAGCATTTTACTACTTGCCTCACGGCCATTCAAATGACGCGTATACAACTAAATATTCTAGGCGAATAAAACTTTGATTATGTAGAGGACCTCCGCTATTGATAATTATCAAAGAAACTTTGCTTCCTGTTGCATATTCAGTTAAGTAGGCTGCAGAAATGGTGCAGAGATGGCGGCAGTGTACACCAGCCTCTCGCACTACACCTTCCAGAGTTCATTCCTGAAGCAAATACGGCTAAATACATTTACATCAAACTTATCCATTTCATTATTTCTGTGATACATTAAATAATTTCGTAAGCATTCCCAATTTTTTTTAATGGCGATAATATACAACAACATTACAAAAAATGAATTCAAGAGGTAGCCGTATCTTCCAGTGGAACCTGTGTACATCATAACAATGAAAACACAATTTGTTTTGTTCGGTGCGGACATGTACTTTTCACACACAAATAAGTAATTGAAAAAAGTTTTCGTATTAATCAGAGAGATTATATTTTTTAATCAGCGTACATTTACATGTGGCGGAAACAACCACGTCCTTACTGAAAACGCAACCTTTTTGAAGTACCAACGACGCCATAACTTTGCTATTAACACATACAAGGCGGAGAAGAAAGGCGAAGATTGTTCAGCAATATTTTTTCTGTATAGCAGTCGTTCCTGAGGCGTAAGAAATGACAGCTTTCCAATTTTTACAATGGATAATAAAAATAATTTAGGATTGTTGTGAGGTCAGAGCACATGACGGCCATGTTAGCTTGCGTTGATGAATCCGATCGCCATCTTGGATTCCAATGACTACGACCCGGTGATAACCTTAAAATAACATAAACTAAAAAATAAAAGAAAATTAAAAAAAAAANGGATTCCAATGACTACGACCCGGTGATAACCTTAAAATAACATAAACTAAAAAATAAAAGAAAATTAAAAAAAAAAATTGAAAATCGTAACAGTGGTGAGTGAGACTGATGGTAGGGACTATTGAACTGGATGCGTGAGTGANAAAAAAAAAAATTGAAAATCGTAACAGTGGTGAGTGAGACTGATGGTAGGGACTATTGAACTGGATGCGTGAGTGACAGGCATTTGGAACGATGGCGACAGACGGATATACTATGTGTAAATACTGAGTGTGTATTAAATGGCTGTAACCAATATAGAGAGAGTGATAATGACTTTAATTAGAATTGAGGTAGACTTTAAATATTGCTCTCACTTAGAATAACAATAGTACAGGTGGAATTNATAATGACTTTAATTAGAATTGAGGTAGACTTTAAATATTGCTCTCACTTAGAATAACAATAGTACAGGTGGAATTACGTAGTTTAATGATGTAAATAATAGCAGTGTGAAAATTGACAGCATTAAAAACAAATTTTAAAAATCATATTTGTTTCTTTTGTTTTTATGAAGATCTCCATCCCTCACGAACTCGGATACGCCCCTGGCGTCTTTTAACTGTATGTTCAGAACTCAAAGTGTTGAACTTGGTGGATGCAAGCTTGGTAGAGTGAGCCCTTAAGAAATACACAGAAACCACAGCTTTTTAAGAATGAGAGTTGAATTGAGAGTGTCTTATCGGCCCCCGACAGCCGGCGAGGGCTAAATGAGATGAAGACCGAGCAGCGGCAGAATGCAAGGGCTGGAGGAAACAGGATGGCCCCAAGAAAAGCCACCTGCAAACGGCAACTTACACCACGTTTCCCACATGCGGAAATCTGGACGACCCCACCAGGAGTCTAACCCGGTTGGCTTTGCTGGGAGGCGAGTAGTCTGACTACTACACCACTGCGGCCCCTAGCTTATTCAGTACTCTAACCCATGAACTCGTGGTACGATGGTTTCACAGCAATGTTGCATTCTATAGTACATTAATGGATACTTCCAACCTTTCTAACCCCTGCTAAAGTTCTACTTTCAGGTTATTCCTCCGCCTCTTGCAAACAAAACTTAACTTAGTATAGAAAATTACAACAAAGGGCCAACGCACCGCATTCGTGGGCACTTAGTTTAATATTATTTTACATAAGAACTATTTCTTACTAGGTTTCACAAATACACCTGTTTTATCTGTTTTATTGCTTTAAATTGTAACTTAAATATAAAAGATAAAATATAAGTTAGAGTTCAATTAAACCAAACATAATATACTTATCTCTCAACAAAATAATAAAACGCTTGTGATATAGGGGGCCTATAACATTAAGGAAACAACCAAACTCGTGAGGTAATTTTAGCACATCCAAAATAATCCTATGAAAAAATATTCCCTGATAATGCATACAGTTTTTCGTGAACACTGACCCGTATAGGTAAGGTTGGTAGCGAATTATGGAAATTAGTTCTACAGTCCTTTGTAAATATTTAGTGTTTAAGAATTGGTAGCCAACGAAATTGGTTTCTTTACATTCAAAGTAAAATATTGAAATATTTGACGAAGTAGAAGCATCCTTATGTTCATACGTCTTTGGGAGTGTACATAAACGTGTATGAACTAGTTGTTAGGTTGGTAGCAGAGTTAATCCTTATAAGAGGCGGAAGGACAAACGTTAGGCAGAAAAGAGAAAATAAGCAAGGTTTTAAATAAACTGCTCTGTTAATCGCAAAACAGCTAGACAAAAAGTATTTCCAAGTAATGAATTTGAAAGTCGGCAACGGCAGAGAGCGAAGTAAACGAGATGTCGTAGCGCTTATCCAATACGGCAGANCGTAATGAATTTGAAAGTCGGCAACGGCAGAGAGCGAAGTAAACGAGATGTCGTAGCGCTTATCCAATACGGCAGACAAACCATTACACGTATCCTCAACACTAGCTCCTCTGTTAACACAGACGGAAATACTACGTTCGCTGAAACGGCAGACGTGCGTTGTTTGTACAGCGCGAATGCGAGACAACGCGTTGGTAGGGAATACGCATGTGTGCAGAAGGATATCCAAACAGTCGCCATCTTCGTCGCCAAATATTAACCGCCGCGGACAGGCGTTTGCGCGAGACGGGAACATTCACAATAAACAGGAAAAATACTCTGAAGAGGAAATTTTCGGAACTCATCGTCTGTACAAACACAGTCGCTCGTACGATGTCCTGCATGCAGACAACCTACGTGTGGAGGGCTCTGAATGAACATCTATCACTACTTCATCCCCTTCATCGATTACAAGCTACGGTCATGGCTAACGTTTTTGCCCCGGGNGTCTGCATGAATGAACATCTATCACTACTTCATCCCCTTCATCGATTACAAGCTACGGTCATGGCTAACGTTTTTGCCCCGGGTTAATTTGAATCGCTGGTATTTTTGTGGTCGTTCCACTGATAACCCTGACTTTATTGACTTGTGTAACGGCAAATATGATTTAACGAACAGCAGCACTTTCAACGGCGAGCCGGTTAACGGAAAATCATTCCGCAGTGGTTGAATACCGCCATCGATAGACATTTCCAGTGTACGCCCAACCCATAAATATCAGGGACAACACTTTTATACAACTTATTTGAGCTTTGTACAATGCCGGACAGTGGAAATCTTGCACCACGAAGAAAGCACGCGACAACCACGAAACGATGTAAATAGCGAGAGTACGGGATGGTACGCACATACTCGCATGTTGGTGCGTTTGCATTTGACCGAACACCCGGCGGTGGAGCTGCGTGCGCAGACCAGCGGTCCTAGACACTGGCGTGTGGTCGAAGCCGCGTTGAAGAGAGAAACATCGATACCAAGCAAGCGTCCAGAGTGAAGAAGAATGCCAGGAAGACGCCAGAGACGTCGCTTTATACAACTGGCGGATTTCGAGAGAGGATTCGTAATCGTGGTGAAAACCGCGAGGTGGTCATATCGCCACATAGCCTGTGTGGATCGCTCGGACCATGCTGCCCGATGCTACTGGGAGCAGTGGATGCGTGAAGTCACCCACAAACGAAGGACCGACTCAGGACTGACAAAGTCGACCACCATTCGAGAGGCTCAACGGATCGTGCGCCAGGCGCGGAGGGATTCGACGGCGACCCAGTCCACACTACTGGCCAGTATTCGGGCTCTTGTGTACCCAATAAACATTTTTTCGACGCCTTGCGGAGCTGCCGGCGACCTTAAAATATAGTTTGAAAATCCCGCTGTTCTTGAGCAACGTCTTCTTTAAAATTGTTATAACGGCCGTGATCCAAGTACGCAGCTTTTCAATAAACATAATCAGTATTTTCAAATTTCTGGCCTCTTTTAACTGTGCTCCATACGTGTTTGAGAAAAATTCTTTAAATTTGTCTGACCACTAAAGATGCCGGGGAAATTAGGGGTTAGACGAGTAACTTTCCGAACGCAACCAATGATATAAGGTTCTGCGTTCTTTTCTGGTCACCTCATTTCTACATTTCAACGCTATAATTTAAAAAAATTGCGTAACTTACTTTACACTTTTTGCCATTTGTTGCCATTTTTTTTGTAAAAAAAAAAAAAAAAAAAGCATTCATTAGTACCACGAAATTTTTTTATAACACATCCCATTTTGAAGTATAAAATATAACAAGATCACCTGTACTACTTTGTTTTGTCAAGCGTGTTTGTAGATGTAAAATACAGACTATTAAACAATATCAAACTTTTAAAAATTCAACTGAATTCTGCTATATTCGGATGACCAAAAATTCTTGAAAGATTTCAAGAAACCAGTATAGTTCTCGAATCTCTGGCAATTTTTTGAACATCGACTATTCTACTGTACGTTGACATCATATTTGGAGTGTTAACCACCCAGCTGAAATTCAGTAGATGGCTTAGAAATTAATATGTTTACATTTAGTTGGTGTCCTTCCGCTGCATACTCATATTTTCAGATACTTCACAATGAGAAATTTGGTATGGTCAAAGTTTGTTACCCATCCTTAAAAATAAAATCCAGTTCTTTAAATCTCAAAGAAAAAAAAATTATTTTCTTATAAACTAAGATGAAGATTTAGGAAAAATAGCTTGAGAATTGTGGCGAATTTGGACATACAACTTCGTACTCGCACACTACTAGCTGATAGTCACCGGCCACAGGACATAATTACGTGATTAAAAGACCTCTATGATCATAGTTTTTATAGCTTTTAACTTCTCTGTGAATAGCTATAGTGCGTTGTTTAGTAATTTTTTTAAAATTATTATTTACTAAAATAACCCCTCTCCTCTTATGTTAGTAGGTTTATCAGGCCCCGAAATGGCGGGGAAGAAGCTTTACATATTGGCATAAACCTGAAACCTAACAAACTTACTCCAAAAATATTGTTCACGTCTGTGATTTGCCCAGTGATGCAACCCGTAACTTCACAGATTTTCAGCGACGAAAGTCACTAACCCTGGGTGGGTTACGAAACGAAAACAGTTAAAAGAGGCGGCATCAGCCGGTTGGCCTGGGCACGTTCAGCCATCCTCGCCGCACTCTGTTATTAACAGTGTTGTCCCGCAGTTAATTACACGGCCATTAATACCGGCCTCAGAAGCGGCGTATGGTACCGTGGAATGAGCGCATAAGCAGTCAGGACGAACTTGGGGCACAACTTCGCAAACACTCCGCCCTAAATTATACTCCAAGAGCAGATACGGCTGGCGAGGCACCCCGCTGGCGCGAGGGTCCTGCACTCAGCGCTGGAAGACCCAGAACTAACTGATTAAATAGTCTCCGCGTTGAGCGGCCCATCCGAGATTCCTTATCGAACAAGCGTACACTTGTTACGGACTGAAATATCGCCTTCCAGAGGTTATTAATTTTACCATAACAAGCTTTGTAGTTTCATAAAAAAAAATACTAGTTTCGCATGTCTGTAGTCCAGCTACGAAAAATGACACATCCAGCATTTAACGTTGAAACAAACTTATTCATTACACGTGATATGTTTCATAATTTGAGCAAATTATGCCAATATAAAAGTAGCAATTAAGGAATATTTTCTGGAGCTTAGAGTTAATAAAATTTTGGCGCCAGTAGTTATAAATTGGGGGTTCACCACTACCTGGATACTGGATGGGGACGAGTGGACGAGACGGCGGCCATCTTGGATGTAGCTATTTTTCCTTTTATCCATTGGAATTTCCCTTTTTTCCCTCTCAGAAACGTCAAAAATTTCCCAAATTCCTTTCTGTAACAACATTTTTATGAGTCACTCAGTCCGAAAATAGCATTTCTCTGCAATGTGGCCAAGTAACCCCTTTTGGAGGAATGAGGGTTTGAGGGTTTACTCTGACATTCACGCTCTGTCATTCCATGCCAACGCCAGCCATCTTGTCTGAAGAATGTTCGAGTTCATTACCCCATTATGCAACTTCTCTCATTCCTTCTAGTCTCTCGAACCCACCTCAATTCTCTTGCCTGCTCTATCACTTGGGGTTTTCTCATATTCCTTCCGATTTCCTTTATTTTCTCTCTTGTCTTATTTATCTCGCGCTCCCTCATTCCTTCCTGTCTCTCTATCTTATTCGTTCTATTCCGGGGGGTCTCATATTCCTTCTGGTCTCCTTCCACCTGGCGTCCTGGCGGGGGACGAGTCTCGTGCTCTGCCATTCCACCTGCACGACACGCAGCAAAGCCTGCCCATGCACTTTAGCCTAGAGTCGCACTTTGCATGCATAAAGTATGTCCTAAGCCCACTTATAAGCATAGTTGGATGAAATTGCCGAACTATTTAAGAAACAGGCACTAAATTCATATCATAGGCATCAATCCCGACAACGAAAAGGGCCGCACGGTCAAGTATGCCCTACACCCATCTGTAAGCATAGTTGGTTGTCATTATCGAACCGTTTAAGATACAAACACCAAATTCAAAACATGGTCATCACTTCCGACAACGAAAAGGACAGCAGGGTCAAATATGCCCTAAGCCCACTTATCAGCAGATGGGAAATGGTTGACATATATGCTTATAAGAGAGAGGTTGTGGTCTAATGAACAGTACCCCCCTTTCGAATTCGGAAACGATGCGTGTTTGATATGTATTTGGCGACTATGCTTATACGATGTGTTAAGTTCAAATGGTCTCTTCTGTCCTAGTCAGCATCAAGGGCGATGCCGATGTTATGAATTTGGTGAGAAAACCAAGATGGAATGATAGAGCATGGGACTCGTCCCCCGCCAGGACGCCAAGTTAAAGAGGAGACCAGAAGGAATATGAGAGAAAACCAAGATGGCAGCAGACGATAGTGGTGAGGGAACATCCAAGATGGAATACTCGAAAAGCAAGAGAGAGGAAAGGGAGAATGTAAAGGAGACGGGAAATAATATGAGAAAAAAACCAAGGGATAGAACGGACAAGAGAGAGACAGGAAAGAATGAGGGAGTTTGAGATAAAAAATACAAGAGAGAAAATAAAGGAAACCGGAAGGAATATGCGAAAACTCCAAGGGATAGAGCAGGCGAGAGAGAACGGACGTGGATGAGAGAGAATGGAAGGATTGAGAGAAGTTGCATGACGGTGCAATGAACTGAAACATTCTTCAGACACGATGGCTGGTGCTGGCATGGAATGACAGAGCGTGAATGTCAGGGTAAACCCTCAAATCGTCATCCCCCAAAAATTAGTTACTTATCCACATTGTAGAG
The DNA here is from genome assembly GCA_002778355.1 of Clitarchus hookeri. Classification (NCBI taxonomy): domain Eukaryota; kingdom Metazoa; phylum Arthropoda; class Insecta; order Phasmatodea; family Phasmatidae; genus Clitarchus; species Clitarchus hookeri. Next base: position 136,512 of record NQII01002534.1, on the reverse strand, counting down.
TCATGCTATTTTCGGACTGAGTGACTCATAATAAATTTGGTACAGAGGGAAATTCAGGAATTTTTAAACGTTTTTAAGGGGAAAGGGGGAATTTCAGACTTTTAAATTGAAAAAGGGGAAATAAAGGAAATCCAAGATGGCCGCCTGCTCGTCCCTTTGTCCCCATCCAGCATCCGGGTGACGGGGAACCCCCATTTTATAACTATTGGCGCCCATAAACAAACGTTAGTATAGCATACGGTCTCTGACTCCTCGCTTGTCTGAAGACTAAGTACGACAAAATTCGAACGAATGTTACAAAACTGCTTTTGAATACCCAGCCAACAATTCATCCTGCTGACTGGCTTCAATAAAGCGCTCGTTTATTTCAGTACCGATAGGATACGACACCATCCTAGGAAGGCATTGAGATATAGTAACGTGGGTGTCATAAACGTCGTGTTAAGCAATAATCAATTACCAAAAATTCATAATGTGTTAAGGATATGGTCAATTTTCAATTTTCCCGTTATTGATTCAGACGATGGTAGATATATTCTGAAATATTATTAAGGCTCAGCGACATCAAGTTATAAAGTACTGGGGTTTACTGCAGGGATCACTGCACCGAGTGGCGCATGGTTCACCAAACAACAGACATTTAACATTTGCCATCCCAGGGCGAGACCAACAGAACACCGTAACATAAAACTGAAAGTGCAGCTCATATTTCATAAATTACCTTTATGAAAAACTATTTAGCATTGTAAGTAAAACCAAATATTTTTTGTTCGCAATATCTATTATTTCACACTTTCATTAGTGAGCTCTTGCTTTTCTAGAAGATATCTGGTAACCCTTAAGTCACTAACACTGTTTTTAGTTTATTTTAAAGTGAAGAGCAGTGTTAAACTACTATTTATAGGATTAATACTGAATGAAAAAGTTAAATGTATTAATCTAAGCCATTTATTAGAGTTGACAATAGCACTCCGAGCGTTTGGACAAAATAAATCGATAGATTATCGATAACTTTTGTTGGCATCATGTCGTGAAGAGCGGTTTATGCGAACAGCAAACACACTCATCACGTAACCAGACCACTGAGAAAACCGTAATTCGCTCAGATCTTCAACGCTGACAAAATGCGTAGAGCCTAAGTAACACTGACAATCTGCGGCTACAGTTTCATCGTGGGGGGGAAAAAAAAATGGAAAACAGATAATATGACTTACAGATCTGGAGTTTAAAAAGTAATTTGTTGTAATTATTACGAAAAGTATTGATGGTTGAAAAGTAGCTTTCTGGAAAATATATTTTAGAACATGGATCTGAAACGAATACAAAACCTATCGTTGACATTTAAATACTTAATGAAAGTAATTAGAATTTTCAGCTTTTCTGTGAGTTCAGTTTCGTGCGCGGAGACTTTTTTTTTAACTACAGCGTGTCTGAATATACGCTATATATCACGTTTTTTTGTTCTCGTAAACCTCAACGCTTTCGATAAATGGGGAAAATAATTGTGAAAATGTGTAACAACCGCATTTTCAAAGCTTGCATATGCAGTTTCCTGAAGCGGTAAGAGAAAAGTGGGCGTGGTTAAATCTGTGGTCTTTAATTGCGTGTAATAAAGTGCCACTGTTACAGAGATAACTTGCACAGTACTGCATCACGACGGAAGCACAGCACGCCTTGCGCGTAGGAGCGATGAGGTGCTAGTGATGCGTGTTAGTATCGCCCGTATCGGTATAGAGCATCACAGGAATGCAAGGGCGAGGGAAACGGCAGTGCCCCGAGAAAATCCGCCCGCAAACTGCTAAATCCGACAAGTTTCCCACATGCGATATTATGGGTAACCCCGCCGGGAATCGAACCATGTTCGCTTTGGTGGGAGGCGAGTGACTGATAATGTAATACACGCTCACGAGATGGCGTGGTGGTTCATTTGCTGTGGGCATGCCCAATCGCTAGAGACCTGAAGAATTCGCGGATTCATTTTGGGACAAGCCAGAACTTGAAACACTTACGTTTATATAACTTTAGCCATTGGCCCACGCGGTATTTGACACTTCCTGGGGAATGTTGGTTCAATCGTTGCCTTCTACTGTGACAGCAGGCAACCAATGTGAAGTTGATGTCAGCATATTTGTACATAATACTGTAGAGTCTAGCCTGCAGTTCATTGAACTCGCGAATTTTCCGGTCTCTACCAATCGCCGGTCGGCTGCGTGAGGCTACTGAGTGCTGCGGAAGATTTCCTATTGGCTGAGCTGCCGGGCTGGCAAGTTGCGTTATCACGCGCTGATTGGCGAACGGCGTTCCGACATGTTGCTGGCCAAGGAAGCCATTTTGTCTGGCGTGTGCCGCGGGAGTTCGTGGTGTAACCCACTCAGTCCCCGTGTCCACGATAGTAGGCACGTTGTACGTGTATCATATTTATGACAGGTACTGTACACGGCAAGGCATCAGTGCCAAGTCTTCCTTGCGACTGATCTGATTCGTGAAATTTTCTTCACCTCTTTGGCATGAATGGTAAATGCCAGTATCACCGACCACGCAGCTCGTTGCTCATTGGTTGTAAGACGAGTGCTGAACACAACCACAGCGCATATAGGCTGTACATGAGTAACTGGTAACTTTTTAAAGCTCTGATTACGATCTAAGTACATGCACATACAGGGGATGGACAAAATAATATGAACACCATGCAATATAGTACATTTTGTTGCATGTTGGCAACACTGCTTCCGTGTAAATAATGCAACGCGTATGTATCGCACAGTTTACGTGCCAAGTCTTGTAGGTTATAATTCAGTGTATTATACGCTTTGTTCCGCGACGGTTAAAACAAGCGATCGGTGAAATGTGTGATCTCTCAGACTTCGAAAGAGGGCAAATCGTTGGTGCTCGGTTAGCGGGAGCGTCTGTGACGAAAACAGCTGAATTGTTTAACGTTTCACGAGCGACAGTATCCACGGTAATGACAGCATACACAAAACATGGTAAAACATCATCGGCGAATAGTAATGGTGGGCGAAATCCAAAGTTAACTGACAAGAGACTGACGAACATTAAAAATAATTGTGGCCAGACAACATAAAACTACAGCGGCAAAAGTGACAGCAGAACTCAACACTCACTTGAGTAATACTGTTTCAACAAAAACAGTACGGCGGGAGCTCCACAAAGCTAACAGTCATGAAGGGCTGCAATTGCGAAACCCTTTATAACGGAAGCCAACGCTAAGCTGCGAAAGAAGTGGTGCCACGATCATAAAACCTGGACACTTGATGATTGGAAGAATGTGGTATGGTCTGATGAATCATTGTTTACTTTGTTTCCTACAAACGGCCGGGTTTATGTATGGAGAACCCCAAAAGAAGCCTACGATCCGGACTGCCTGCTTCCTACAGTCAAGCATGGGGGAGGTTCAGTTATGATTTGGGTGGCTATATCGTGATATTCAGCTGGTCCTCTCATTCACATCACTGGTCGGATTACTGCGAATGAATATCTCGATATCCTCAATGATGAAGTTCTTACTATGACTAGCATATTGCTGCCAAACACTGCTATATTCCAAGATGACAATGCGCCCATACATACAGCCAAAAAGGTTCCGTCTTTGTTTGAGGAGCATCAGAATATCATCAAACATCTTCTCAGGCCAGATCTCACCATAATTGAACCGTTATGGGGAGTTTTAGAGCAGAGAGTGAGGAGCAGATTTCCATCTCCAACATCATTGGAGCAATTGGTGGATGTTTTGGTACAATAATGGGACAAAATTCCGTTGGAAACTATTCAGACACTCTACGAATTTATTCCGCGAAGAATTGCAGCTGTTCTAAAAGCAAATGGTGGCCCAACACCTTATTAATTAATAAATATTGTGTATATGTCAGGTGTTCATATTATTTTGTCCATCTCCTGTATTTACTTCGCGTGTCAAAGATTATCCTCACACCTTAACCATGTTTATTAAAGGTATTTCGCTCCAAAATAGGGGCAATAGTCCTGCCATTTAGGGTGTGCCTGGGCACACCCCGTGCGTACGCATGTGCTATTGAGGATTTACAAACTATTTACCTAACATTTTTATTTCATTAGTAAGACATGGAAATATGTTCCCTCCGTCGTTGCCAAGTTTCACTGGGCGCGTGACAGTCAGTGCGCCCGTTAAAATATATGCAGGCAATTCCAATTACATTCTTCAAAAGTTGATTTTAAAAACAGCCGTGGTCACTCCCGGACTTTCGCATGTGGGAATCGTCTCGGACGATGCCGCTGGTCGGCGGATTTTCTCGGAGATCTCCCGTTTCCCGCACCCTTTATTTCCGGCGCTGCTCCATATTCACTTCACTTCGCCCCCATAGGCTCTCAAGACCTCGATGTTAAGGGCAGCCCAAATCTCTCAATTTTAAAAGTGCTCATTTAACTGTGGATAGCCTATATAAAAAAATTTACGTAATTTCAAAACTTTAAATGTGTGAAGTGGATAAGCGGCTGTTTCTTCTCTGTACACGCACATACTCTGTCACCCGGACACAAGAGACATTCTGTATATGTTAGATCGCAGCGTGCGGGAACGCGCAGGATCGCGAAGAGAGCTGAAGGGGAACAGCAAGGCTCCCGTTGCGAACAAGCGACCCGCAGGTCAGCGTTCTGCTGCCACACCTGCCGGCCGCTCAGCGGACGAGAGTTCATGCCCCCGACTTCGGACTGCGTATCACAGAGTTTTCCTCTTGAGTGAAACACTGTAACGTGTTCATGTGATTCGTTAATATTTTTTTTAGTGCCGACCAGACAAGCGACGTCCTACATAGGCTGGCAAATTAGAAACCTCTAGAGAGTAAAATGTTTGGACTCACTTAGACTGTTCACGATTACTTCCAATTTTTCTGAAGCCCTTCTAAAGTTCTACGTCCAGGATATTCGTTGACACCAAAGGGACAACGCGCCGGATTCTCAGCCGACCTCCCTTGCGCGTCGGTTGAAGCGCCGCCTGTTTGATATGCGGGAGGTTCTGGGTTCGAATCCCAGGTAAGACAAGGTAGTTAGTTTAAGTTAGGTCATAAGTTAGTTTGCAAGCCGTCCCCTGATAAGCCTCCAGGCATAAAACCAGGTAACGTTAATAAGCGATTTCAATCCCATCAATTAAATTAAAACTAAGGCGCTTTTATGTTAACTTAAGTAACTTATAAAAAGGCTTCTAATACGTCACATATTTAGGTAAAGCCCGAACACATCAGGCATGGGGTGATTTTTCAAAGGTTTGATTTTAAAAGTGTAAATAGACCGCGAATAGACTATAATAATAATTATTATTTGTTCCTTTTTATGCACGGAGAATAACCAGGGTTGTAACATTGAGACACACTAAAGTTTCGTACCATCCATTTCAAACCCGCTAACTCTTTCTGACAGGTCAAATTTTTCAGACACTTACTGTTTCTGACAAAATTTTAATTTACGGTTTTAGGTATTGCAAATAATAATTTTTTAGAGGCAGGCTGTACTTAAGGCCGCCGAACCATGTGCAGAGCTCCAGCGAAAAGGTGTTACTAAAAAACCTTCCAACGTGTTTGAGTGAAGTCTGCTTACGAATAGCATTTAAGAAACGTTACGCATCTCTATAAGTTCTTCAGTTCCTCCATGTCTCTGTAAAGCATGCTTCTGTGATAGTGAAGATGGCTCAAACGGGTGTTTTCACGGTCATTTTTAGGTATGAACATTCCGGTACAAATCATAAAAAAAAAAATAGGGACGTCCATAAAAACATTTATTTTTATTATTGCGTCATAAAATGGGAGGGTCTCCGCTGAAAGTCTCATAGAGGCGCGTTATCGACGGCAAGACTGCACGCCAGTTCAGTGCTTTGCGCGTAGAGGCGACGAGAGAGATCATGCGCATGTCTCTGTCGCCCCTAGCGCTCCCCGCTTTTAGGCCTCGGCCGTGCAAAATTCCTTTTAACCTGGCAGTAACAATTTTGTCACATCACTCGTTTCGTTATCACAGCCAACAAGCGTTAGATTTTTTTTTTGTTTGGCTATATTTATGGTACTGTTCTTAACACAGAACAGCAGAACGGTTAAAGAACCACTTACCAACATGGAAAATATTTTGGCTCAGAATCTTTCAGTGTACATTATCGGCCAAATAACAATTATGTGCGTTATGTATACGTTTGTCAACTGTGTCTGAACGAGTTAATTTATTATTTCACTCGTTGCAAACAAAACAATTTCCAATTTGTGGTGTGCATAAGTCGACGCAGAACATGTTTCATTGCCACACACAAGCTGAGTCGCGGTGATGTAGTGGTTAGACTACTCCCCTCTCACCTAGACAAACCGGGTTCGATTCCCGGCGGCGCCGCCCCCGGATTTTCGCATATGGGAATCATGCAGGACGATGCCGCAGGTTGGTGGGTTTTCTCGGGGATCTCCCATTCCCCGCGCTCCTTCATTCCGGCGCTGCTCCACGCTCACCTCGCTTCGCCCTCATCGGCTCTCAAGACCTCTATGTTAAGAGCCACCCACTCTTCACTCACTCACTCACTCACTCACTCACTCACTCACTCACTCACTCGTTTCAAGTATCTACTGCCGCTACGTTTTACTTTTATCCAGTTGAATCAATCTGAAAAGAAAAATAATGAAACTGATTAGTAATAACCCTTTTAGGACTTTCTTACGCAGTTACTTTAAGGAGAATGAGTAAAGTACAAAGTGACCTCTGCAGTTTAATCCACTGTATTAAGCCTAAGAAAACCAGCTAATGCATATTGCCGAATTAAAGTTTTTAAATTAATTTCAATTAAAACAGATAAAATGTTTTAACGAAAAAAAGTTAAAATATTAATAAACACGAGGTTAATGAAATAATAGGCGTGAGCAAGCATAACTAGCGGGTTCAGGCACAAAGAATAAGTGGGGATAGGTTACCGTTACAACACCAGAGTTCGAAAATGTCCAGGAAGACCCGGAAAAAGATGGTCTAGCAGACCGTAACAGGCCTAATTGCTCAATCTCTCATATATGATAACACATAAATCGGGTTTCAGTTGCTAGATGTTCAAGCACTTAACTTTTAATAAAACGTCAAGACGCAAAATTATTTTTCCTAATTAGCAGCAGACAAAGTTGGACGTAAGCGAGTAAAGTTTTAGTGGGAAGATATTGGCAATTAAGGCTCGGTTTCACCCCTTTTGCAGAAGTTCTTCATTTTCGTGTCATAATTTCAGTTTCAAAGGTATAACTTTTAGTGTTTGATTATAGAAAATTTACAATTTACGAGTTGTTTAATGCTTTTGCGTTAAATTTTCACTGTGTGTGTTATTTCCTGGTTGCAAAAAGGCAGGAACTTATTTATAAAAAAAAAATATATGTGTTCCTGACATTTTACAACAAGCACATAACACACGATTAAAATTACGCCCAAAACTATTAAACAATTCGTAAAATGTAAACTTTATATAGTCTTGCATTGTCAGTAAATACTGTGAATGCTAAATTATGACGCGAAAACGAAGAAATTCTGCAAAAGTGGGGTGAAGCCGAGCCTTATGAGGGTATGTATTTTTCAAACGTTAATTTTAAAAATGTTGAGAATGGTACAAAAGTGCTATATCGCCGATAAGGAGCAAGAGCTACGTAATTCCCCAGGTGTCGGGAGCATCCGGGTTCAGACGAGAGATGGGTACGAAAAATAAGATGTCCGCCTTCCGTGGAGTGCGAATCTGCGGTCTGGCAAAGCTGGACCACGTAGGCTAGGTCCGCGAATGTTTTCCGCGACCTCACGCCGCACAATGGCCACTCCGCTGATTTCATCGCCGCGATGTACGCTCTTAAGGAAAGACTGGCACACCTACCTCTCCGCCCATCACACGGCAATTGGACTTCTGCCGTGCATTGTTCCATCACTTGTTATGTCTCGTTACCAACATTGTAAGAAGAGAAAAGTTTGCCAGTCCTTTTTTTTTTTTTTTTCTATTTCTGCACCGGGTGCTCCTGGGCTATGAATTCCAAGTTAGCACTTAGAAGGAACAGGAAAATTTCGCATTTTAAACATCTTGTATGCTAGACTGCACTGTCCTATGTATTTTCGACCCTTTACGATTTGTTCATCGATTCTTGCCCCGGTGAGAAACCAGTTTACCTCGGACCAGGTGGCACGGGATTCGGTCCTCGTTTCCTTGCAAGTCTGTTATTGGCTGAGAGTTAACCTGGTCGTGTCTATAAAACTGTGATCCCATTGCAAACTTAACATAAGTGTGTATGAGTTTGAAGTGCAGATTGTCCTGGAACGTATTAGCGAAATTTTACAGTATCCTGTATATGACAGTGGTGGACACAGGCGTATCCCCAGCTGCCATGGCGATCATTGGATGGTGCGCAGCGATGCCCGCGGAGTGCTCACAGCCTGTCGCACGATGATCCTCCCTGCTGGTGGTCCGTCGGAGTCGACCCGAGCCGTCTCGACGGGTGTGTGTAACTTCCTGTTCCCACTGCGTCCACCACTGACGTACAGTGTAGGCAGAACGGTTCAAGTGACGAGTAGTGCGCTGAAACATCCAACCTGCCCTTCAGAGGCCGACTATGCGGCCTCTCTCGAACTCACTCAGCTGGGCAAAGGCTTGTCGAATGCGCCGTCGGGGTGAGATGCGTATTCACTGTACTTATCTCTGTGGCTCACATTGCTCACACTGTTACTAAGGCCTTATGCAGTGTCTGTCAGCCATGAAGGATAGAGGGGCAATTATACTCCCAAGTGGCACATCCGCGCGCAAGCAACCCGCGTTAAACGCAAATGGGACACATGTCGGACTATGACGACGAAACTATGGGGTAATTTTCGTTGTACTCACGCGATGCGTTCATAGTGACCAATTTTTATTGTAAATGAGTGTAGTTAAGAGCAGTGATAAAGTACCCACTTTATCATGTATAGCTTTTACAACCACGAGTCCACACCTTGAGGCTTTTAGAGACATGCTGGCAAAATATAGTCAGTTCACGGTTACTTACAACTTTTCTGAAGTCCTGTTAAAGTTCTACTTCCAGGATATTCCTCCGGCTCATGCAAACAAAGCTTAACAGAGTCTATAAAATTACAACAAAGGAGCAACGCACCGCATTTGTGCGCACTCAGTCTAATAAAGTTTTTCATATTAACTATATCTTACTAGGCATTAACAACACACCTATTTTCTCAATGTTTTGATTAATACTGACTGTACATGCATTAAATATTATAATTTATAAATAAAATCTAAATAAATTTTCAATTAAATTGCTTGTGTAACATAACTTAATTAGGAAATAACCAAACACGGCATACACGGGGCGATTTATCAAAGGTTTGATTTAAAAAAAGTGCGAATAAATAGCGAATAGACTATAGTTATTTCAGTGGTGGTACTGCGATACTGCCCGACGCGACGTTCCCTGCACGGCGGCTACCCTCACCTGCAGGAGAGCCGACGTCAGGGCAGTGCCTCCCTGTAGCCGCGGCAGTAATTCACAATTACCCCCGCCGCGGAGCCAGCAGACATCCCACGCCGTGGGAGTCGGTTCTCGGCCACACACGGGGACCCTCATCCGTCTACCCCGCCTCCACGCACGCCACTCTTGAGGCCCTTCTACACGTTATTCTTTTAATTACGTTTGTTTTACCGACCCTTTCGGACCTGATTTGATGTATCGTTTCACATGTTGCAAATTATTAATTTTATGATGCGCGCTGTACTTAACCCGTTCGATCTCACATGAACACTTTCAGCACGATACCCGTATACCATAAGAACACTGATTTAATGACATCACCTCTTTTTTTAAAATAGTACACGCCTGCTTACAAAATTTCATTATTTAGTTTGGTCATGTTTTCTGCACTTGCCAGTGCAGCGGGTTTGACCATATCGTCTCCTCCTGTGCCTGAACCCCTTGGGGTGTTGCAGGAGACAACTTTCTGATTTGGTTTGGTTAGCTAGAAGAACAAAATGAAGCTGAACATGACGAACATGACGAACATATAAACACTAGCCACCTGTATGGAGTATACCATAGACGGGCGTGAAGATGACCATACCCTCCAGCATAGCAGACCAGTAACACGCCATTCGTAGGTACAGCCGGAGAGTTCCGAGTGGGTAACGAAAATGAAGACGTAACGTGAGCAAAGTTCAACAGCCACTGAAGTGTTCACGCATTGACAGGCACAACTATGCGTTTCGCGTGTAACCTGCTGGAAGTGACAATTCCTGTACATAATATCGCCCAGTGCCGAAAGAGTTAACGTTCGGTTTCAAGTGTTGCAATTACGTAATTTTTTTGGGTACGCCGTGTACTTTTGTCCAGCACTTGTCTTGCAACCAGTTTACAATGTTCTGCATGCTCGATGATTCTGACATTACCCGTTTATGTCAAAGAGGTGTAAATAATTCCACAAAAGAGATTGGTCACTAAGAAGACTGGACACTGATACCTAGGGGCAGTGATATTTCGCGAAAATATTTCGAGACAAGATACAGTCCAAAAGCACTGTAGGGTCGTCCAGCTTCTTTGACTGGCTAAAAAAAATGTTCAGGCCCGTGTTAACCGTTCGCGTAGGAATCACGAAGGTTCAGTGTCGGAGTTACTTAGTCCTGAGTGGCTTGGTCAAAGACGGACACGGCACCAGCAGCCGATGGAGGTATAACAAACAGCTGAGGTGTGTGTATAGTATTGAAATCTACCGTGTGCTCCAATTTTTACGTGAAAAGTCACTGGCCCTACTGATACCTTGCTGTGTACATTACCTGTCATAAATATGATACATGTGCAAAGTGTCCACGGTCCTGGACACGTTGACCCACAATCGGTGGGTTGTATGCTTTGTGCTCGGCAATAGTAAAGAAAGCCATTCGTAACATAGAGCAGTTGCATGGTTTACGAATCAGTTACCCACAGGTAACGTCATTGGAAGTTGAGCCTCACAGTGTACAGTCAGACCAAAAATAGCCTTCCTGTACATTATGTGCACAACTGTGTACATTGTGCCTGAGTGGGTTGAGGCCCCCTTCTAACGATTGTAAATAAATATTTTTTTTGTCACTGAAACGAAAATGCTATCAGAAGAATTTTAAACTGTCAGTTTATCTCTACGCTGTCGTGAAATAAAACACAGTATATTAATACTAGCGTTTCAACTTTGGAGAAAGTTTGTGTGTGTAAAGCGTTCTAGTATTCTTGGTCATAAAAGGAAGGATGTTAAAGACGTAAATTGGCCGGTATAACTCCTTAATAAATAGTTCTTCTTTTTTACAATTGTAATTTCAGAGAAAAGGAGTATTAAGTTATTCTGATTCTAGAATGTGCAATGTTAACTGGCCTCGCTAAACACCGTAGGAAGATGGCAATTGCGATTTAGAGCCTGAGAAAATTCTACTACACGTAATGCATTTAAATATAGGATTTGATTTCCTTCTAGTATTTTGGACCAGGTAATACAAATTTTCCTTCCCCCCCCCCCACCTCACCATTTTTTTTTCAACCTAAGCGAAGGACCTCCTCATGTGCATTTATGTTTCAGTATATATTGAAAATATTAAGTATTACCCACCATATTTATCAAATGTTAAAATATATAAGTTATTAATTATTTATCTGAGTATTGTAATACTAGTATTGCGAGAAAGAGTGCGTTGATAAAATTTGGGGTTTTTATTAGGCGACGGATTCCTTTAACTGGTTCCATGGAAACAAGATTTCTGCAGACCACCGAATGAGAAACAATATTTTTTATTCCACGTTAATGCTGAATAAAATACATACCTTAAGATTCAAAGTACTACTGTTAAATGTCGGGGAAGTTGTGAAGATTTACAATTCCGCATATCAGTCTGCGTCTGCCCACGTTCAACTGGGTAAACAACTCACGTCGCGTTACGACTCAGTTCTATAAAGAGTGTCCACAACTACGTCGCTGTGCAGCAAGCCTAACGAGTATTTACGACGAGTACCCATTAACCATTCCCTGCTGGACCTGAGACTGTGAGGAGGAAATAGCGTTTTACGAGCAAACCTAATGCCTTTGGTCAACGCCGATCGCTGAAACCCAACATTATTATGGATTGCTTCAATTACGTTACACTGAATAAAAATCGCTACAACATTTACTGTTCATTTTAACAGGCGTAATAACAAAGTAATAATGGTAAATGTATTCATTGTGTATCCATAGCAAATATTATAGAATAGTTTAAGAAGAACGTTATGCAAAATGAAAAAAAAAATCGTATGGTAACCACATTCAACAATTCCATAATTCTGGACTTCCCATACATTGCAACAATTTTGTTCTAGTACGTACACACAAACCTAACATCAAACATCTTATTTGCTTAACTTACGTGCTTTTTTCCTATGAATAATTTGTTACTCTGTTGTAAGTTGTTCTTCCTTTAATAATTTTTTATTTTTCTGTTTTTGTTTATTACTGTTAGGAACTTCGCTACGCATTTGACTCTTTTCTGAGCAGCTGTAGGAACGATACCATGGATGTATGGGAAAATATTTTACCATTCGCAATTTGTAACTGTTCATATACACCGATATGGTAAATTTACAAATATTTTTTTTTAGAGTATGTCTTCATCAACGACTATGGGCCACTTCGTGGGCAGAAGGATAACACCTCATGGATTGGAATGGTCAGAGTTTACTCTGTGGCGCGGTAAGCGCAAGAACAAGAGAGCACGCGGGAATTCCCTTTGGGGAAACCGGAACATGACCTGACATTTTACAGCATGGATTGTGCAAGCAAACTTGGTTCTTACTGACGTAACATTTGCACTTCGATCCGTCGTCAAGGCGGAGCCACAGAGTAGGTAAGTACACAGAGGCGAAACGGCGTGGCGGTTCCTTTGATCTGGGCGTGCCCGTTCTCTGATTGGGTGCGCGAGGCTCTGGGAACGGGCCCAGTGTCTGATTGGCCACTGCGTGCTGCGAATGGTTCCCTACTGGCTGGTATGCCGGCTGGCAAGTAAGTTGCCAGGTGCTGATTAGCAAACGGCGTTCACACATTTTGCTAGTTAGTGGCGCCGTTAGTCTCAGAGACTAAAGATGAGGTAGACCGATCTCGCTGGTTGCGCGTAACCTATTTCCGTGTCTCAACATTGAACTGTTTATCTGCCAAGACGACTAGCAAAAACGGCGTGGATTGGATTTGAGGTTTGAACACTGTTTAGTAAACAAGATCTTAAAAATGTTTTTATACTTCCTCTAGCCAATTTGTAATGCAGTTTGATTAAATTGAAATCGGTAAAAGTATTTTATTAATATAATACTGCTTGTCATTTAAAAATTGAGATATGAACAAACACATTCATCATTGTCGACCGTGTGACATTGACAGTCGTATTGTTTTTAGAGAGGTCAATATTGGGTACATGCGCAGAATACGAATAATCTGTCTACCTCATACAGTATTTAGTATGTGGTTTAGCTGGTTTTTTCAACCCTGTATTGTTATTTACTCTGTGGCGGGGCCAACATGACTGAGAAGATCCAGGCAGTGTAGTAGAATACAATGCCTTACCGGCCAACCATGATAATGCACTAAGCAACGGAATGAAAAGATGGTGTAAAGAGAAGCACCCTGAGAAAACCCACCGCCACATGCTGAAAATCTAGTGTTAGGTACGGTACGTAATAGTATGAAACGCGGCTAGCCGCGTTGGTAGATCGACGAGGTAACCTTTCTGCACGCCTCCCACGGCGATGCATCCTCTCGGACACGGATCAGGGGCCTATTCTGTAACTTTAGCATGCTTGAAGATACTCACGGCAAGCATTATTATGGCATTGACAGCTAAAACAACAGTTACTCATAATGTTGTGATGTTCTGTAACACATCGCTTTATAGCTCTCTTTCTACCGGCCTATATACGCTGAAGAGCCAAAAAAACTGGTACAGGCGTGCGTATGGAAATAACAGAGGTATGGAACCAATCAGAGTAACGCGATGCGGTCGGCAGCTAGATCGGTTACTGCTGCTACAATGGCAGGTTATCAAGATTTAAGTGAGTTTGAACGTGGTGTTATAGTCGGCGCACGAGAGATGGGACATAGCATCTCCGAGGTAGCGATAGCATTTGGATGTTCGCGTACGACCATTTCACGAGTGTGCCGTGAATATCGGGAATCCGGTAAAACATCACATCTTCGACATCGCTGCGGCCGGAAAAAGATCGTGAAAGAACGGGACAAACGACGACTGACGAGAATCATTAAGAGTCATCTTTACCTTGTTGGCTAGCGTATTTAGAAATCGGTGACTTGTTAAGAAGACAGACTCCCTTATGCTGTTATAGCACTAAGTGCGTTTGGTCTCGGGGCCAAACTGAAGCAGCACGCATTAGTAACAGTTTGACGAGGGTTGGCAGGTCAACTACATCCTAGCCACATTCTGAGATCTCGGGATTCAGACAATTTTTCTCTCTTTCAAGCGTTCACTGACAACACATCGCTTGAATGAATGTCTGTGTAAAATCAGGTCATACCTCACACAATTAAGTAATAATTACTTAATTAAGGCCGTCGTCTATCAGCAATTAACTCTGAAGTTTTCTTTGTAAGAAGCAGTAATTTATCAACAAACCTGAAGGTAAAATATTAAGCATAATTTAAAATTAAGGATGATTATGCAATCAAATTGCAAAAAGTATGGTTAACATTTTCGAATATTTCGGAACTGAAAAAATTCCCAACAAACTTGTGACTTAAAATTTTTTATTTAATTGACAGCATAGAACAAAAATGGTGTTTTTTTTAATTATATTTTTTTATTTACAATATTCCAATACTCCTTTAAAATACAAGAAAAATTTACTTTGTCAAATATGTACTTTAAAAATAAAATCATGGTCTTATGATTAAAGGCTTTTGGCTTTATTTATTTAGGTTTATTGCATGAATATTGTAATTTTTTTAAGAGGCTTTATTGCAAAATACACTGGGTCTGCATAATTACAGATTACATATTATAGAACTTAAATTATGATACGTGCATTCATTTGACAAATTTCTGTTAACAGATTTACATTTTTTTTTTTTATATATTTGGCTATTCATATACTTAATTATGTACACATACACTAAAAATATTTTTCCAAAACAACAAAAATATAATTTTTGTACGTATATAGAGACGTGTCTACTGTACACTTAAACCTAGGGAATCACAGCAGCATTTAATAATTACAAGTCACCAAAATATCAATATATCAAATTTTAAGTTATACATATGNATCACAGCAGCATTTAATAATTACAAGTCACCAAAATATCAATATATCAAATTTTAAGTTATACATATGGGCTATACAAAATGGTAAACGGTACACCACATTTTTAAAACTACAATTTCTTATTGCTTACTAGTGATAGTTATGACAACAACGTAGGCCTAAATTTTTTTTCATTGGCCTAGTATTTTTGAAAACTACCTTAGAGTGTTTGAAGGAGAGCATTAAAACATTTGAATGGCTGTAAAAAGAGAAATTGTTTGCTCTTAAGTGATCATGTGCGTGGCGTTCTTCCACGAAGTGTTATTTCCTGTTATAGGATGTTCACGGCAAAGTCAGCGCTTTTTAAAGCCCTGCATAGTTTTTACTGCCATTCCGTTGCGTATCCTGTATGCCTCATCAACATAAACATCATCTTGAGATATTTTTAGATCAGATGTTTACAAGTCCATTGTATTTACTGAGTACATAAAAAGCAACATTTAATATTAAACAACAACACATAATAACAACCAATTTTTAATAACTAAAAACAATAAGCGCTTTCAAGTGACGCGCGTCATTTTATTCCTGTAGAAAGTTGCAAAATTCTATTTCCTAGTGATACTCACAGTAATATTTGTGGACGTATCAAAATTCCCACGGAAATGTTGTATGCCGTATTTAACAAATACCTTGAAAATGAATACAGTAACAGTAATGCTATGTACAAGCAAATAGCTGCGCTGCCGTGAGAGTACGACTGAGGAAATATGCCTCAACAGAAGGGATGGAAAATTTTACTGTACCAGAAGTAAGGCTAACTACATTTCCTAATTGTAACTACTTTCCCTATGTCACTGCCAATTTTATCGTGGGTTTTTCGTCGGTGCTTACTGTACTTCAAAATGTTTGTTGTTACGGGCAATAATTTTTTTAATGATCGACACTTTGTCATGAAATCCTATAAAAGATTTGATCGTATTCCTGTTTTAAAATGATCTAAATATGCATACAGTGACAATCATTTAATACGAGCTGTACCTGCTCAAAACGTCTTCAAGAAATTTTGTATTAAGAAATGTTATCCTTCCGTAGATGTGATGGTCCCTTGACAAACTGTGTTA
>NQII01002534.1:81474-116686 GCA_002778355.1 Clitarchus hookeri | reverse complement strand
AAAAAATACTTACAACTTTGCATGCTAAGAACGAGGCGTGGTGCAAAAATGTAATTAAGCTTATTAACTTACCACACCAGAGAGAAAAGAGAAATTGGCTCTGTAAGACCTCTTTGACCAGGACCCATCTGCGACAACTGCGATGAGAGGAAGACCGTCTGCATCCACTTCACCGGCTTCTACTGCTAGCCTAGCTTCTTCTTCAGCAGCCATTTTCATTTCATCCAGCGACGTAGCAAATAAACCCCTAAACACAGTATCGTGATCTTGCCGTATGTTCGACTACTCATGCTTGGCATGTTTAAAGCAGCTGTTATTTCTTCCAGTTGGCTCAACCCACCCCCAACACTTAGTACGCCCCAAACAGCATTAACATCCATTCTCGATGTATCAGCTCGATCTTCTGTGGAAATTACTTTACCTATATTACACACGTTATATTTAAAATGAAGAATGCTTCGGAAATCTTGTCTTGATTCACGAACAAGTTCCATGTTTTTCAATGAGCAATTAAATGGACCATATTCTGCCATTTCACTGAGCTCCTTTAAAAAATACGCGATATCCACTATTCGCCGACCAGTCACTTCTGTTATATTATTTACGAAGTTCCTATGCGTCTTATTGATTTGTCCATGCCCACAATCCGTTTCTACGCTGCTACTTGGTACGGTGAAATTGTTTTCTGGCAATAAGCATTCTTTGCTGACTTCTTTGCAGCTCTTTATATTTTCTCTCCATCTCTTTAAATGTAAGGCGTTTCTTTTCTTCCTTGGTTCTGAGAGATGTTTCCTTCCATTTTTCTTCACCATTTTTAAATACAAAGAGGTTTAACATCATCTACATTTCCGTACCATTCATGTGCACGCACACAATAACGCACTCAATTGTGTTGCACTTCTGTAAAACCGTGCGATAATAAATATTAATAAAATATTTTTGAGAAATTCAAACTTATGTTGCGATTGCAGCCTGGTCGTATTGTGGTGTTCGATTTCTTACAGCGTTCATCTTTCAACGAGAGGCATTGCACGAAGACTGCGTATTTCCGGAGTCCTCTGGTAAAATCTCTTGCCTCTGAATTTTCCTGTCACCCCTGCTGCGCGTCCTTTTAACAATGAGCAGAGATGGCCTTTGAGCCCAGGATAAAAGTGTTCTATCTCCTTGCATGATTTTGTTATCACAAAATAGTTTAGTTTTTTGTATTTATCAGAAGTGCCTTACACATCAGATACAATATCATAACACATTTCGACGCAGAAAACATTGAAGATGCGGCATAGAAAAGCCAAATACTATTTTGGTCCGGTATTTAAGCTACAAAGTGTCCAGTTCATTTGTGGTCATGTTTTTTTTATCAATAATCTTGCTTTTATTTAAATCTCACTTAGAATATTACAATATACTGGTTATATGCACAATGATTGGGTAAATACCTTTAATTTGATACCGCATTGCAGGCGGTGACGTATATGGTTTCGCCAAAAACCTCAAAAATAGATTAACCTTAGATTAAATGGGGTTAATACGTGTTGCATACTTACGCCTGCAGATGTAAAGATGACTCTTAAACGTGACAGACGTGCAACCCTTTCTCAAATTGGCGCAGATTGTATTTGTGGACTGCCCTGCAGGATTCATAGTGTGAATTGCCTCCTGCATACCTTCAGACATTAGTAGAGTCCATGCCACGTCGTCTTGCGGCAATTCTGCGTGCTTGTTGAGGGGGGGGGGCTACAAGATATTAGACAGGTGTACCAGTTTTTTTGGCCCTTCAGGTTATATACGAACCACACAAACAAAGCAGTCCATCAGACCCTGTGGAAACTGCTCCAGTCGAAGACATTTACTCGCAAGCACGGCCCGGCGACGAGAAAGCCAACCCGGAACGCAAGTGCCCGATGTGAATAGACCTCTATGAAGTTTTAGATGTCTTTGTCAAAAGTTTTTGAAAAAAATAATTATTCGCGTACATGCAAACTTAATTTTTATAACAAACTTTTTATGAAATCTACTGCAATATTCAAGTATTATTTTGCAAAACTATTTCACCATCAAGCAGATTTCACTCTGCAACTGACTCATGCTGACTGACTCATTCATGCCGACTGACTCATTCATTCTGACTGACTCATTCTGTCTCCTGCATTCTGTCTCCTGCCAAGATGTTACCGATTTGCGGCTTTAAAAAGAACTAACGTATAGTACATGAATATATTAAATTATATATATGCAGATAATTCATCACGTTCATTAAAAGTGTCTGGTATCCGCCATTTTTCATATAGCACATGGCCGATGCTGTTTTGCATGCTATTGCCCGACGAATCCTCGAGCTAAACGAACAGACAGTGGATAACTCAACATCTATACCGCTCACTCGCAAGCATGCCAATGGTAGTCAATGTAGCACCATCCGATCGGGACTCGAACCGGTGACACTGACACACACTCGCCAACACCTTCGATGCCCAGAAGCAAGTCGCCCCTTTGTAATGCATTTCGCAAAACTTGTTACGAACCATTAATCCATTGTACGAACTAACCCTCTCGAAACACTTCACGAAACACATTGTGAATTATCCATCTGATTGGAGTTACATTTCAGGTACTGCTCGTTTAAGGATCCTATCTTATTCTCCCACAAGGCCTTCTGCCATACATTTCAAATAAAAAAAAATGGGATAACTCTGAGAAATCCCAAATATTTGTTCGCTCTAGAAGAAAACATGCAGGTACTATCATATATAAACATAAGATAGAAATATACATATTTATGTATAGAATTAATTTTAAAACTTTTATATTTCTATACATATTTATATTTATAAATATGTACATATACACCTACCATCATATTAAAATAGTATATTGTTATATAAGTGCCTGCGTCATTTTTAATTTTTTAAGTTTATTTTTTTATTTTTTTTATTAAAAATAATTTGTATATAAAACGGGGTTTAAAAAAACACAAGCTTTTTAAAAACGTATTTATTTGGTAATGTAAAAAATGAAGGGAAAAAACACAGGTTTATTAATAGTAATCTTCTGTGTTCACTGCTTGATGTCCGCTTCAGCGTCCCAGGAATGGAAGCGGGCAGGAAAACCCCGCCACTTGACGTACGCCCTTCCGTTAGATCGTTTCAGCACCTTCTCGACCAAATACACATCTAGAAACTTTGTAGGCAGGATCTCCTCTGTGTAGAAACCACCATGGATTGGAACATTATTCAGATTCTCGAGAAAGTAGGTCCTCAGAGCATAGTTGCTTATACGTCGCACACGAAAGAGTTCGAGGCTCCAATTGGCTGTAAATCGTTTCTCGAATATGCCTTTGTGTTTGGAAATGCGCACCAGATCGCCAACCTTGGCTTTAGGCTTGCGTGGGTCCCTCCTTTTCACGTCAGTGTACAAGGTTTGAAGCAGGGAGTCATCGTTTAAGTCTTCGGGCTTCATGCAACTGGTAGAATGTAAGGTAGAATTATACTCGCGGACGAGTTTCGGCAGTAGTGTCAGCCACTTGTAGCTGCCACTCGCAGCGAAATGCCTCCACATTTTTCCCTTCAGAGTCCTCTTGAACTTCTCGACGATAGAAACTTTGAGATTTCTGTGCGTGGAATAATGATTTATGTTATGATTCTTCATCAGGGCCTTGAGTGAACTTTGCATTATAGAATTCCTTGCCCTGGTCGGTTTGTATATTAGTCGGGATGCATCCTTCACGCAGCACATCTGCCATGGCCTCGGTGACATCGTGTGCATTCTTCGACTTGACAGGCCTCGCCCAGGCGAATTTGCTATATGCATCGATGACGGTCAACATTTATTTGAAGCCCTTGTTGACCCGAGCATATTGTGTCATCTCGACGAGGTCTGCTTGAAATAGGCCGTTCAGCTCACATATCACAACCTTGCGGCGGCGGTAGTTACGTCCGCAGATAACTGCAGTTCATTGGCGATCCTCAATCGACTAATTTTATGTAGCCTCCTTCCTTCAGTTCTTCGATGATTGGAATTATCTTATTAAATTGGGAGTAATTTTCAACCTTTTGCGAAGCAAAAAGTAGCTGCATCCTATCGACCAGCTCGTTCGGGTTGTCCCAGAATATGTAGTCGGTGTTCTTGTCGCCGTCTATCTTCTTCAAACCTTCGCCGCTTTTCAGTGCTAGGCCGCTGAAGAGGCATAAGAAAATTTCGATTTTTTCATGATCTTAGTCCTTATAAACACTGGTCTCGGGATCATTATCTTGGTACAGTGCATGCAGTTTCAAAAATAATGATTGATTAGTGTGTGACTTACCTGCATGGTTTTCTCCAACAATTTATTCTACAAGCTGTAGCTAAATTTAAAGCGCAATGCTTTTTACCAACCGGCGATGCAATACGGTCTTCGAGCACACTGCACCCGCAGCTTGTGAGACGCAACACGCCTCACACTAAGACGCAACCCGTCAAACACAAACCTTTTAGAGTCGCCCACCAGTCAACGTCATTAAGAACGAATTTAAAAATTCCCCATTATTCGTCGGGTTAAGTTAGCATGCTGTACACGAACCGCCTTTCTTTAAAATAACGACAACATTAGCAAAGGACACATATCGTCGCCAATTTAATAAATATCGCAAGGTTGAGGAGGGGTGGGGATTTCCGCAACTGCTTATCGCAGTACCAACAAGGAGTCCCTGTCGCCGCAAAAGTAGCTCGACTTGAAACACCGGCCGGGCAGTCGCACAACTGAGTCTGCGTTAAGGCTGGGTTTACAACTGAAAACTTAACAGTTGACTTTAGAATCAATACATGTACCTATTACATGACACTTAAACTGTCAAACAATTTTCTTGTACATTTCCTTAACAGTAGGAGATTTTTAACCCATATATGATTTGGAAATAATACCACACATCAGGCTTCAAATATAGGAATGTTTAGCGTCACTACTATGCCAAGTTAGGGACTTCCATACGCATTTAACTGTTTCCTAAACAAATGGAGGAACACTTCAATCGATGTATTGGAAACGACATTACCATTCACAGTTTCCTACTATACGTATACACCGATGTGGTAAATNCGACATTACCATTCACAGTTTCCTACTATACGTATACACCGATGTGGTAAATTTGCGAATAATTTCTTAGAGTGTACGTAACAGTTCATAGCTGAAATTGTAAAGTCATGTGCGGGTTCACGCCGTCCTTATTAGAGAAATCGGAAGGACATTGCAGTAAAAATTGAAGAAAAACTGTAATTCTCAATAAAGAGAGCATCAAAAATTAAAACCGCGATTTGTAAGTTTGGCTATACGTAGTTTTACTTGCGAATTTACTTTTCAATGAAAAGATACTTCACCGTCTTCAAGGATTACGTGAAGAAATGTTGGATAAATTAGGCGAGGTTAGGCTAGCTGCAGTTATAAACACGATGGATAAATGGCATAATGAATTTTATATTTCGGGAAGTTAAGAATAACGTTACAAATGGCGAATCGCCAATACGTAAGACTTGTTTCAGTGTGCGCGATCGTCGACTAATACATAAGTTATAGTTAGCGGCAAGTGATATTTCACGATAAGATTTCGAGACAAGATACAGTCCAAAGCACTGTAGGGTCATCCAGCTTCTTTGATTGGCTAAGAAATGTTCTGGCCCGTGTTAACCGTTTGCGTAGGAATCACGAAGGTTCAGTGTCGGAGTTACTTAGTCCTGAGTGGCTTGGTCAAAGACGGACACGGCACCAGCAGTCAATAGAGGTATAACAACAGCTGAGGTGTGTATATATAGTATTGAAGTCTACTGTGTGCTCCGATTTTTAAGCGAAAAGTCACTGGCCCCAAGTTATAGTTCATATTTTTTCCGATTGTGAAGCCACCTTAAGAAATCGTCAGGCGATGTCGCAAGATTAACACGCGGCGGAGCGAATTTCCGAAGGCTGCCCGCCCGCCGTATATCACTCGCCGGTTGTTAAACACGCGGCCGAGTTACTAAATTCCGTGACGACTCGTATCTCAGCGGGGGAGCCAGCTGTGCTGTCGGGGGAACCCGGGGACAACGTCCAACGCGGGCACCTGCACATTCCCTGTCGCATCATTTTACACACCCGCGTGTGTACATACTACTGTGTCGGGTCCCGGCGCCTTTGACCGGCTTACAAACAACCTGGCTCGTTTAATCGGGCACCGCTGTGTTTCACATTTCGCGAATTATGAGAAGCCTTCAAGGGTTTGAACTGTTCCGAGTTTGAATTAAATCCTGAAAACACATATTGTGAGTGGTCATCTCTTNAGAAGCCTTCAAGGGTTTGAACTGTTCCGAGTTTGAATTAAATCCTGAAAACACATATTGTGAGTGGTCATCTCTTGTGCAGATAAAACGTTTAACAAATGTATGTCCTCTCAGGATATTTCTGCTATTCGCCGTGCACAGATTTGTTTTCCAAGTAGGTTAGTCGCCCAGCACGAGCGTTCAATAAACAACTTTGAAAGCATTTCCTAGTCACTTCTTTCNGTTTTCCAAGTAGGTTAGTCGCCCAGCACGAGCGTTCAATAAACAACTTTGAAAGCATTTCCTAGTCACTTCTTTCTGCCCACTGAGTGTCTCTTTTCACTAGAAGCAATAATTGCCGTCAGTCATTCACTCAATAATTTGAAACGATGAGAAATGCGAATGTTTTGCTATTACCTTAATTAATAAACTAATAAAAAATTAATAAATTTACGTCCATAAAAATACGTATTTTTCACTATTAACATTACCGTAAGTATGCCAGGCAATGTTAATGTTAAAGTATATTTGGTCACACTCAAATTTACTGCCTAAATGTTTTTTCAGGCAATTTAAGATTGATGCGAAAGTATTAAAACATGTTTCTGACACGGTTTGTTAAATCCAAACCAAACATCATCTATTTTATATTTGAAAATAAAGATTTGATTCGCTCTAAGCTATAAAATAAAAGTGAGAAAACGAGTACTTAACTTCGTGCCTATCAAGAAAAAAAGTAACAAAACTCAAACAAATCTCATAAATCATTTAGTACTTCGGCGATCTTCCAATACATCTTGGTGAGAAAATGTACGTAGTAGGCTAACTTAACACTTTTCGCTACAGGTGCTACCCAAAGTTATCTGCTGTTATGTCAAGATGAAAATCATCTCCATTTGGCATTTTTAACAGTCCCCAGGTTATGNCTACCCAAAGTTATCTGCTGTTATGTCAAGATGAAAATCATCTCCATTTGGCATTTTTAACAGTCCCCAGGTTATGTATGCTCTTAAAGGCTGCGTAATTTTAAATTAGTAGCACTTCACGTTAAATTCAATATTAAAAAATATGGGGATANTTATGCTCTTAAAGGCTGCGTAATTTTAAATTAGTAGCACTTCACGTTAAATTCAATATTAAAAAATATGGGGATATGTATCGTACTTAAAAATAAACGACGATTATTGTGTTTGAAAGGCTAACTTTGAGCATAGATGGTGTAACGTAGAGTTAAGAGTGGAAGCCGTGAAATCAAACATGGTTTATCACGGACATTAAGATATACGCTACTACACGCGGGATTACAAGAGGGTTTTCTCGAATGATAGCGGTCATTCAGCGAAGAATATTACTGTATGCACCTGGAGAAACAATTCAATTAACAATGCAAGAGATGCCACAGAAATTATCTTACCTATTTATTAAACCACGTAAATTTTAGAAGTAGGCTGTGATAAAAAAGATTTTAATAATGCATCATTTATTTGCCTACCTAAATTAGAAACAAAATATATACCGACTTTGTAACTTACTCAGGTAGACGCATACATACTTACGTCTAGTAGCAGAATTGCACTGTTATTTCCGCAGTACACCGCGGTGCGCTCTCTCTCGTTCTGCCGCCTCTCAACTGATACACCGAGCTACTGTATGTTGCCCTTGTTCCCAAGACAGCATTGCCAAAACAACCTGCAAGCATTTTTTTAACCCCATAACTTACGCATTAATTTCCGGCTCCAGGTGTTGCGAAAGAGGAGTTTTTTGTTTTGAGAAGCACTTACGAAATCCTTGTAATAACCTACATAATGAAATCTATGACGATAATTCCTATTTATTTATGGCATCGTCAAGAAACCAATAATAAAATTTTGGTGTGCTAAGAGCAGCTGATAGCTTTAGCCAGGAAAATGGCGCTGTTTATATTGGTCCACGATTTCACTTATTTTGAAACACGTCATTCATGAACGAGTATACTTGGGATAATCATTGCGAAGAGAGCTCATTATAACTGCTACAATAATAATGGCGTGTGGGGAGCGCACCCAGGGTAAGGCGACACCCTCCGAGTGGCATCGTCCAGCACGATTCCCACATGTGAAAATCCGGGAGTGGGCCCGCCGGGGATCGAGCCCGGGTCGCCGTGGTGGGAGGCGGGCGCCCTGGCCACTACGCCACCGCTGCTCCTATTATAACTACTGTGTTGCTGAGGGTTGGAAAGAGAGAACATGTGACTTACGACATCTGCAGTGTGAGTAGTTCCTGGAAAATAACGACATGCTTATATCCCGTCTTAGTGGTCTGAGGTGGAATTGCAAGTCTGTATGAGGAATAATACGAAAAGTACTNACGACATGCTTATATCCCGTCTTAGTGGTCTGAGGTGGAATTGCAAGTCTGTATGAGGAATAATACGAAAAGTACTCACAATTGTAATGTTCCAGGCGCCGGGCGTAGGCGTGTAGACGTTTCGAAACACGATGCAGGTCTTATTTGTGTACTGTTAGTTAAGTAAAATCAAGTCCCTAATCTATTTTAAATTTTAGGCAAAAATACAACTACGATTGTCACAAGNTAATCTATTTTAAATTTTAGGCAAAAATACAACTACGATTGTCACAAGCCCAGTTTTCATTACTTATTAACCCATTCATACATGATGTATGGTTCATTCATGGTTACTTATAACTTTTCTGAAGCCCTGTCAAAGTTCTATTCTCATGCTATTCCCCCGCATCATGTAAACAATTTATACCAAAGGGCAACGTACCGTATTTCCGCGCACTAAGTTTGATAACACTTTGCATGAGAACTATTTCTCTCTAGGCATTAGCATTACCAACACACCTGTTTTCTCCTGTTTTAATTCGTAGTGTTACTAACGAAATAAGATAATTTATGGATAACATATAAGCACAAGTGAAATTTAACTAAAAATAAGATACTTTTATGTAAACACAAGTATAACCTCTTGTGATAAGTGACGTATTTAATAAACAATAAAACGCGTCATACGTGGGGCAAACTTTCGAAGACTTTATTCAAAAAGTGTGAAGATACCGCGAACATACTATATACGACTNACGACATGCTTATATCCCGTCTTAGTGGTCTGAGGTGGAATTGCAAGTCTGTATGAGGAATAATACGAAAAGTACTTACAATTGTAATGTTCCAGGCGCCGGGCGTAGGCGTGTAGACGTTTCGAAACACGATGCAGGTCTTATTTGTGTACTGTTAGTTAAGTAAAATCAAGTCCCTAATCTATTTTAAACTTTAGGCAAAAATACAACTACGATTGTCACAAACCCAGTTTTCATTACTTATTAACCCATTCATACATGATGTATGGTTCATTCATGGTTACTTATAACTTTTCTGAAGCCCTGCCAAAGTTCTATTCTCATGCTATTCCCCCGCATCATGTAAACAATTTATACCAAAGGGCAACGTACCGTATTTCCGCGCAGTAAGTTTGATAACACTTTGCATGAGAACTATTTCTCTCTAGGCATTAGCATTACCAACACACCTGTTTTCTCCTGTTTTAATTCGTAGTGTTACTAACGAAATAAGATAATTTATGGATAATATATAAGCACAAGTGAAATTTAACTAAAAATAAGATACTTTTATGTAAACACAAGTATAACCTCTTGTGATACGTGACGTATTTAAGAAACAATAAAACCCGTCATACGTGGGGCAAACTTTCGAAGACTTTATTCAAAAAGTGTGAAGATACCGCGAACATACTATATACGACTGTGTAAATAACGCACAATAAGGTCACATTTGGCCGGCATTGTAAATTACGAAGCTTAGTGCACAATTATCTTCCTTGCGTAACGTATCCGTAAACTGTACTGACTACGTTATGAGTGGTTTATATCACCACAGCCGAACACGAAACCTACAGCTCATTGTTTGTGGTAATGAAACAAATTTTATGTCAGCTTATGTACAGCACGCATCAAAAAATACTTATTTGCATCATCCGAAACCACAAGTTAATATAGATCTGAAAATTTTAGGGACATGAAAAATACGCATTGTTTTTTTTACGACATATGCTTATTGCCACAAAAACCGCAACGCCTGCGGGGAGTTAAATGGAATGAAACTTGGCACATGCAATACCATTGACAATGCAAATAAGTGATTAAAACAGCGAGACAAATGAGCCTTATATTCGGAGAACGTTGCTGAAAAATAATTTCCAACACAGTTCCACCACCCCTGGCGTGAATACAAGCGGCGATACAGTCTAGCATGGGGACGGGGGCGTCTGATGCTATCNAGTTCCACCACCCCTGGCGTGAATACAAGCGGCGATACAGTCTAGCATGGGGACGGGGGCGTCTGATGCTATCCGTGGAAAATTTTCCTCTAGTTGTTGCAACTGCCGCTCCAGATTCTGTAAACCCATTAATCCAAATGTATATATTTTTTGCAAAATAAAAAGAAATTGCTTACGATGCTATTAAAATTACTTATGGGGAACTGGTTCAAAAATAGTATATTTTGCCCTAGTATATTTTTATCTGAATAACTAGTTTCGATCTTACTTCGAGTATGTATGGGATATCGCATGAGAAAACTATCACTACCACATGCCAAGCAATGATTAGAACCGTTACTTATCACATGCGAATCAAGCATAATACCACATAAAACCGGTTTGGTGTCTAAACTGTTTGAGAGTCNGAACCGTTACTTATCACATGCGAATCAAGCATAATACCACATAAAACCGGTTTGGTGTCTAAACTGTTTGAGAGTCCTGTATTTGACTGCATTTGTTGCTTTAGATGTGATGTGACTGACTGAAGATGTTTCAGCGAAAGGTAGGCAGATGTGACATGCCCCTTTTATACCTGATTTAATTTATGGTTTCATGCGTTTCAAATAAGAAATGTTATGATGCGTGCTGTACTAAAGTCGACATCGCACTTGTTTTGTTGTCACGACCAGNGAACCGTTACTTATCACATGCGAATCAAGCATAATACCACATAAAACCGGTTTGGTGTCTAAACTGTTTGAGAGTCTTGTATTTGACTGCATTTGTTGCTTTAGATGTGATGTGACTGACTGAAGATGTTTCAGCGAACGGTAGGCAGATGTGACTTGCCCCTTTTACACCCGATTTAATTTATGGTTTCAGGCGTTTCAAATAAGAAATGTTATGATGCGTGCTGTACTAAAGTCGACATCGCACTTGTTTTGTTGTCACGACCAGTGAGTTGCAGGCTTTGTGTTCGGCTATAGAGATATTAACAATTCATCGCCTATAGCAGTAGCGCGGTTTACGAATCAGTTAGCCTAAGAGTAGATCATTGGACACAGAATCTCGCAGTGTACAGAGTCAACCGAAAATTAACATTCCTGTGCGTTATGTACACTGGTCTGAATGGGTTAATATGTCGACAGCGGGTCACTGGAAACGAAACCAGCGGCTCGAAGATTCAGTAACACCTGTATTAAGAAACCATTCGACTGGAGTGATTTCGGAAAACTACGGGAAAACCAAAATCATGGTGACAACGTAAATCAAACACGGATCCTTCCGAATGCAAGTTCAGTTGTNGGAAAACTACGGGAAAACCAAAATCATGGTGACAACGTAAATCAAACACGGATCCTTCCGAATGCAAGTTCAGTTGTGTTTGCACCGCCCCAGTTTGTCGCTATCATCTTTCAGCAGTTGAATTAACTCCAGTATGGATGCTTCCCGGTATGTTCACGGTAAACGGAGCACTTTTGAAAGCCCTGCTTAAGGTCTACTTGTATGCACACTCTGTATGCTTCCACCATATGTACAATTAACATTGCCATGGGCCTGATCACTTTATCCATGCGCCAATCAAGTGAAATTGTGANGCTTCCACCATATGTACAATTAACATTGCCATGGGCCTGATCACTTTATCCATGCGCCAATCAAGTGAAATTGTGAAATTATTATAAAAGTAAATATTTTATAAATCTGCTCATTCTTACTCTGATACGCATTTAAATAAAAGTAGAAAGCAAAAAATTAATCGTTTCAGTATTCACAGATGTCTATCTAAAACTTTTAATTCAGCATTAAAACATGGAACTGCTTTCCCTTCGTCGTTGCCAACTTTACAAGGCGCACGCCACACAGTGTGCCCGTTGAAATGTATGCAAGTAGGGGCAATGACATTTTTCAAAGATTTAGGGGCAGCGGTGGCGTAGTGTCCAGGGCGCTCGCCTCCCACCACGGCGATCCGGGTTCGATCCCCGGTGGGTTNTGTCTATCTAAAACTTTTAATTCAGCATTAAAACATGGAACTGCTTTCCCTTCGTCGTTGCCAACTTTACAAGACGCACGCCACACAGTGTGCCCGTTGAAATGTATGCAAGTAGGGGCAATGACATTTTTCAAAGATTTAGGGGCAGCGGTGGCGTAGTGTCCAGGGTGCTCGCCTCCCACCACGGCGATCCGGGTTCGATCCCCGGTGGGTTCACTCCCGGATATTCGCATGCCGGTGGGTTTTCTTGGGGTTCTCCCGTTTCCCCTGCCCTTGCATTCCAGCGCCGCTCCATTCTAGGGTTTCATTTCTGCCATGCCCGGGGATGACGGTCACCTACGGGTCCCAGCTGGAAAGACCGTCACTCGGAGGGTGTTGCCTTGCCCTGGGTGCACTCCCCACACGCCATTATTATTATTATTAATATTAAAAGGTTAATTTCAAAAGTGCTCAATTAACCGTGAACAGCCTACAAAAGCCTCGCCGCTTTCACACGAGCGGAAAGTATCCGTGCCAAGCAAGACATATGATCATTGTAATCAACGTTGACTGTACCACGGGCGAAGCAAGACGAGGGGCAGTATTATCTGTTCCGACACGTGCGGCCCGCTCTCTCTCTCTCTCTCCATCTCCTCCCAGAAGTCCTGCCGGGCGCGCCAGCAGTTCGTTAGTTATGAAAGTAATTAATTTACACGCTCCACTGGCCTGGCGGTATCTTTCTCGGCGTGCGGTCGAGGCCCTCATCTGGACCGCCGGATGCTGCGAGCCAGATAAATCAGGGCAAACTAGATGGCGTCGGAGCAAGTCCACGGCTCAGAGCGACTGCGACTAGCTGCTGCGTGCTCTTGTGCGCGTGGGACTAGAGAGAAAGTACGCTCGTCTGAAACAACGAGTCTTGCACGCACTTGATGAAAGCGTACATTACACAGATGCTCACAAAATACACGCACTGCGTTTTACACGCGTCTGAAATCGAAACCGGTATAAGGAAAAGCTGTCGTGAAAAAAAAACTTCATACAGCAACTCAAATTTTATTTGTAGCTGAAGAAAATATTCGAAGGTATTAGGTGTGGAAAAAAAAAAAGATTCAAACAAAAATCTGCAAAATAGTATTCTTCCAAACCGCGTTTACAGTTAATTTCGAATTTTTTTTGTATTAATTTTTAGCAACATACTTTGTGACAAAAAAAAACATGTTCCAAGGGGCGCGCGGCATCTGGTAAAAAAAAAGCCATTTGGCCTAACAAGCGTTTCTGCGAAAATTTCTCTCCTAAATCACAGACTGGCGTTTATCACCACAGTAGTTTGGCACAACAGTTTTTTGGTAAAACAGGTGTGTGGCCGAATAGTTATCTAGTTGAAATGACATCTGGCATACATTTTCCTCGCTTGTCCCGAACCCTCTTGGTCAGACCCTCCGGCGTTTAGCCGAACAGTTACTTGTCAGATCAGTCATTTGGCAAAACATTAATTTGGCCGAACAAAGCATTTCGCCGAATATGCGGTTGGCAAACAGTCATTTGGCCGAACAGGCGCCTGTCCAAAATATTTTTAGCCTGACCCTCCGACAGTTGGCCGAACAGCTATTTGTCAGAATAGGCGTTTAACGGAATAATCATTCGACCGAAAAGGTGTTTAGAAACATTTTTGCCAAACTATTTTTCAGCCATGTGATGGTTACCCGTTCTATGGTCATTTAGACCTCATGGGATAACGAAGATGTCTAACATCGCCATTTGTCGTTATCAAAGACTCGCTCAATTTCTTATGATTCCAGAGGAACTGTGGCGAACACCGAAGTATATTTTAATTAAAGTGCCCAGCCACATTTTAATCAAAATAATATACTCACTTTTAGGAGCTGTTGCCAACATTTAAGTGGTGACAACATGTAAAGGGTACAAGGGAAGGGGACATTTTATGCAGTACACTAGGCTTCTCATCAAATACGTGTTAATTTCTGTACTCATATTATTATAGATGTTAGTAAAGTTTTATTCATTGTAATAGGATTAGTAGAGAATGTGGGAAATTAATTGTTCCTTTCTCCCGTGTACCATTTACATGGATACCAATTCTGATATTTTCACATAATTTGAGTAGTTGACTTTTTCCGTTAAATATCTATAGTGAACTTCTGCAGGGTGAATACTTAATAATTATACTTTATAAACGAAGCTGATAATAACATAATCTTTGCTGATTTCGATATGAGTTGAAATTTGGAATGAGGACTGAAAACCACTTGGGAAATTTCATTCCTTCAACCGGGAAACTAGATGTTTTGGATCGAACAGGTGAACTAACAAATAAAAATCTCTCACACTACCTCATTACCAAGCACGTTCGGTATTGGAACAGATTCTGTAAGAAAAGTAGCAACACGCATTCGAAACACACATTTTTATTTGTCATTCTGCTACAAAATTGTAGGGTTAGCGTACATAATCACAAGCGGCGCTTATAATATTCATAACATCATTGTTAAAAATTTCCGTATATTCGCGACGATTGTCATGTGATTTCTCACGGAATTCGAATGAAAAACTTAAACTAGTTCCTTACGTACAAAGAAGCACAAACCA
Source organism: Clitarchus hookeri (assembly GCA_002778355.1). Lineage (NCBI taxonomy): Eukaryota > Metazoa > Arthropoda > Insecta > Phasmatodea > Phasmatidae > Clitarchus > Clitarchus hookeri. Next base: position 101,561 of record NQII01002534.1, on the reverse strand, counting down.
TCTGTAACAATCAGCAAAAGTTCTAACATTCAAACATTCAAGCATTTAGTAGGTGCTGATAGGTCTCCACGGGTATCTGGAGCCACGCTGTCTGCAGTACGTCCCACAACTGTTGAAGGGTGCGTGGCGGAGGAGACAGACTACGAACACGACGATCAATTGGATTGAGATGGGGGCTGTTTGGAGGCCAGGGAAGAACTTTGAAGTCTAGATCGTGCTTTTCCAGTCACGTGCGGACACTTCTAGCCGTGTGGCAAGGCGTATTATCGTGCTGGAAGATCACATACTCCTGAGGAAAGACTATCATAATGTACGGGTGGACATGATCGCTGAGGATGGATTCATAACTAAATTGATCAAGAGTGCCTTCCACATGGATGACGGGACTTAGAGGATATCATGAGAACATTCCCCAGACCATAATAATGCTCTCTACCGCGTTGTGTTCGTCCAGCAATGGATGCAGGGTGTCGGTTCTCAGATATTTCTCGCTGGACACGCTGACTTCCANACCATGAGAACATTCCCCAGACCATAATACTGCCACCACCGCGTTGTGTTCGTCCAGCAATGGATGCAGGGTGTCGGTTCTCAGATATTTCTCGCTGGACACGCTGACTTCCATCCGTTCTAGGCAGCTGGAAATGTATCTCATAGGAGAAGGCTACCTGTCGCCAATCAGCAGCGGTCCAGTCTCCATGCTGTCAAACAAATTCCAGTCGTTTTCGTCGATACACATGTGTTAGCATGGGTACAGTCACCCTCAATCTACTCCGGAGCCCCATTCGCAGAAGGGTTCGTCTAACTGTTGCGGTAAACACGTGTCTGGATGCCCCCTGGTTCATTTGGACGGTGAGCTGTTCCACTATAGCCTGTCGGTTGGCCTTCACTCACCGTCGTAGTCCACGTTCACCTCGGACATCAATGGCGCGTGGAGCTCCGCAGTTTCCACGACGGTTATTCCCAATGGCGCCATTCGTCCACTCACGATACACCTTTACCACAGAGTCACGCAAAAAGTTAACAAACGCCTGCGTTTCCGAAATGCTGCCTCCCTTGGCCCAAAAGCCGACGATCATCCCTTTTTTGCAACTCGGTTAAATCGCTTCCCTGACCCATGGCAGCAGGAAGCGCACTATGTACCGCCGCCATGTTACATCACTGGGACACTACTCCCTCAGCGCGGGGGAAAAACAGACCCTTGTGAGGGTCCTTGTCCTCCCTGTTGTATTTCATTTCTGGCAACCCAGGTTGGGAACAGCTAACCTGTTCCGCCTGGCTGTAGATTGAACTGTTTTGCTGCTGTCTTGTTAATAAGGTTCCCTGGGTAGTGCCAGGGAACCTGGCCATTCTATTTCCTCTCTTTCCCTGCCTGTGCGGGAGAAGAGAGGAAGGTTCCCTATTCCTCGCGGAATTTTGAAATTCAGGACTTTTAAAACCGCAGCGAAGACCGAAGTACTTCTCTGCGGCTTTATTTAAGTTTTGCAAGCGGATTCTAAGCCGAAACATACAGTCATGTCTGGTAGAGGTAGATTGGAGGCAAGGCCTTATTCTACTTAATTTGGTAATTATGTATGGTTGTGCGTGATTCTAAGATATTGTAATTGTTAAATATTAGTACCCTTATTATTGTGTGTGTGTTTACTCAGACGAGCGAAGAAGGTTTTGTTAAAGTTATTTAGTTAGAGCAAGTTATAAATCGCGTATAATACGCTGAGGGCGTGTTATTTTTAGTTAAAAGGTTAATTGAATTATTTATTTGTTTGAGAACGAGAAAATAAATCGTTGTTGTTTTAAAACTAGAAAGTAAGATAGAAATATGATCTTTGCTAGGTTCGTGTCAGCTGCTCTGTGATTGGCCGAGAAGTCCCACCAATGGCGGGGCCTCGCCCGCCGCTCACAAGATGGCCGTTCTGCACTGCTGTGACTTGGGGACACCTGGTGATGACTCTAGTTTATCGGAAAAATTAAAAGTCTTTATATTTTGGCGCGAGATGGGTCATAAGGACCCTCATGGTGTTTGTGAGGTGCGACAATAATTTATTTTAAGTTTCTGTCATTAATTTAGCTTGACAAACGGTTTTTGTAAAAATCGATAATTTTGAAAAAAAATTCTTGTGATTAGTTAGGAGTTGTGGAAGTCTTAAAGGGCTTTTACTTTAAGTTTGAGTGATATTTTCATTATATTTCAGAAGTTATGTTAAGATAACTATGCAATTCTGTATCTAGATGAAATCGGTTTTATTCGCGCATTTCTCGCTCGTCAGAGTTTGTGTGTGTGATGTGTAGCAACAGGAATTCCCAGAATGACTTTGTTAAGGAAAGAATATTTTAATTGGCATCATTGAAAGTGCTGAGGGCTTCTAATAGTAAAAAGGTTTTTTGGTTTTGGTCTGTAATAGATTTGCTTCTTTCCATATAAGGAAGGAAATGAGACAGAATAGCAGCGAAGTTACACTCAGACAGGAACTCCATAAGGGCGCTCATGTTCTGAAGTGTCTCTCCCAGCCCTCCCATCGCATTTTGGGGTGTTGGGTTTTTGGTTCTGGAGCTGGCCGGGCGCGGGGCGGGTGTTTCCTGTGCTACTGAGGGTAGATTAGGGGTTTCTACTGTAGGGTTTTGAAAGCCAATAGATGCCTGCGCGTACGACTGGCTACGAGGCAAAGTATGTGCATCTGAGATGTTTCTGTAATTGGACAGGTTCCTAGCCTGAGCTGGGAGTGGCTTAGGTTTGGCTAGCTGTCGTGCTTTGAAATTCTCTGCCTGGGTTTGTCTTCTCTGTACTTCCTCCAAAAATTTGGGGCAGAGTTTTGAATTGGCTGGATGTGGGCCATGGCAGTTAGAGCAAATTGGAATTGAATTTAGGTTGCGGCAAACGCCTGCGTTGTGCGGCCCTGAGCACTGAGGGCAGACTGAATGCATTTGACAATAATTTTGCGTGTGGCCATAGGCCATGCAGTTGCTACAACGAGCAAAATCCTGCGGCCTCTTACGATATAATCGGGGACGTACCACTATCATGTGAAGCCTAGTCACTGAGAGTAGGGGTGGGATATTTGTGTCTGGTGCGGCCATCACACAAAAGAAGTTCTGCGGCTGCAGTGTATTTTTGTTATGGTTTTCTGGGTCACTCGGGTCCGGAATGGTTTTACAAAATTGTGTTACGCTTTTCACGTTATAGCCGCGGTCGGCGAGCTCTTTGTGAATATCTGCAGAGTCGGTGGAAGAAGGCAGATTGAATACCACTTTTTGATTTTGTTCTAGTTTTTCACAGAAGGTGAAATGACTGATTGAGTTTTCTTTCAGGGCTTTCTGGGCTCTTTGGTGCAACACCTGTTCTGTCGAGAGGACGTGGATTTTCTGCCCGTCTCGTGTGATGGATATTATAAATTCGGTTTTGGAAATTTGACTAATCAGCTGCACCACTGATCTGTAGTTTTTTGTGTCAGGAACTACGATCCTGAGAGGAAATTTTCTTTGTTTGTTAATAACTCCGACACGCGGCTGTGTGTTTGTTGGAGGAATGCCTGATGGACTGGGTACAGGCTGTGTATTACTGTCCGGTATTTCCGGCAGCTTACTAAACCGGTTTTGAACCGGTATCGGGTTTGGCGCCACTGACGGCGTCGTGCGTTGGCGCTTTGTGTCGCCATGGTTTTCATTTCCCCTGCGGGGAGTGACTACTCTGAATGGTTCTTCCATTCGTAGAATTTCAGTTTCCATTTCAGTTCCTTCGTTTGGCATCGTGGAAGTTATGAGATCTTGTAAGGGCTGTGGGAGACTAGGTGTTGCAGCCGCAAGGGTTTCTTTCCTTCTCTTTTCTTTTGCCAGAAAGTGTTCGTTGGCTGCTAAGATATCCTCGTAACAGGACATATTTCTAAATTTTTCAGTGTATTCTGCCGACATTTCTGTGCCGTCCATGCGTAACAGCAGGGCCCCAGGTATCAGTCTTAGATTTGGTTTGCTTCCTACGTACGTCCCGTCCCAAGCCTGCTCCATTTCTGGAGAGGGTGGGACGGGGGAAGGGAGGGTAAATCTGGGAATTTCTGTGGTTTGTGTACTGTTTCTGTGTGTAATTCCTACCAATTAAAAGCGCAGTAAACTGAAGCCACTGACCCACTAGGGGCTAGGCTCTAGATGACCACGAGGGCCGACCTCAGTTTCCAGGGTGAGTTCGCGATAGCAAAGCTAAGTGCGTAGAGGGCGAGCCTGCGCTGCCCGTCCAGTCAGGGACAATAACAAGTTGTCTGCTCGGAGACAAGAGGAGAAGTGACATGTACTTTACATCACTGTGTACAGCCAGCCTGCCGGTCGCGTTATATACCCGCTTCACCAGCCCACGTCACGGGCCATACGTCATGGCCTACGTGCTGCAGATGGCACTTCTAGCAGGTGGTCATAATAATGTGATACGACTGTGTATATCAGACGAGTGTGCTAGGCACGTGGTAACAGTCATACCTTCGCACATTTTTTATTCGTGTTGAAATCTTCCTCCAGTACGAAATATTTTAACTTTTAAAATGGCAGTGCCGCTGGTTAGCGGATTATTTCGGGATATCCCGTTTCCTCCACCTTTACATTCCGGCGCTGCTCCATTCTCACCTCATTTCAGCCTCATCGGCTCTCAATACCTCGTTGTTAAAAGCCGCCCTAATATATAAACTTTTAAAAATTATTTTATACGCAATGACACACCCGCATAGGCATACCAAAAATACAAGTTTTTTTATTCACAGCCACTGTACCGGAAATTCAAAAAAATAACGGAGGCTATCCGTTAGTTCGCGGAAAGTCCGTTTTTGAAGAAAATATAGTGTCTGTAATTTTATCAATATTTCTGGATAATTTTTAACTGGTACTTCTCCGTAATTTCGAGGAAATATTTCTAACTGTGTGCACCACTAAACGTCAGTTCAATGCTTCCCATACCGAGGCGACAACTCCTTGGACGCAAGTGACAATTCCCCTACGAACCTTTCCTTTTGAGCTTCAAACACACAACATGGCTTCGCAGATACGCAGACCTCGAGCTTCTTGGTAAGCAAAAATGAAATCTGCGAAGGCTTTTATCTTAACAGAAAATAAAAATACTCTGGTATTTAGTCTCAACAAAAGGGCATTCTAATTTCGTGTCTCGTTTTGTGTAGCCAATCGCTGTTCTTATATCAAGTCACGTTATTACTCCTCTTCCAGTTTAATATGCTGCTGTAAGTGGTATAAATTTAATAACACTTAGCAGTACTGCCTGCATTTTTTCATTTATGCTAGCGTCTGTAAAACGTAGCATAACCCTTACTTCGGACAATCTGAAACATCTCTTTAACGTTTAGAATTCAAGATATTGCGTCTAACGGCCGCAGCGGATCGAAATTGGCTATATATCGTGGTACAAATTCGCTAAACACTTATTAGCGTCGTGACTCGCAAGATTAAAATCGGCCAGCAGTACTCTTTTTAACAGACTGGCAAGCACGATACGCAAGTCTTTCTAACTTGCTGCAAACCAGACATTTTTTTTTCAGCGTATGGCAATTCGTTGAGCATCGTCCAGTGATGTGGCTCAGAACGAAAAAAGAAACATTTTTATTTTGGATTATAGATGACCTGTAGTCAAGGTCGCATTCGGGACTTCATACTTAAAAGTTTGGGTTTAAGTCTCGTATGATCGATTTATGTGTGCCTTTTTTTAATACTGAACTCCAGGTAGGTTTAATAAAAAAAAACTCCCTAGCATAAGATCGTTAACATAAAAATCATTAACTAAAAACATTTTGTCACTAAATTAACTCGACATTAAGATTGAATTGTTATAAATTTTAATAAACAATGAAAACACGTACTTTACCTTGCATTTTAGAGGAATATTCACGCACAGTCTCGGAATACGTCTGGGTAGTGTTCATGTGTTTCTTCGGCCAAATCTGCACAGACGGAAGCAGAATTTTGGAGAGTATGCTACTGCTTTCTGTAGACATTTGAAAAGTAACGGTTTCCTACAACTGTTTTATTGGGTGGTCTCGAGTCATTCCCCGCTGACCAATAAACCAAGGTCTCTCTCCTCTAGCCAAACAAGCTCCTGGGTTACCTAAGTCGGAAATAGGAGATGAACTCTGTTAACCCTTAGCGACCATAAAATCCTCAAGGGTTCCGCCCGCCTGGCACTTGAACTGCGTTGCAGTGTGTTTGAAATCCTGTTTTTTTTTTTACGAAACTATTAAACGTGCCCCTAGTATGTTTACCTACGAAAAGAGACCATGCCCCAAACGAGGATGGCATGCTGTAATTATTATTTTGGATCCCTCCAATATAGTTGAAAACTGTTTTTTTCAGACAGCCGTATCTTAAAACATACTAGCCGGACACGAGTCAAACTACGATAGGAGCCTGTATTGAACTTTTCTGCAGACTTTCCACCGTTGAGGGCCACCGCTGTAAGTCCCGTAGGTATACGCAGCACTACGAGAACACCGCACACCAGTTCACAGCCCTGTGCGTAGCGGCGATGGCGCTCTTGTAGAGCGTTCCAGTGTAACCTTTATAGCTTCTACACTTCTCGGCCAAAAAATTAAGAAGCTAAAAACTATGCAGACAGGCAGGTGTCTAAGGCTCCTGATAACCCGGATTATCTTCCCGTGTGTGAGATCGAGAAGTGATGGAGCGATCAGAGCGACACTTTGTATATCATTCAGTTTGATATGTTTAATATTCTTAAATCATACGCGTATAGTGTAGCCTACGACAGAACTACTTGTATTCCAAATTGGCCTAAATCGATTGAGTAGTCCCAAATTGGCAGATAAAACGCTGGGAATTAGCACATAACAGGTATTATTATTTTATTAGTACCATTTACAATTTGGTTTGAAATCGGTCAAATTTCTCGGTATATATTACTTTCTAAAGTTATATAATTATATGGCTACAACTTTGTGTAAAAAAATATATCCAACTTGCTCCAGAAGTATAAAAGACGGATATCCGTACTAAGCACTGCAAATGTACCGAGTTCTGCAAAAGTTAATGAAAGGGGTTTGTGGTTTCTAGGGAATAACATACACTGAAAGGGAGGCGATTTCCATCATTCCTTTCGAACGTTGACTATAATAAAGTCTCAGAAAACGATTTAAAAAATGTAAATATGCTAACAACTACACTGATGAGCAGTTTAATTAGAAACACCTGCCATGTTGTTGAAACGGCGCTGTGTTCGCCCCATCGAATGGAATAGTGCCCAGCCACGCATTACTGGGATTTCGTCAGAGCTTATACTGAACGTATAAGTAATAGTCGAGCACATGCTTATGAGGAATAAACAAACACTCAGTGCATTTTATAGTTGTCAGATCGTTGGGGCCGGACATAGGGGGCACTTTATCTCCAACGTCGTGCAGGCACTGGGATTTTCACGGGTCACCGTGTCAAGAGTGTGCCGTGAGTTCATGGATTCGGGTAAAACCACCGTCGCCAGGGAAAACTGACGTGGCGAACAACTTAAAGGCGACAGGGGTCGCCGTCGGCTAACTCGGTTTGTAACAGCGGATGGACAGGTCATACTGCAGCAGGTAACTCGCCAGTTGAATGATGGACCACAGCGACCTGTGTGCAACCATACCAACCAGAACCATCTCCTCGCCACGGGGCACGTAAGCCGCCGTCCCACTAGCGTACCTCTGTTCACCGCACGTCACAAGGCTCAACAATAAGTGGACACGGGAACACCACCATTGGCCCATTCGGGAATGGAAAAAAAGTCGCATGGACGGATGAGGCGAGGCACACGTTGATACACGCAGAATGGTGCAGTTCAGGCCCGTGGTGGTATCCCCGTACGAGGACTCTTTACGTGGTATGAAATGAGTCCCCTTGTACATGCGTCATCTTCCCTCGCCGACGAACGATACAGAGACCAAGTGCGCCTATTTCTGCATGCACAACAATCTGCAGGAGACCTGTACGTACAGCAAGACGGTGCACCGGCCCACCGCTCCCTAACTAATCGAGCGGTTTGATGGGCACTCCACGGGCTTGAGGTTGCTTGTCTGGCCCCCACGTTCACCCGACCTAAACCCTATCGAACACATCTGGGATGCTGTCGCGAGGGATGTGCGCGCCATGGATCCTGCTCCGGACGATTTCCGTGCATTTTGGGAGGTTACCAGGATGGCTCCCGACAGCTTCCGGTGCCTTGTGGAGGTCATACCACGCCGCATCACCGCTGTCATCAGGGCTGAAGGGGTTGCTGCACGATAATTTGAAGGTATCTCTGATTCAACTGCTTATGAGCGTATAAAAAAAGGTAGTTTCGCTGGCACAAGACATCAGTATAAAAACTATAGGCCGTTCACGATAAACTGAGCACTTTTGAAAGCCCTGCTTGAGATCTATTTGTATGCAAGTTGTGTATTCTTCCGCCATGTGTAAAATTAACATTGTTATGGGCCTCATAACTTTATTCATGCGTCGGTCAAGTGAAACTGTGACATTACTAGGAAAGTAAATATTTTATAAATCTGCTCATTTTTACACTTCGGTGCATTTAAAAAGAACAGGAAGCGAAATAAATAATTTAAGTTATTACAAATGGTTACCCAACACTTTGTAATTGACATTAACATATGGAACTAGTTGACCTTCATCGTTACCAACTTGCTGGGCGCATGTCACACAGTGCGCCCGTTAAAATAAATGCAAGCAGATGCTGTGACTTTTTAATGGGTGATTTCAAAAGTGTTCACTTTATCTTGAACATCTTTTAACAAACATTTAAAGCTTTGGCACGATCACAATGTGTTTTTGAGTGTATTTTGCTTTGATATGTTTAACTCTGGATGTTTAATGGATATGACGATTGTAGTTTAAGGTTGTAAATTTGCAATATGGGATACTACAGTAACGATATAAATCTATCAGACCAAAAATTCTGCTATACAACAGTGTAGTTCCTCGTCGTACAATACTCAACGTTTTAAATTACATTAAATTGGTTGTGTGCCGGACGATACCGCTAGTCGACTGGTTTTCTCGGGGATCTCCCGTTTCCACCGCCCTTGCATTCCGACGCTGCTCTATTCTCACCTCGCTTACCCCTCGTCGGCTCTCAAGACAACGATGTTAAGAAACGCCCAAATCTCTCCACTCCACTCCAGGTTAAATTGGTCTGCAATAAAATCTCAAAGAGCAATGCGAAAACAGTGTAAGCTTATTACCAAAACTGAAAAGTAATACAAACAGTCACTACTGTATAAAAACATACACGGAATAGACTGCTAAAAAAACTTAACATCATTACTTCAAAACGACCAAAAAATTAAAAAATGGCAAAGAATAAATATTTGTTTTAAATGATTCAGTTATCAATGTTTGAAAATAAATAAGCGCTACAGCGACAAACAAAATGGTAAAACAATTAAAACCACCTGGAAAGTAAATTAAATAGGCCTGTATCTATGTTCTACGTGGAACAATAGTTTCACCTCGTTAACGCCACTATACAAAGCAAATCTAATGTTGGAACTCTGAATGTAATTCCCGCAATCACTACATCGAATTTTCAGCTTTAATTTTGCGGTAACATATCTGACACGTGTTTGATACACAGGTAATTTAGAGTTGCTCGTGAAAGTCGTATCAAAATTAAATTTCAGGACCGGGAGCAACCTTGAAATCTAATCTTGCTTCCACGACCAGAATTCTGTGTGGATGTTTACGACCTTCGTTTGAACGAGCCGAACGCAGCTCTCCCTTGAGAACGGGCGGTGAAAAGACGTGATTGATTCGACGTGCGAAAAATATGACTCCTGTCCTTCGAGGCCGAGATGTGGATCTCCGGCCTTTGTGCGGGTCATTACTCTGCAGCCAGCTTTGATGCATTCACGACCCGGAAACCAATTTAAACCCGTTCACGTCGGCGGCGAGATGGGGAGATACACAAATGTTCGTCCCACGAACCTCGAATGTGACCCTGTCCGATCCGGTCCACTTCCATTCACAGCTCCAGATTGTAAATCACGATCTCTTTAAGAGGTTGCCGATCTTGATGCGTGGACCACGCGAAGAACCGACGAGAATTACCACTCGCTGATAAGGTCTGGGGCTCTTGCAGGGTTTAACTACAAAACAGAATCTGATTGGAAGCTGAGTAGCGTGGCAATTTGTTTTGCATGCGTATTTACACTACAGTACTGATGATGAAAGCTGTTAGCCGGAGAGACGAGCACATCCAAGAGAGACAAATTGTTGGAGGATACTTTTTAAGGCCTTTTTTTTATTCTGCAGTAATAGTGATACCTCTGATAAAATTATGTAACGGAACAGCAATACCTGCAACGATTGTCTCAAGGTCTGCATTAAGTAAAATTACTTTTAGACCAGTGTTACAGCAATTTTTACTTTTATTTTTTTCTAATTTTTTAATTTATTCCAATTAAATTACTTTTTTATTAAATAGGTTATTTACAAATCATGAAGTATTTTACTATAACCTTACACAATGTAATGAATGCCGTGATACTGATCACTCAATTATACGTGTTGGTAAAAAGTTCCATCATCATTTTTAGCACTGATAATTCTTGTATCCTGAGAGCTCAGAACAACACCCAAGAAGAACCCAAAGCTTTTGACAGTTAGCTGGTCGATGGTGACTCCAAACACAACACCACGCATATCCATGCATAACAAGGGATTCGAACTCAATACATCGAGAAAGCTCTGTAAGCATCTGTTTCAAACACGAGTGCTTAGTTTGCTTCTAATTGCAAAAAGAGCTGTTGTACGAAGTAGACATAATCGAGCTTCCGATATATTCATAGTCCCATGGGGCAAGCTTCGTTGGCGTATTTTGCCTTATTACTTTGGCAGAGCAGCTAAATCCTAAAAGTGAGTCTAATTATTAAATTTAAATATATACCCAAAATTAAACATCTGTGTTAAACGTCAACTCCAGCGTATTTTGGGAGGCACGAGTTATCATAGGGTGGAATGTTAATATTTAACGATGAACACAAGGCGTAATGTGTAGTAAATGATTAGTGTTTTATTTTTTCATTTTTTAAGTTAACCTTAGAAAAAATGCCTGCCCGAAACTAAATGTAGCTAATTGTCAACGCTGACTTAGAAGTAGTTACGTACGAGTATATTGCCATCTTACTAAACATGCAATGATTTAAATTATTGACCGGTGTAATTGGCCGTGATTCATAGACAAAAGAGTACGAAGTGGCATAATCGTAACATAGGGCGCGGTTTCACAAAAGTCTGAACTAGTTAATGTTAATATGCTACAGCAGCCATGTTTGAATGAGTTCTTCTCTCGGGCTATTCCTCCCCCTCGTGCAAACAAAGCTTAACAAAGTTACAAAAATGTACAGCAAAGGGAGAAAGCACCGCATTTGCGTACACTCAGTTCAATAACATTTTGCACGAGAACTTTTTCTTACTAGTCATTACCAACACACCTATATGGCATTACCAACCTACCAATAATCTCTGTTTTTATTTTTATTAAATATTAATGAAATACAGTGAAATCCCGATATTTCGCATCCCGATAATTCGTATATCCCGCTAATTCGTACAAATTTGCCAGTCCCTTGAGAAAATCCCTTTAATTCGTAAAAAAAACAATGCATTCCGGTCCCCTCGATAATACGTATTTATTTTGGTGCTCGAGCTTAATTAAAACGTCTTATAATTCTTATTTCCAACTTAAAAATCTCGTTAACTCGTAATATTTTTAACCTTAGACTGGGCAGGGTAAAAAAGACCGGAAGGGTACTGAGGCACGTAGGAGGGTTTGAAGAGCAGGTAATTACGCCGAGTAGGCTGTGAGGCGATGTGTCTGTGATTCCCAAAACTAAGAGGCGCCTTGCTGTCCGGTCTACAGTTATGAGAGGGTAGGAAGGAGCAGAGCGAGTGAAAAGTTAGTCAGTTCGGTCTTAGCCATCCCTCCGAAAAGAGTTAATAAGTGTGTTCCCACTAGAGAAAAAAAAGAAATCATTAACGTCGTGGCCGGTGGTGATAAACAAATTGACGTGTCCAAACGTTGTAACGTTCCTCCTTCCACAATAAACTCAATTCTGAATAAGGACAAAATCGCCTCCCAGACATCAGACAGCAAAGTAAAGCGCTTTAAGACTGGTGAGTATCCACAACTCGAAGAGAATTTAAAAAAGTGGTTTGTGCAAGCACGGAATTCGAATGTACCAGTTGGAGGAAACATTTTAAGAGAAAAAGTAAAAGTTTTCGCAGAAAAAAATGGGAATTGAAGACTTTCGTGTAAGTGATGGTTGGTTTGATAGGTTTAAAAAAAGGCACAGCACAAAATTGAAGAAGCTTAGTGGGGAAAGTGCGAGTGTATCGGCCGACATTTGTTCTGAGTGGAAAGACGAATTGGGAGAAATAATCGATTCTTATGAGCCCAACAACATTTTTAATGCCGATGAGACGGGGTTATCTTATAAGTGTCTCCCCGACCGATCAATGTGTTTTAAGAAAGAAAAGTGTTATGGCGGAACGTGTAACCATATTGTTGGCCGCCAACATGGATGGATCTGAGAAATTAAGACCGCTCATGATAGGCAAATCAGCCAAACCAAGATGTTTTAAAAACATAAAAACTTTTCCGATGACCTATCGTGCAAACAAAAAAGCGTGGATGACGGGCGAATTATTCAAGGAATGGATACGATCAGTGAATGCTGATATGGAGAAAAGGCAGCGAAAAATTCTACTTTTCATGGATAATTGTACGGCCCACAACAATACCCCACCGCTCAGTCATGTTAATGTTGTGTTTTTGCCTGCCAACACTACTTCTAAGCTGCAGCCTCTAGACCAGGGCATAATTAAAACGTTCAAAACCTTTTACCGCAAGGAAGTAGTGATGCAACTCCTTGACAGCATCGAGGATGGGAAGGATCATAAAATCACCTTATTTTCAGCCATGAACATTGCTCACAAGGCGTGGCAAAGTGTTAGCGAAAGCACAATAAAAAAAGTTTTTCGTGCTGAGGATTCACGAAGGTGGAACTTTCATCAGCAGTTACTGAACAAGACTTAGAATGCCCTGTGAATTGGAATCGTCTTCCTCAAAATGAAGAAAATTCTATAACGTTTGAAGATTTCGTCCATTTTGACGATGGCCTAGTGATGGTGAAGGTGATGACGATGATGTGCCAACAATTACACCTAAAGTGGCTTAACAATACATCAACAACGTGCGCCATTTCTTAGCGAAATCAGACGTTGGCGATGAAGTATTTTCTGCTTTGAACATGCTTGACAAAGCCATCGACAATACCCGTCTGCAAGGCTTCCACCAAAAGAAAATTACAGAATTTTTTTTAAACATAAATTTTTAATGTGTTTTTTATTGTTGTAATTATTGATTTATATATACATATGTATACATAATATATAGCCAAGCATGTATTATTACATATTAATGCAAATTGGCATTAATCTCGTTATTATGAATTTTTTATTTTTTTGCTCCCGATTATTGGTAATCCCGCTAATTCGAATATCTCGATAATTCATATTTAACATTCNTTGCTCCCGATTATTGGTAATCCCGCTAATTCGAATATCTCGATAATTCATATTTAACATTCAGTCCCTTGACAATGCGAATTATCGGGATTCTACTGTAGTGCATCCTCTATATAAAATATAATTAAAATTGTATTAATTGAAAAATTAAACTATTTTATGTTAACAGAAATATAAAACGCTTGCGATACACAACATTATTTTAGGAAACAACCATGCATATATCATGAATGGTATATTTTTTCTAAGGTTTGATTTTAAAATGTGAAAATAGGGCGAATAGACTATAGTCACCTGTCTATCAGAACACGGTGAAGTTCACTACGCCCGGCTAACGATGGTCACGTAACTGGACTCCCGAAATGGGAAAAGTAAACGAGAATCAAGCCCCTGGTCCCACTCATCGCCTATCCTATTCCATCCATGTGGACAGCAAACCCCAAGGTCGAGCTGGCTGAGACGGTACGTTCTGACCGCGATTCCGGATTATAATCCTGGCTAAACCGTAGATACACGTGCAGTCTTTAGTTGGAANGACGGTACGTTCTGACCGCGATTCCGGATTATAATCCTGGCTAAACCGTAGATACACGTGCAGTCTTTAGTTGGAAGAGCATGTCAATTTTTTATTAGCCACTTGGCATAAAATTTGAAGGGCGGGCAAACCCAATAAAACAAAACAAAATAAATAAAATGTTGGCTCTTTTTCTGCTGNAAGAGCATGTCAATTTTTTATTAGCCACTTGGCATAAAATTTGAAGGGCGGGCAAACCCAATAAAACAAAACAAAATCAATAAAATGTTGGCTCTTTTTCTGCTGGAAGCCGACGTGTGGGCTATTTTCTTATTACTAATGGACGGTTGTACAAACAGCTTGCTCAATCCGATGTCAAGAAATATTAATTATTTTTGTATTGCTCCACGTTTCATCGATAGCAGGGTCTCTACAGGAAATTTGAAAAAAATTCCCGACAACAATTTATATGTGATACAGGACAACGGGCTGAACATTTGACGAGAGTAAACNAAAATTTGAAAAAAATTCCCGACAACAATTTATATGTGATACAGGACAACGGGCTGAACATTTGACGAGAGTAAACCCACGTCCGGAAATGTGTGGTTTGGCTGCTAATGGAAGACGGCATTATAAACGGATTGCGAGTGTTCCTAAATATGTGCACCACATTAACCAACGACACAAGGATGGTGGACTATTTGCATCTAAAGGGAATAGTACCCCTATCAGCTTTAATTTATTTTTGTGTCACAGTAGCTTGCTTTTCAGATAAAATATTTCAATACGAGGGCTCTCAGTTCATAGGGCGTTTATTTGCAGGTATTTTTAAGTCCACAATATTTTACTTATGTGGTTTTTGTTGCACCTGTAGCCGTTATCAAGATTAATTCATTTATTATTTTATTTTTAAGTCTCATATGAGAAAATACAGACTTAAATCAGTCCATTCTAGTTTCAGAAATTCTGTAAGTAGTCATGTGTGCAATAATGAAGTTTCAATTGTAATATTAAATCCTGAAATCAAGTTATAAAGAGACATGCACAAGCTGGTAAGGCTATCAACGCCTTAATTGCTTTCATGCCTCTACAGGAACACCAAGCTTTTGCCTACACTTACTTGAGGTTCCACTGTGGGTTCAACAGGCGATGCACTTTGACGGAAATATGGGAGAGCACATGGATGTCGCATATACAAATGATGGATTGGCTGCCACGGTTATAGGATACTGTAACCTTGAAACTTTGAAGAACATGCTCGAGGCTCCAGTAACACATGAGAAATATTTTACCGCGCGAATACACTCCGCCGCTGAATACACTCAGCACACAGCCCAGCGCCTCTGATCGCGTGTGCCCGCCCATCTCTGCACCAGCGCCAATACACGCTTTGTAATGAAGTTTGAGATCGATTATTCGAACCCCTTTTGTAATACATGACACCATTATCTTGTTGAATTGGTTGAGGTGTTTCATTGGTTACATTTGTAGCTACCCGCGCGCTCTATTTCCTAAGAGCTTTAATTCTTTCAAGCACCATAGCGCCCAACCACGCGTTTGAGGACATGGATTGCCTCTCGTAAAATGTTCAAGTCGCTCTCCTGTATCNAGCACCATAGCGCCCAACCACGCGTTTGAGGACATGGATTGCCTCTCGTAAAATGTTCAAGTCGCTCTCCTGTATCGCACAACTAGCATTTTCGGTGTTTTCTTGAAACATCCTGGAGAGATGGATTCAGATGCGTGGATTACATCGATGTGAGATAAACCGATACAGGGTAGGCCGGTGCTTGCTGTTCACTCGAACATATAGTTCCTTAGTTTGCCCACAAGCTTTGCTAAAGTTAATTCTAGGCCGGTTGAGAAGTTTAAAGCTTTTAATTCGGCAACGAACAATTTTCGCCGCCATGGTGCCTTGGTGTAGCATGTATTACTGATTTTCCCGTTTTGTGCGCAAGTAAATGGCATTATCGCAATTTTTGTGAAGTAAATATAATCGTGTAAATTCTTCATGTTTGTTTTGTGTTAAAACCTTAGTTAAGAATAACATTTGTTCTTCGCACTGGAGTGAACATATATAACGAAATATGTCCACATGTTGTTTACTATGCTGTTGTAAAACGTCGACTTGCACACATACTTTATTTAAATATAACAACCAAATAGAAAAAAAATTGTGAAAATAGTTAGAAGGAACTTCTTTCCCATTTTCCTAAAGGGACATATAAAAAGTACGTGCAACGTTCCTGTTGTTGAATGCTGCGTTTTTTTTCGCACTTAATTCATAACCTTTTTCCACTGAAATAAGCTTTCTTGTGAATGTTCAGTGCCAAATATAGTTGTATTTTTACTGTTTACTCTTGTAAACACAATTGGAGGGCGTGAATAAAAGTTACTAAATAACGTTTATACTAAAAAATTTAGGCTGGTGTAAGTATACATCACAATTCGAGCCATCGAGCCATACACGAACTTTGATGCTAGCTATTTCGCTCTCGTGGTGGCGACGCGAGGAGAGGCTTGGCGATGTTAGGCGACGCGAGGAAAGTATCCGATCACATTCTCGCCTTTGCTCGCTTACTCTCTGGGACGCAATGGACGTGGTCGTCCTTTGACTCGCGCCAAAAAACCGCCACCAGGCGGAGCGCATGNAGCACCATAGCGCCCAACCACGCGTTTGAGGACATGGATTGCCTCTCGTAAAATGTTCAAGTCGCTCTCCTGTATCTCATAACTAGCATTTTCGGTGTTTTCTTGAAACACCCTGGAGAGATGGATTCAGATGCGTGGATTACATCGATGTGAGATAAACCGATACAGGGTAGGCTGGTGCTTGCTGTTCACTCGAACATATAGTTCCTTAGTTTGCCCACAAGCTTTGCTAAAGTTAATTCTAGGCCGGTTGAGAAGTTTAAAGCTTTTAATTCGGCAACGAACAATTTTCGCCGCCATGGTGCCTTGGTGTAGCATGTATTACTGATTTTCCCGTTTTGTGCGCAAGTAAATGGCATTATCGCAATTTTTGTGAAGTAAATATAATCGTGTAAATTCTTCATGTTTGTTTTGTGTTAAAACCTTAGTTAAGAATAACATTTGTTCTTCGCACTGGAGTGAACATATATAACGAAATATGTCCACATGTTGTTTACTATGCTGTTGTAAAACGTCGACTTGCACACACACTTTATTTAAATATAACAACCAAATAGAAAAAAAATTGTGAAAATAGTTAGAAGGAACTTCTTTCCCATTTTCCTAAAGGGACATATAAAAAGTACGTACAACGTTCCTGTTGTTGAATGCTGCGTTTTTTTCGCACTTAATTCTTAACCTTTTTCCACTGAAATAAGCTTTCTTGTGAATGTTCAGTGCCAAATATAGTTGTATTTTTACTGTTTACTCTTGTAAACACAATTGGAGGGCGTGAATGAAAGTTACTAAATAACGTTTATACTAAAAATTTTAGGCTGGGGTAAGTATACATCACAATTCGAGCCATCGAGCCATACACGAACTTTGATGCTAGCTATTTCGCTCTCGTGGTGGCGACGCGAGGAGAGGCTTGGCGATGTTAGGCGACGCGAGGAAAGTATCCGATCACATTCTCGCCTTTGCTCACTTACTCTCTGGGACGCAATGGACGTGGTCGTCCTTTGACTCGCGCCAAAAAACCGCCACCAGGCGGAGCGCATGCTAGGCGTGGCGTGGCTTGACGAGGGGACGGGAGTGCATCTACTTCATTATCTTGCTCGCCTCCCCTCGCGACGCCTCCACGAGAGTGAAGAGCTGCCTTTACATACGAAAAAATAGAATTTCTCCATTTCCCGTTACGTCATTGGAACACCAGAGCTCCTTGCGGCGGAATTTTTACTTATGCCAAACTCTCCCATAAGTAATTTCCTTTTGTTCCCAACATTCTACAACAAATCTTAGATTTGCAGTTTACGTCACAGCGCGTGCGTAAATAGTGTGTCGCAATCTGCCCGCACTGAGAAATAGGTTTGTTGAATAAAACAAAGTTTGTTTGTTTGTTTGTTCCAAACTAATTAACTTTCAATAGGGACAAGGAAATAAATTGTTGACGAAACCAAATTGTTTTGTTCTTATTTGGCTATCCCAAACTCGTAATATTTGGTTGGTGCAACTAAATATTTGTGTGGCTCTACATACGTTAAACAGTTTCAGTTACCATAAAAAAGAGTGGAGGCGCGAAAAAGTTTCTCACTCAGAATTCTTGCGTCCGAATGCCTCGGCCGATGTGATTGCTGAGGAAGTAAGGAGGTCTTTAAATACATAATTTCCAATCAAACTATGCACGCTTTTTTTTTCNTTTGTGTGGCTCTACATACGTTAAACAGTTTCAGTTACCATAAAAAAGAGTGGAGGCGCGAAAAAGTTTCTCACTCAGAATTCTTGCGTCCGAATGCCTCGGCCGAAGTGATTGCTGAGGAAGTAAGGAGGTCTTTAAATACATAATCTCCAATCAAACTATGCACGCTTTTTTTTTCCTTTTTTCTTTTAACGTTTTGCAGCTTTACTTTTTTGTTTCCTGTTTAACTTATTTCATTGGGATTGCTTGTACTGTTACATGGGACGCCTGAGAGGCGCATTTGAGTTCGTGAGGGATGGAGGTCTTAATCAAAATAAAATAACTAAATTTGAATTTGTAATTTATTCACACAGCTATTATTGAAATCATTAAATTACCTGTATCAACTATTTATATTTTTATTTAACAGTGAGCGCAATATTTAATGTAAATTTCAACTCTAATTAACGTCCATCTTAATGTCTCTCTTTGGATATACATAGTCAGTTAACTCATACTCACCATTAACATGTGTTCAGTCCATCTGTTGCTATCATTTCTAATGTCTTTCACTCACGCATCTAGTACAATAGTCCAGCCTGCCAGCCGCACTCTTCACTGCTTCATACTTGCAGTCGCAGATTTCCCTTCCGCTGGTCACTTCTCTCGCCGCTCGTCTTTTATCGCTCGGAACTCAGCCACTCAACCATTCAACCAAAACTACAACTAATCTCCCGTCTTGGAGGCCAGCGTTGCCAATTCAAATTTTGAAAATCCGCCGAATGTTTTCATAAAATACGCTAAATTCCCGTCAAATATAGAAAATTTAAAAAAAAAAAAAAAAAAGACAAAATGTATTAAAAATGAAGATTTAAAAGAGAAACCCAATAATAATAGTTACATTTGCAGCAATGAAGTAATTTTATCATAATAATACTGCATTTTCCATATTTTTCACTGTATCTAAGTGACAAATTAAAAAAAGTTTTTGAACTTTCACATGTAAAAATCTAATTTCTGAAACCGTATTTTATTCCTTTAAAAATTCCGCTGTCCGCTAAAATAAGTATATCACCGCTAAATGTTTTTAAATTCCGCCAAATTAAGCGGAAAGTCCGCTAAGTTGGCAACATTGTCGGAAGCCTGTCACACTTCTATACCGTTCGCCCTGACCATCTGGAAGGTTCAACGCACCCCGAGTGACGCTAAGAGAACGAGCTCAGCAATCCAGAAAATTCTTCAGATAAATGCATAAATCCTATCCGCCGAAGGTCAGGAACGGAGAGTCGACAAAGGGTTTATCGCGGAAGAATGCCTCCACAACTCAAAAAAATGCTGGTAAGATTATCGCTCGATTGTCTTTCTGACATCCCATTGACTTACCGCACGTCATCATCACTACTCTACCCTCTTGCGCCCGCTCGGGCGTGACGGGCCAAGGTCAGCGCCGAAGACAAGTGACAAGTAGTAGTACTACAATCAAGCATCAATAAATGTACTAACAAGCACTGTTACTATCGTAACTCACACAAAATATGTAAACAAACTCTCGAACTGTATTTTCTAAGGAAGGCAATTAAATAACCCGTTTACCTTACAGATAACCAAATAAATCACATTACCAGACCAAGCAGATTATGTTACGCCACAAGTTCTATAACGGTGAGCATTTCAAATCGTAAGTATAAAACTGTTTTTTTTTTTTTT
>NQII01002534.1:57007-81361 GCA_002778355.1 Clitarchus hookeri | reverse complement strand
CCCCCCCCCTCCTTTCATTCCGGCGCTGCTCCAAACCCACCTCGCTTCACCCTCATCGGCTCTCAAGACCTCGATGTTTAAGAGCTGCCCAAATCTCTTCACTCACTCAAATGAACACGTCGGATTGTAAAACCTGCCGACTCTGTCGGGACACATTTAATGGCGCACAGTCACAACGCGCGACTCCACTGGTCGACGATCAGCCAAATAATGAACGTTGCAGTAAGCGTGTCCGGCGTAGCCAGGACCAATAGGGCACGTGCTAGTGGAAATGCAGAGACCAACACAACTGATATTGCTGCAGTGGAGAATATAGGCAGCTGCTATCTTCAACCTTGTCCGCAAGTGCCAGTAAATTTGTGCCGTCCTCAATGTGTTAACAACTTTTTCTGTCGATCATAGAACATCATCGACTGTGATCTCGAGCAGCGCACCGACCTTCAGTGGCGCAACCTGGCCGAAGGGCATTCGCGAACTGACATGTGAGAATGTATCACAACACTTGCTACATCTGCACGGGACATACCGTACACTTGCCGAAGGCTGCGGATAGTCGCATGGGCGAAGGCTGGTTGTGGTTCGCATGACTGCTAACTGCAGACTGAGAGATGCTCACACATCCTTTCTCTCTCTCTTTCTCTCTCTTATTTTCTCTCTCTCTCTTATTTTCTCTCTCTCTCTTATTTTCTCTCTCTCTCTTATTTTCTCTCTCTCTCTTATTTTTTCTCTCTCTCTTATTTTCTCTCTCTCTTATTTTCTCTCTCTCTTATTTTCTCTCTCTCTTATTTTCTCTCTCTCTTATTTTCTCTCTCTCTTATTTTCTCTCTCTCTTATTTTCTCTCTCTCTTATTTTCTCTCTCTCTTATTTTCTCTCTCTCTTATTTTCTCTCTCTCTTATTTTCTCTCTCTCTTATTTTCTCTCTCTCTTATTTTCTCTCTCTCTTATTTTCTCTCTCTCTTATTTTCTCTCTCTCTTATTTTCTCTCTCTCTTATTTTCTCTCTCTCTTATTTTCTCTCTCTCTTATTTTCTCTCTCTCTTATTTTCTCTCTCTCTTATTTTCTCTCTCTCTTATTTTCTCTCTCTCTTATTTTCTCTCTCTCTTATTTTCTCTCTCTCTTATTTTCTCTCTCTCTTATTTTCTCTCTCTCTTATTTTCTCTCTCTCTTATTTTCTCTTTCTCTTTTTTCTCTTTCTCTTTTTCCTCTCTCTTTTTTCTCTTATTTTCTCTCTATTTCTCTTTCTCTCTTTCTCTCTATTTTTTCTCTTTCTCTCTCTCTCTTTCTTNTTCTCTCTCTCTTATTTTCTCTCTCTCTTATTTTCTCTTTCTCTTTTTTCTCTTTCTCTTTTTCCTCTCTCTTTTTTTCTCTTATTTTCTCTCTATTTCTCTTTCTCTCTTTCTCTCTATTTTTTCTCTTTCTCTCTCTCTCTCTCTTTCTTTCTCTCTCTCTCTCTCTCTCTCTCGCGCTAACACACCTCAGCCATACTCTCTCGGGCGTTACGCCGCCAGACAGCTGATCGCGCGCTGACAAGCCAGGCGTAAACCTACGGCCGGCCGACTTCGTGCGTTTTGCTAATTAAAGGATTTGTTTCTCCTGATTTGTTGCGCCGTCGATTGTCCGCTTATTCCAGCGCGCGCGTGGCCTTGGAGAAGCCGCCTGCCCCTGCATCCTTTATCTCACTCTCTTCCTCTCGCCGCCTCTTCTTGCCGCCGCTGTGGAGCCAGCTTTGCCTGCAATACGCGCTTGTAGTGGCGCCACTGGCTTTTCACGGTAAAGCGAGCACTTTCGAAGGCAAACATTGAAAAAATTCACTTTAGTCCACTCGTGGTTACTTCCAACTTTTCCGGTGCTCTGCTGAAGTTCTACTTTCAGGTTATTCCTCCGCCTCGTGCTAACGAACCTTAACTACTTATATACAATTACACTGAAGTGACAACGCACCGCGTGTGTGCGCACTGAATTTAAGCCATTCAGAACCACTGTACACAATTGTGTGCATTACGCATGTGTAGGTAATTTTTGGTCTGTGCTGCACAATGCGAAGCTCAGTAACCATTTATCTTACCTGTTAGTAAATGGTTCGCAAACAGTTTTACTGGTCTAGGTCATTATTGGTTAATACAACTGTAGAGGAACAATTAGAGTCTGCAGCTCATTGGCTGTGACAACAAAACAAGTGTTTTGTCGACTAAGTACAGCATGCACCACAAAAATGTTTTCTTTGCAACACCCGAAATAGTAAATTAAAGTAGGTCTGAAAGGGTTAATAATACTTTTAATGTGAACTATTTATTACTTGTCATTACCAGGGCGTATATTTTCCCTCTGTTTTAATGTATATTAATTATGTATGAAATATTATACTTTATAAATAAAATGTAGTTTAAAGTTTAATTTAACCAATAATCAGATACTTTCATGTTGATTGAAGAATAAAACGCTTCTGATGCATGGCTCTTTGTACACACCGCCCGTCGCTACAAACAACCGACTGAAAGATTTTACTGACGTCTTCTGACCCGTGCGCGATGGCTCGTATACCGAGCCGTTGATGTTGCTGGAAATATGACCAAACTTTATCATTTAGAGGAAGTAAAAGTCGTAACACGGTTTCCGTATGTGGACCTGCGGAAGGATCATTACTGTTGTAGATGGCACAAAAGCGTTGTATGTAGAGTCGAGACGGCCCTGGACCGCCACACCGTTGTGCCTACAGAAGTGAAATAGCGTGGTGTTTCCTTTGATGCGTGCGTACCCATCATCTGATTGGCTCCGTGAGGTTATGGAACGAGCCTTGTGTATGATTGGCGACCGCTCTCTTCGAAAGATTCCCTGCTGTCTGGGCCGTCGTCTGGTGAGCAAGTCACCATGCGCTGATCGGCGAAGGGTGTTCCTACATGTTGCTGATCAGTGATTCCGTTGTGCTGGTGTGTGCGGCAGGAGTCCGTGGTACAAGCAGCGGCTCCTCCTCTGTATACGTACCTACTCTGCGGCCTCGAGGTACGGAGGCGATCGCAGAGCCACCTCGTGTAAGGCTATAAAGCATACGTCTAAAATGCTTTTTACAATTGTGCGACAATGCGACAACTACAGTGCGACAAAAGTGACTGTCCGACCAGGGGAGAGCCAGCAGACGATGACAATGCGACCGAGTGCGATTGAACTTGTTTTAACGCATCTGTGACTCTCGCATGCGACAAGGGAGAAGAATGAAAATAGCGCATATTTGTAAACAAAACCAGGATTGCATGAGAGAATCATTTGAATATGATAATATTTAATGTTATTTAAACTGTAAAATACACACACACTCTAGTTATACTCATCGAAGTCACTAATTCAGATTTTAGTTTTTGAATCTTCAGCCAATGAGCTGTTAGCTACTGGCGAATAAGTGCAATGCGCTGAATTTTTACTGCCAGGCCAGTTCATTTCACTAGCAAACAGTATAAATCACTGTTTAATCAGGGATTACCAGCAACTAAAATAATCAGTAGTTTTACTGATTTAAGTGGAGTAGTTTAACATCTGGAGTAAAATTGGTTGATTTGGGGAAGTTGTAACTGTTTCGATTTTAGAGTGTAGGAACCTATAACTTGCTTACTTAAAAAACATTTAGGACTGTAAATATAAACGTCAATAATTTTCTTCTAAATGTAAAGTTCTGTGAAGCAAGTTGAAGAGATGTTCTTTTAACTTCTTTCGTTCGGATCCATGGATATTATAATAAAACGTCTCTAAACTAACAGCACGATTTAAATACATAAATAA
This sequence comes from Clitarchus hookeri, assembly GCA_002778355.1. NCBI lineage: Eukaryota > Metazoa > Arthropoda > Insecta > Phasmatodea > Phasmatidae > Clitarchus > Clitarchus hookeri. The sequence continues at coordinate 77,589 of NQII01002534.1, read as the reverse complement.
CCCATAAAATCTTGCCTAATTATATAGGGCTTCGTTCATTTTCGTTGCCACTTCAGACGAAAGAGGACCATAAACGCATTTAAACACAACGGCAACGTCGCGCTATTATCGAATCGACGTACGACAGCATTTGGCTACAGTAGGGGCAGACATTCTACTTCCCGCTGATTTGCGTAGTTTGCCGGATAGAACCCACGATAAGCCAAATGGGATTCAGACAGCCACCGCATGGGCAATGAGTTTTGTATGATATCAAGCTGAAGAAAAGAGGGTTTGTGAATGCAAGCACTTTCTGGTTATAATGGGTGCGATAGGTTGAAGACATTTCACAAGATTAGACGCATTCATTTGCTATTCACACGTGGACACACAGCCAAGTGATTATCAGGACAAGAAGATTCCTTTTTAGTTAAGATGTCGCGTATATATCTCCGCATACTTAAAGCCTTTGTCATATTTATAGACTCTTGTGCATTTTGTTTATTTGCAGTTGTCCTACTCCGATATTCATAAAATAGCACGTACTTCACTTTCAGTGCAACTCGGGCTACAAGGTTTTGTTTTTGAAGACAAAACGTGTACAGTTAAAGAGTTTCACTGTTTCGCTTATGTTTAGCAGTATTTTCCAGTAATAGCACAGCTGGTTAAAAAGTAAATTTCTTACGCAGAAATACCACTAATATAAATTAATTTACATTGGCACAGCACAATTTATTGAAAATATTGATAAGTCTAAGATGATTTGGAAATCAGTCAGCACAGCACTCCCATTGGCTGATTGCCAGCCAATAATGATAGCAGTTAACGGCTTTGCCTTCCAAGACGGAGGCCGTGAACTTCAAATGGGGAATCAATGTTAAACGATATTCCTTCTCGTTGCGTCAATTTTAAAAATAACCATTACAAACAAAAACATTTGAAAGCGACTTTCTCAGAGATACATTTATTTTTGAAAAAAAAAAAAAATCTTTTTTTTTTGTTATACGTAAATTTCAATATTACATTTTATAAAAAAATATGTTTAGCAAAATAATTGGCAAGATGTCAAAATACAGCAACATTCCTTGTGAAATTTCCCGTAAAATAATTTTTGTTTGAAATAGTTTTATCTTTAAAATTGACGCAATGAGAAGGAATTCCCTATAACATTGATTCACATTTGAAGTTGGCGGGTGCCGGCTTGGTGGTATTTTCATAATGCATTGCGTACACAAGATGTTAAAAATAGCAGTGGAAAAAATCTAACTAAACCTCGGAACAAGTGCGGTACAAACTGTTACATGGCAACTGGAATTCTTTCCAACAGGTCTGCATTAACACGATGCTAATCTTTATTCGAAATTAAATCTGTGTGTTCACTCGGGTGAATCTTTGGATTGCAGCCATAATTGGGGTTGTCCTTTCGCGTTTCCTGTTTTAGCAAGCTCGTTATTTCCATTTCACCACGATGTTTCGATATTTGAGACTTGTTAGTTTTATAAAAACACGAGTTTAAGAATTCTGACTAGCGCATTTTCTTGAAAAATTTATTAGTCAAATTTATTAGAAAGTTGAGAGTAGTGATACAAATCTACATTCATAATTTACTTGCATAAGCCGAATCTCGGTTTCAAAAGTTATCTTAAAGTATAGCAGCTTGTAAACGAGATGCATGACGTCAACAAATAGCCGCAACTGTTTCATTGTCGAGGTACAGTTTGTTTAAAAATAACCGGACATTTTTTTACAGCCTCGCTTTCTTCTTAATATGCATCCGTGCGTTGAACTTCAAAAATTAACACCGCAGTGGTCCAAATACTTACTGTGAGTGCGTTGATAAATTATCTCTAGAATTAACAGGGACACGAGCGTATTATCAGTACACAAATACGCCACTCTAGTATGTTTAAAATAAACAGCAACTAATTTCATTTCCAACTTTTAACCCTTTGAGGATGGTACAAATTTCCTGTCGATGAGGACAAGGTTGAAGTGAGCTGCTTATATTCTCCACTACTGAAATATCAGTCGTGTTGGTCTCTGTATTGACACTTACCATCGCCCTATTGGTCCTGGCTACACCTGACACGCCTACTCTCTACTCTGCAAAGTTTATTATTGGGTAGACACCGGTCAATGGAGCCTCGCTTTGACGATGTACCAATTCATGCATCGCGACAAAAGTAACATGTTTTACAATCCATCGTGTTCATTTAATAAATTATTTTAAAATACAAATTTAAGTGTTGCCTAGTAGTAATTTTTTACTTGGATTCCGATAAAGTCCAGCGGAACAGTAAAACCATAAAAAAGGTAAGAATGACTTCAAGAGCAGAGAAACGTTCATACAAACGTAACCCCGGGTGTATACGTCCGTACTTCCCAAAGGACGTCGTATGCCCAGGTCTGCAAACAGAGCGTAGAACTTTTTTTGTATAGTTGTCACTTAAAACCTGTTCAATATTTTTTGTCAGTGTCTGATTACGAATAGTTCGAGTATTCGAGAAATTTTTCGCATACGAACGCTAGATTCAGTTTTCTGTTTTCGTCTCTTAGTGTGTATATTTTTGAAGTTGAAAAAGGTTAATAAGAGTGGGTTATGTGCTATTACCATTCATTGATTTAATCAGTACAGTACACAATCACGATTAATGCAATCAAATTACTAAAATCGCTCCCAATGAATAATGTTTCAAAACCTATTATTTTACAAATTTTATCCCGGCCGGGTCACTCCCCGATTTTCGCAAGTAGGAACCGGGCCGGACGATGCAGCTGGTCGGCGAGTTTTCTCTGGTAACTCCCGTGTTTCCCCCGCCCTTGCATTCCGGCGCTGNAATCCTTGTGGTGTGTGTATCAATATACATGCACGCACACGCATAATATGCTAAGATAGGAAGACAGAGACTCAGAACTGGAACAGTCCAGCTTTTCTTAGTTTTCGTTACGTGTATTTTCACGTATAATGTAACAACCTAACATAAATGACTGCCGTACTGATGCGAACTACAGAAATAAAATTTTCGGGGAAGTTGGGAAAATTTTGTGCCTCAGTTTCCTACTCAGTAAAATTATAGTACAATCATTCACGTTGACCTCTAATCTTCGGGAAGTTAGGAGTGACTGGATAATTTATACAGGGGATGTCTAAATCCACGGAGTCTTAATGCGCGATGTTTGAACGTCGACCCGTAAGACGGCCGTCACAGAGCTCCCGCGCATTACAAGTTACCACTTTAGCAGAATCAACTTCTTATAGCTTAATGCGTCAAAAATATAGTTGCGTGCTGTTCTTAAACCCACACGGCACTCGTTTCGTTTGCAAAACCAATGAGTTATACGTTTTGTGTACGGCTATATTAACAGGAACTAGCCATAGTCTCGAACAACAGAACGGTTTACAAATCAGTTATGAACAGATATCACTGTGCACCGAGCCTCACAGTGAAGAGTACTTGCCAATAACCTTCCTGCGTGTTATGCGTACAATTCAGTACACTGGCTCTGAATAAGTTACGAGCGCGTAGGACAAAATGCTAGACTAGATAGTTACAATCTACAGGTTTCTGACCGTGAGTATCTAAAATTTCCTAGGCCACAATTTTTGCCAACTTTGTGAACAAATATTTTGCTATAGTGATGCGTTCCTGTCGGGGTATTTCCTGCGAAATAAATTTGTATTTTTAATAGTGAATAAATATTTCAACGCAATGATGCACTAAGTTGGCAAAAATTATTATCTACGATTGCCGTTTCTTAGTTTTTTCAAAAACCGGTCCCGAAAATCTGTATATTTCATTTAACAGGTACAGAACTAGATTATGAACCGCGCACTTACAACGACGGCCAGTCGAGGGCAAGGTGCAGCCAACAGCTGATGAGAAAAATAAACTAAACATAGCGGAGGAAATACTGCGTAATATCGTTGGATACCACAAGGTACCGTCACAGGAGCGAAGGCATTGTAAGTTTCCTCCGCTTTCTTGACAGTAGTTTCCTGGAACAACACAAGGCATCGGTGACCACCCATGCGACGGCAGGCAGAAGAAAAACATCCTCTATCTGTTTTGAAGTGAAGTTACTATACATTTGAGCTACCATTGCAATAGCTTGAAAAACCGCCAAGAACTAACGTGGGTCCAGGTGGCGTCGAAACCTTCGGCCGCTCTACATATAATCACAATTTACACTTTCTACCCGCCACTTTTGTAGACATTCTTCGTTTTCGTTTTACCAGTTTAATTTCAGAGTAATTATTTTTTTTTAAAATCTGACTACAGACATTTCATATTTTACCACCTGTTTAATATTGCTCGTGCTTATGTTTACTATGTGTTAATTGGTATTTTAAAAAGGAAGGGAAAATATTGATATTTTAAAGTTTATACTGTACTATTTGTGACAAATTTTACGCTGATGTCCGCGCTACAGATTGAGGCAAATAGTTAAACTTCTATATTTAAAAAATATCTTAAAAGTCAGCAGGAAATGAAATAATCCGATACAGTGGGTGACGCGTAGTCCTAATGATTGTTCACGGGAACGTGCTTTATACATTCTTAAACAGTTGATATATGAAGATTTTTTAATTTACAAGGACATCAATTTTTTATTAATCATTAATTTGAAATTAAGGTAATTAGATTATGGGTTCTCCATCCAAGAGAGTTAAGGACCTGTTGCTGAAACACAAGCAACATCTCATTGGGGCTGGTTTTACACTACATCACAAACAAAAGTTTCAACTTAGGTAGGGGGCAATCCTTCTCTTACCATGCGAATTTCATTTGCTGCAGCTAGAACCTAAATTACACGTGGTTAAAAGACAAAGCAATAACTCTATACGTGAATATGTGAATATGAATCGGGAATAAGTTTGTAAAAGTGTTTGCTGTAAAAATTTAAAGTGAAGTAAAAGACTTGTACTTTACAAATATAATGCTTTAACATAGTGGTCATTATTTACAAACTCATGACATATCTCTAATGTCAAGTTTGGCAATACGATCGTGGTACATATGTAGAATTGCCAAATAGTTTATAATTTTGTGACTCATGGCAGTACGTTTTGATTATATTTTCTACATCAATTTATTCTCCGGTTAAAGTGGCATGGCACCCTTTCCAAAATATTGCTAGCGGTTGGGGGGGGGAGAATGTAAACCCTGCCTCCCCATGTTGTTACACCTCTGATTGAATTACATCACACGAAGTTACGCTTGTTTAAATAGCCTTTAGTATAGATTTTAGTATATTCGCGTTTTCTTCACACTTATTGAATCTAACATTTGAAAAATCACACTATGCATGCCGTGTTTGGTTCTTTCCTAAATATGTCGTGTATAACACGCGTTTTATACTTTTGTTAACATAAACGTATGTTATTTCTGAATAAATTAAACTTTTACTTATATTTCATTTTAAATTAATACAAAAAAAAAGGAGATAAAATAGGTGTCTTGATAATGCCTAGTAAGAAGTAGTTCTTATTGGAAATATAATTACATCGAGTTCGCACGAATCCGGTGCGCGGTCTGTTTGGTGTAATTTTCTAGACTTTTTTAAGCTTTGTTTGCACGAGGCGGAGGAAGTAACCGTGAATGAACTATAGTCAGGACGAGAATTGGCATCGGACATTTTTACATCCTGGAAGGTTGTCTAAAAATTTTGTAGTGCCAAATATGAGAAAAAAAATGATTATAATGTTATCGATAGTATTCCGGAAATCACTCAAAATAGTCGTAATTTCTTATTCGTTGATATCGAGAGAAGCAGCTTCGCCATATTGGTGTAGGAGCAGAACAGGAGTTATGAACGCCTCTCGCAGATCCTCTGTGACCCTTTCAGTTGCACAGAACGTAGCTTCGATCCGCACTGTACACAACATAAAACAGCGCGTGGAAGATGTCATTTGCTGTCGACAGCACATTCCGTAGTCTCACAAACAGCCGCTCGTAGTTAAAAAAAAAGTTTACAAATATTTTAATTGGCCTCGAAATGCGACAGAGCGTCATGCCGATAACAGCAAAATTACGAATGAAATAATATGATCGTTGAAACGCTCAAACGACGGTTTTCTATCAGTCACTGGAAGAGATGATCATCTCCTAACCACAAACCCAAGATTGCATCTTGAATTATTCCACCTGTCGGCAGAAGTTTCTGGTTTCGTTGCCAACCATCAAAACACGCATCATCAGCGGATGTCTTAAATACGTGATTTCGCTTTCATATCACAAATGCTATATTCACGTATTTGTAATGTAGGGAATATATTAAACTTGGCGCTAAATGTATTAATCAAAAATATTTTCTGCCTGCCAGCACGAATCACCGCTTCCGCAATCTTGCTCATCACTGGATACTTGCAAATAGAAATAATTCCAAGCTGCAATAAAATAATATCTCCTAAGCGCACAGTTCTTGAATGATAGGCTGTTTACTGTAAAGCGAGCACTTTTGAGGCCATAGTTACTTTTTTCCTATCAGCCATTTTTATCCCTCTACTTCTTTTTAAAATAAATATTGCCATGCAAGTAATAAACACAGTGTGTATATTCCATCGCACTCGGAAGTTAACGCCTGAAGTTAAAATAAAAAATATTTTTTTGACTATTATTAAAAATGAAAGGGCTTTCAGANGCACTCGGAAGTTAACGCCTGAAGTTAAAATAAAAAATATTTTTTTGACTATTATTAAAAATGAAAGGGCTTTCAGAAGTGCTCCCTTTACAGTGAATGGCCTATACCAATGTGTATTTATGTAACCGTTTATAATTGTTAATTATATGTATTTAAAATTAAATGGGCGAGTTTATGTTAATTTTAGTCAAAAAATATATCATAGGAATTTAGTTTGTAATCACGCCGATAGGTAGGGCTAAATTGTAAGTATTTTTGGAGTGAGTGAAGAGATTTGGGCGGCTCTTAACATCGAGGTCTCTAGAGCCGATGAGTGTGAAGAGAGGTGAGTATGGAGCGGNATCAATATACATGCACGCACACGCATAATATGCTAAGATAGGAAGACAGAGACACAGAGCTGGAACAGTCCAGCTTTTCTTAGTTTTCGTTACATGTATTTTCACATATAATGTAACAACCTAACAAAAATAACTGCCGTACTGATGCGAACTACAGAAAAAAATTTTCAGGGAAGTTGGGAAAATTTTGTGCCTCAGTTTCCTACTCAGTAAAATTATAGTACAATAATTCACGTTGACCTCTAATCTTCGGGAAGTTAGGAGTGACTGGATAATTGATGCAGGGGATGTCTAAATCCACGGAGTCTTAATGCGCGATGTTTGAACGTCGACCCGTAAGACGGCCGTCACAGAGCTCCCGCGCATTACAAGTTACCACTTTAGTAGAATCAACTTAACTTATAGCTTAATGCGTCAAAAATATAGTTACGTGTGGTTCTTAAACCCACGCATTACTCGTTTCGTTTGCAAAACCAATGAGGTATACGTTTTGTGTACGGCTATATTAATAGGAACTATCCATAGCCTCGAACAACAGAACGGCTTACAAATCAGTTATGAACCTATATCACTGTGCACCGAGCCTAACAGTGAAGATTACCTGCCAATAACCCTCCTGCGTGTTATGCGTACAATTCTGTACACTGGCTCTGAATAAGTTACGAGCGCGTAGGACAAAATACTAGACTAGATAGTTGGAATCTATAGGTTTCTGGCCGTCAGTATCTAAAATCTCCTAGGCCACAATTTATGCCAACTTTGTGAACAAATATTTTGCTATAGTTATGCGTTCCTGTCGGGGTATTTCCTGCGAGTTAATTTGTATTTTTAATAGTGCATCATTGCGTTGAAATATTTATTCACTAAGTTGGCAAAAATTATTATCTACGATTGCCGTTTCTTAGTTTTTCAAAATATGTGATTTGCTGTCGACAGGATATTACGTAGTCTCATAAACAGCCGCTGCTAGATAAAAAAAACCGCACAAATAGATTTTAATTGGCCTCGAAATGCGACAGAGCGTCCTACCGATAACAGCAAAATTACGAATGAAATAATGTGATCGTTGTAACGCTCAAAACGACATTTTTCTATCAGTCACTGGAAGAGATAATCATCTCCTAACCACAAACCCAAGATTACATCTTGAATTATTCCACGTGTCGGCAGAAGTTTCTGGTTTCGTTGCCAACCATCAACACACGCATCATCAGCGGATGTCTTAAATACGTGATTTCGCTTTCATATCACAAATGCTATATTCACGTTTTTGTAATTGGCGCTAAATGTATTAATCAAAAATATTTTCTGCCGGCTTTCAAAAATTTGTTTTTTCCAGCACGAATCACCGCTTCCGCAATCTTGCTCATCACTGGATACTTGCAAATAAAAATAATTCCAAGCTGCAATAAAATAATATCTCCTAATCACACAGTTCTTGAATGATAAGCTGTTTACTGTAAAGCGAGCACTTTTGAGGCTATAGTTACTTTTTTCCTACCAGCCATTTTTTATCCCTCCACTACTTTTTAAAATAAATATTACCATGCAAGTAATAAACACAGTGTGTATATTCAACCGCACTCGAAAGTTAACGTCTAAAGTTAAAATAAATTAATTTTTTTTAATTTTATTTAAAATGAAAGGGCTTTCAGAAGTGCTCCCATTACCATGAATGGCCTATATCAATGTGTATTTATGTAACAGTTTATAATTGTTAATTATATGTATTTAAAATTAAATGGGCGAATTTATGTTCATTTTAGTCAAAAAATATATCAAAGGAATTTAGTTTGTAATCACGCCGATAGGTAGCTCTAAATTGTAAGTATCTTTGGAGTGAGGAAGAGATTTGGGCGGCTCTTAACATCGAGGTCTTGAGAGCCGATGAGTGTGAAGAGAGGTGAGTATGGAGCAGCGCCGTAAAGAAAGACCGGGGGAAACGGGAGATCCCGCATGCGAAAATCCGGGAGCGACCCGCCGGGAATCGAACCCGGTTTGATTTCGTGGGAGCCGTGTAGTCTAACCATTACACCACCGCAGCGCCAGTATTTTTTGAAATATAAAACTAAAATGTAAGACACAAAAATGACCGACGAACCAGCATGGTCGTAAATTCAGCCTGTAACCAAACGCCAAAACAAAAACCCTAGAAAAATCTGCTTATAATCTATTCACGGTTTCTTCGCACTTTTCGAATCAAACCTTTTGAAAAACCACCCCATGTATGATATGTTTGGTTGTTTAATAAATATGCCATTTATCACAAATCATATATTATTTATGTTGACATAAGGGTGTCTCATATTTTGTTGTATTTAAATTCTACTTATATTTTATTTATAAGTCATAAAGTTTCATTTATAAACAATGAGAATAAAAACAGTGAGAATGTATGTGTGCAGGCAATGGCTAGTAATAAACAGTTCTTATACAAAATATTATTAAACCGAGTTTGCTCACAAACATGCGGTGCGCTGTCCCTTTGGTGTATTCTAGTAGACTCGGTTAAGCCTGGTTTACATGAGGCGGAGGAAAAGCCTGAATGCAGAACTTTTGCAGAGTTACAGAAAAGTTCGAATTAATCACAAACGAACTATGCATGCGATCAGTCATAGGTTCTGTTCCGTACTGTTTGTTCGACGTGATCGGCGTAAACGTGAACCAGGCTTTATGGGAAGGAGATTCTTGACGTTCCGTCGAACCCTGGCCAGTAGCCGTGCCATATTTTATACATTTTTTGTGCGGAATTCCTACGGACGGGACGGCCACCGACGGCGGAACACTGTGTGCATTCCTGACCAAGAGGTGGGGGGGGGGTGGCAGGGGGAGGTCCAGTGACATTGTTGCTGGAGGAATGACCCCTGCTAATGGAGGAACCAGGAACCTNCAGCTTCAGCACTCCTCTACCGAGAGCGCTCGTGCTTCCAGCCCGGCCAGACGGAAGACTGACGTGCCCCGCTACTATTGGCTACGCCTTGGTGACGTCAGCGATGTTGCCAAGAGTTTCAGGTGGAAGAGAGAAAATGCTCACGACAGAAAATGAAAGACTGTCGCCGTGTAGTTCTGAGAGCCCTCTATTTCAAAATACATTTTTCCTATCGGTTAAAATTAAGTGTACCGAATTAAATGCTGAATGCCCCGTTGCCAAATATATTAAATGTGAAGTATTGACGAGGGTGAGGAAAGGGTTTCTAAATATATAGCCATGCATTCTTGGAGCTGGCGTGCTTGGTTCTCAGACACTGGAGGTGTTCACGATGGAGAAGAAAGGTAGACATTTTTTTAAGTGTTAGGCTTTTGCCAGGATGTTTTTTTTTATGTTTTAAAATCGTAGTTTTGTAGAAAGGAAAGATAAATTAAAGCATGTAAATTTTGGGGATTATACTTTGAAATTATTCCAAAGTAGTGTAATGCTGTGAGATCGCATAAATCATTATAAATATTTTTGTATAAATTTTTTTTAGCATTTCAGCTCAAAAATTTATATAAATATTTTATCTAAACATTTCAAATGTATTTTTTTTTTTAAGATTCTGAAATATTGTGTTTAACATTATGTACAAAAGTAGTTATATACAAGATTCTTGAAAAGGATTTCAAGTTTTTAAATAACAAATTTTTAATTTCCCATAAAAAGTTTTAATTCGCAACCACGCTAAAAATAATGTTTGAAAGGTTTGAGAAAACATGCCAGGGCACCTTTGTGATACATGATGCAGACCAACATAAAATGATCACATTTCTGCCTTATACTAATGCGGTTTCTTCGGGGGTGTTTCCCGAGTCTCCAGTCCACGGGGGGTAGAGAGCTTGTCAACAGTTAGAAAGATTTTTATTTTTTATTTTTTTTAAAGTTTGCTTTCAGAAGTACTCAAACCACGAACAAGCTGTATGCAGTCCTAAAACTTAACTTCTTATTAAAAGTGTAACGGTGGCCCCTGAATTAGTTTGCTTTTGTTTTTTCACGCATTACAATAATAACTGGCGTAATTGTAACTTTTTTTTCAATTTCTCTGCGTAATTTGATTGAAATATTGACACTCATCCTAGGTGGCAGAAGGATGAATTTATAACTAAAATGATCACTTAACTTTAAACCAAATATACTGTAGATTTCATTTAATGGTTATCCAAGAATTATAAAAGTGATTCGCTCTCTCAGAGCGATAGAAAATCTTCCGTTGATTGAATTTTTCCGTTTTGTCGTTTAATCTGCGTGATGTACTCTTATGAGTGTGATAACTGGTAGCCTCCACGAAGCGTTCTGAGAGAAATTCAATTAGATTCAGGTCGGAATGAGTGAGTGAATAAGAGATTTGGGTGGCTCTTAACATCGAGGTCTTGAGAGCCGATGAGGGTGGAGTGAGGTGAGTATGGGGCAGTGCCGGAATGCAAGGACAGGGGAAACGGGATATCCCCCAGAAAACCAGCATATCAGTGGCATCGTTCGGTACGATTACCACGTCCGGAAATCCGGGGGCGAGCCCGACAGGAATCGAACCCGGTTCGCCTTGGTTGGAGGCGAGTAGGATTCAGATCAGGGGTAGACAATTCTTGTCTATGTCAAAAACGTGACACAGCACCCGGTAAATGTGCTTCCTAAACTAAAGACATCGCAGTCCAGTCTTCTCTCTTCGGGAGAGTACGTAATTCCCCATACAAATCGCAATCACTGTTTCCCCTCCCACGCATTTAACATAGGATTGCAGGCCACAAAAAATGTATGCACTCCGCTTTCTAGACCCAGGGAGGAACTGATAGGTACGAGTAAGACCATGGAGGCAACGGCGTTTCGAACAGGCATTGCCAACGAAGCTAATACCGAGTACCTCTTGCACAGATTAAGACCGAGGGATTATACTCCAACTTTTCACAGTCGTGAACAAATCCTACCAAGTAGTCTGCAAGTTCAGTTCTCCAGTCAGGTGGGTGACGGGCTTGTTGGAGAAGGAGGGAGGGTGCACATTCACGGAAGATGAATCATGACGGACAGGGGACAATGCGAACGATCCAAAATGGAAATTGCATTTAAACAGCTCGAAGCTCAAGTCGCGCGCGCAGTCTCTCTAGAGTGTTCAACTTCCAGTTCTACAAAACACACATTCCAGCCTGTTGTCAGAGAGTGAAATTTTGTCGTTTATTGCGAACTCCAGCCACACATGCCCCACCAAAATGGCCTCAACGGCCAGCAGTATGACGAAACTGCGTTCACCAATCAGCTCCTGGGGACTTGACTCTCCAAAAGGCAGCCCGTCCAATAGGAAATATTCCATAACGTGGAATAGCCAATCGGGACTCAAGGGCCGTTTACACAGCTACGCCTGCTTCAAAGGAACTAGCATACTATAACCTACTAGCATGTTCTGTGTTGTTGTGTTGCATGTTTGCGAGAAGTGGAAAAAGAAACCACAAAGCTCTGCTTTTTTTTCGGAACGAAAGCGCCTCACGATGGATTTTCTGTACGATACAGGAAGCGGTTACTGCAGGATAGCGGATCTGGTGAAGTCGTGAGCATGAAGAAATGTACAATGGCTCGGAGATTGTGGGAATAACGTGCAGCAAACGTTTTCAAGTGGGTTAGGATATCGCGCGGATGGATGATTATCGACGGCCGTGAAGTTATTGTGCTTTCTTCCTCGAGAAAGGAGTCCAATAAAAAATAGAGCCGAGGACCTAGTTATCATTTGTGTCTCTCTGTAAGCAGTTGTGTATTAAAATTTTATTTTAAGTATTAAATATATCAATGTAAATCTTTTTTTTTTTCAGAACAGAAATAAAAGTCAATATTTTGTTACCCATTCGAAAATTTGGTGGTCGTTGAAATGAGCCAAGGTCAGCAAAAATCACTATTTGTATCTCTCTGTTATAGATATTCTTCTGTAAACCAGTATTTTAAACTGCAGTGAGAATACTATATTTTATCTGAAAAGATTGCCGTTTTAAAACCCTGTAGTCGCAGCTTAAAATTCTGATGGAACAGAAAACACGCGATGCTTGCTAACGCTGGCTGTGCTTCCTTATGGCCGGGTGTGACCTTGAGCAGTTTAATATTGTTTACTATTTACTAGGGTGCAGATAGGCGTGCGCGTCAATCGAAGGACACGAGCAAAGACCAGGCCATGGTGAGGTAGAGTGTGGCCCCACGGGCAGGATCCCGTATAATAAAATATTATTTGTGTGCAATACAGTGTGCTAAGATACAATTTTTTTTACATTAGGCAATAAATACATTTAGACCACTTTTTATGATTATTTCGCACGTCACACAACTGCAATTTAACACGTTTGGCCAGAGTCCTGAGCATTAAGGTGATGAGATATTTGGTTTGTGTGTCAGTATCGCCCTTGACGGTATCGTACGTACAAGCCAGGCACCAAATGGACGGCAAAATGANGACCCCTACTAATTGAGGAACCAGGAACCTCAGGGGCGGTCGGTGGCCTGGAATGCGGCGCCCAGGGCTGCATCCGGCCGTCGGCGGCAGGCACGGTAATAAACAATAAGGGAAGGAAGGCCCACCTGACGTGGTCGGGAGCCCCTTCGCGAACACAAACCAAGTTCCCCATGAATTAATTTTTTTTTGGAATCAACATTTGAAAAATTAATTCCTGTCCTTAACTTCATGTTTTTTTTAATGTAGACAATGGCTGGACAAATCGTGGTAATGTTGGCAGCAGATTGCTTGAACACATTTGAAACCTACTTACAAACTATTTTACTGCCCGTTCTGTATCCTTCCACCACATGTAATGTTAGTAACATTGTCGTGGACATGATCAATGGAATTTATAGGAATATATGCGTGTGAAAAATTCGCTCATTCTTCTTACTCTTGTGTGTATAAAAGCAACCGAAATAGACCAAATAATTTTAATACCGACAAATTTAAACTTTACACTTTGTAAACTGACTTTAAGACGTATAGCTATTTTTCTAGATCACTGGCAACTTTACTGAAGGCATTGTTGTCAGTATGTCCTATTAAATGTACACAGCGAGACGATATGTTTTCGTCTCTTGTTCAAGAGCTCCAATTCCCTATAAAAGGTACGTCTCGTTACGTATTTTCGCCTGCCCATTATTAAATTCAGCTGTGGACGTTTTCCCTACCTTTGGCGAATAGTTTGGAAAAGCTCTGGAAGACCACGATATATGTGTCTCGTCTATGGTGAAAAATACGTAGCAGATTCGGCGCCCGACGCCAAGTGGGCCCTCGAAGCAGCAGCGAGTCGACCAGCATAGTGGCCGCCTCAGCTTCAGCAATCCGACTACGGAAAGCGCCCGTGCTTCCAACCGTACAGACGAAAGACTGGCGTGCCCACTACTATTGGCTACGCCTTGGTGACGTCAGTGGTGTTGCTAAGAGTTTCAGGTGGAAGAGAGAAAATGCTCACGACAGAAAATAAAAGACTGTCGCCGTGTTGTTCTGAGAGCCCTCTATTTCAAAATACATTTTTCCTATTGGTTAAAATTAAGTGTACCGAATTAAATGCTGAATGCCCCGTTGCCAAATATATTAAATGTGAAGTATTGACGAGGGTGAGGAAAGGGTTTCTAAATATATAGCCATGCATTCTTGGAGCTGGCGTGCTTGCTTCTCAGACACTGGAGGTGTTCACGATAGAGACCACTATTTTAATATGTTCTGTCTTTTAAAAATAGTTTTAAATGTAGAGGACAGGTAGAGATTTTTTTAAGTGTTAGGCTTTTGCCAGGATGTTTTTTAAATCGTAGTTTTGTAGAAAGGAAAGAGAACTTAAAGCATGTAAATTTTGGGGATTATACTTTGAAAATATTCCAAAGTAATGTAATGCTGAGAGATTGTATAAATCATTATAAATATTTTTGTATAAATTGTGTTAGCATTTTAGCTAAATATGTTATCTAAATATTTAAAATGTATTTTTTGTAAAAGATTCTAAAATATTGTATTTAACATTTGGTATAAAAGTAGTCATATAAAAGATTCACGAAAAAGATTTCAAGTCTTGTAAATAAGAATTTTTTAATTTCCCATAAAAAGTTTCCAGTCGCAACCACGCTAATAATAATGTTTGAAAGGTTTGAGAAAACACGCCAGGGCACCTTTGTGACACGAAATGATGCAGGCCAACACATACTGATCACCTTTCTGACTTATGCTGATGGGGTTCTTCGGGGGTGTTTCCCAAGTCTCCAGCCCACAGGAGGTAGAGGGCTTGTCAACAGTTAGAAAGATTATTTATTTTTTCAAAGTTTGCTTTTAGAAATACTTAAACCGCGAACAAGCTGTATGCAGTCCTAAAACTTAACTTCTTATTAAAAGTGTAACGGTGGCCCCTCAATTAGTTTGCTTTTGTTTTTTCACGCATTACAATAAGAACTGGCGTAATTATAACATCTTTTTTTTCCTATTTCTCAGCGTAATTTGATATAAATATTGACACTCATGCTAGGTGGCAGAAGGATGTATTTATAACTAAAATGATCACTTAACTTTAAACCAAATATACTGTAGATTTTATTTAATGGTTATTCAAGAATTATAAAAGTGATTCGCTCTCTCAGAGCGATAGAAAATCTTCCGTTGGTTGAATGTTTCCGTTTTGTCATTTAATCTGTGTGATGTACTCTTATGAGTATGATAACTGGTAGGATGCAGGAAGCGTTCCGCGAGAAATTCAGTTAGATTCAGGTCGGAATGAGTGAGTGAATGAAGAGATTTGGGCGGCTCTTAATATCGAGGTCTTGAGAGCAGATGAGGGGGGAGTGAGATGAGTATGGGGGGCAGTGCCGGAATGCAAGGACTGGGGAAACGGGATATCCCCGAGAAAACCCGCACATCAGTGGCATCGTCTAGCACGATTCCCACGTGCGGAAATCCGGGGGGCGAGCCCGACAGGAATCGAACCCGGTTCACCTTGGTTGGAGGCGAGTAGGATTCAGATCAGGGGTAGACAATTCTTGTCTATGTCAAAGACGTGACACAGCACCCGGTAAATGTGCTTCATAAACTAAAGATATCGCAGTCCAGTCTTCTCTCTTCGGGAGAGTACGCAATTCCCCATACAAATCGCAATCAATGTTTCCCCTCCCGCGCATTTAACACAAAGATTGCAGGCCACGAAAAATATATGCACTCCGCTTTGCAGACCCAGGGATGAACTGACAGGAACGAGTAAGACCATGGAGGCAACGGCGTTTCGAGCAGGCATTGTCGACGAAGCGAATACCGAGTACCTCCTGCGCAGATTAAGACCGAGGGATTATACTCCAACTTTTCACAGTCGTGAACAAATCCTACCAAGTAGTCTGCAAGTTCAGTTCTCCAGTCAGGTGGGTGACGGGCTTGTTGGAGAAGGAGGGAGGGTGCACATTCACGGAAGATGCATCATGACGGACAGGGGACAATGCGAACGATCCAAAATGGAAATTGCATTTAAACAGCTCGAAGCTCAAGTCGCGCGCGCAGTCTCTCGAGACTGTTCAACTTCCAGTTCTACAAAACACAGATTCCAGCCTGTTGCCACAGAGTGAAATGTTGTCGTTTATTACGAACTCCAGCCACACATGTCCCACTAAAATGGCCTCAACGGCCAGCAGTATGACGAAACTGCGTTCACCAATCAGCTCCTGGGGACTTGACTCTCCAAAAGGCAGCCCGTCCAATAGGAAATATTCCATAACGTGGAATAGCCAATCGGGACTCAAGGGCCGTTTACACAGCTACGCCTGCTTCAAAGGAACTAGCATACTATAACCTACTAGCATGTTCTGTGTTGTTGTGTTGCATGTTTGCGAGAAGTGGAAAAAGAAACTACAAAGCTCNTTCGCCTTCATCAAAATAACTAGCATACTATAACCTACTAGCATGTTCTGTGTTGTTGAGTTGCATGTTTGCGAGAAGTGGAAAAAGAAACTACAAAGCTCTGCTTTTTTTTCGGAACGAAAGCGCCTCACGATGGATTTTCTGTACGACACAGGAAGCGGTTACTGCAGGATAGCGGATCTGGCAAAGTCGTGAGCATGAAGAAATGTACAATGGCTCGGAGATTGTGGGAATAACGTGCAGCAAACGTTTTCAAGTGGGTAGAGGATATCGCGCGGATGGATGATTATCGGCGGCCGTGAAGTTATTGTGCTTTCTTCCTCGCGAAAGGAGTCCAATAAAAAATAGAGCCGAGGACCTAGTTATCATTTGTGTCTCTCTGTAAGCAGTTGTGTATTACAATTTTATTTGTAGTATTTAATATATCAATGTAAATCTTTTTTTTTTTCAGAGCAGAAATAAAAGTTAATATTTTGTTACCCATTCAAAAATTGGGTGGTCTTTGAAATGGGCCAAGGTCAGCAAAAATCACTGTTTGTATATCTCTGTTTAAGAAATTCTTCTGTAAACCTTTTTTTTAAACTGCAGTGAGAATACCATATTTTATCTGAAAAGATTGCCGTTTTAAAACCATGTAGTCGCAGCTTAAAATTCTGATGGAACAGAAAACACGCGATGCTTGCTAACGCTGGCTGTGCTTCCTTATGGCCGGGTGTGACCTTGAGCAGTTTAATATTGTTTACTATTTACTAGGGTGCAGATAGGCGTGCGCGTCAATCGAAGGACACGAGCAAAGACCAGGCCATGGTGAGGTAGAGTGTGGCCCCACGGGCAGGATCCCGTATAATAAAATATTATTTGTGTGCAATACAGTGTGCTAAGATACAATTTTTTTTACATTAGGCAATAAATACATTTAGACCACTTTTTATGATTATGTCGCACGTCACACAACTGCAATTTAACACGTTTGGCCAGAGTCCTGAGCATTAAGGTGATGAGATATTTTGTTTGTGTGTCAGTATCGCCCTTGACGGTATCGTACGTACAAGCCAGGCACCAAATGGACGGCAAAATGATGGTGGTGAATTGCATGGAAGTCTACGTTCTCTTATTTGCTTAAGGCATTCAAAAAAACACGTCTATGTTTAGACAGTTCCCTTCCGCTTTTATGATAGTCTACATTAGCCTTAAGACCACGGGAATTAACCAAGTCGTTTTCCTGGATATAGTCTATTCGTGGTTTCTACCCACTTCTTGAATCGAAACATTTGAAACATCACCCCATGTATGACGTGTTTGGTTGTTTACTAAATATGTCACGTATCACAAGCATTTTATATTTGTGTTTGCATGAAACTTCCTTATATCAGTTATAATATTTCATTTATAAATAATATTAATAAAACAGAGAAGATAGCTATGTTGGTAATATATAGTAAGAAATAGTTCGTATACAAAATATTATTACACTGAGTGCGCAAGAATGCGGTGCGTTGTCTTATTGGTGTAATTTTCTAGACTCCGCTAAGATGTGTTTGCGTGAGGCGAGGACTATCCACGAAGTAAAGCATTAGCAGGGCTTCAGAAAAGTAGGAATAATTATTTGCGAATGGACTATAATTAATTTTTTCGCTTGTGCCGTGAGTTATAACAGTGTATGTTCTTTGAAATTAATATTCGATATATTTTAACTATTATAAACCATTCAATTGTAATCTAATGATGTACCTCAGTCATAATTAAGAGAGAGTCAGATAGCAAATTTCGCATTTCTGGAATAATCTTTGTAAGTACGACACACACATATATCTAAACAATTCACTCGACCAGCGCGCCAAAAACCAACTATTATGCTTTATGTATTTGTACCAAAAGTTATGTACAAATATTATGTGTTATGTTTGATAGCAATCTTACAATTAACCAAAAACTTTCTTGATGATCAAGTAATTAGTGTTGACATTAACATTAACTTCACGTATACGAAAATTGAGAGCCATTTTGTTCCTGTATGCGTGGGCCTACATAACATGTATTTACTTCATACGAACTAGTTTTGGTAAATCGGAAATAAAATAGGGGCTACACATATACTTACTTTCATTAACAAGGTTTTCTTCTGAGCTTCTGAATTGTGCAGCATTTCGCTCCTCCTCGAAAACAAGAGTTAACTGAATACGGCCATACATTGGACCATATTTGTATATGCATAGTCATTTACCTTAAAAACACCTTGTAACAGTCTCATGTCTTCAGACTGCGTAACATTAAGGTGAAAATTTCGTTGAACGGTTTCAAAAATATTTTACGAACATCTGTCATATTTACGCCGTTGCCAGTAACAGAGGTATCCCGGGGTATGTTATGGTGGCATACACAATATTTCCGATATGTGTAGGCTATTCCTTTGACTATAGCGTTCAAAGTCGCTAAGCGCAAATCATTGAAGTACATTAATAATTCCCCGAAATTCGACCAAACATTCGCGTTCCAAGTTTCCTTGTGTGCATGCACAAGCCGTGTCTTTTATATCCTCTTAACGCATGCATCGGCGATGTTAAAAAAAAAAAAACCAAAAATATTCCTTTTCTCATTAGCGGTCTCTATTTCTGTGCGACGAGGTGTGTTCAATCCAAAAACGTTCGGTCATTTCTTTGCAAGTAGATATCCGTGAAAACCTTTTTCATGACTGAAAACGCCTTGAAGGCAAAAAAAGGTTGACCCTGGATGGTCCTTTCGGCGTCATAAGCGTTTTAAGTTAATGCTTTTATACAAACCTATTTCATGGTTTATTCAAGTTTTTGAATTCATAATGAGCTTTTTGGATGATTTTCTTAATTGCATTTGCTTCTTCTTTTAACATTCGTAAAGAGAGAGCAATTATGTGGGAAGGTTCATTACAAAGCAATCTAATTTGTTAATTAATGCTTAATTTTTTTTCTGAGGTGTGGTTCTGTAATTATGTCTTCGAAATGCGGGAAAAAATTTCGATGGTTTAACGGAAATTTTGTTTGGAATCTAATACGTGTGTTCCGCAAACATGCAGTATTACCACTAATATACTAATAGTAAACGTAATTTTTCTAAATCTAGTCTGGATTAGCATTGCGCTGCTTGAAAGTATTTCTCTGAAATGACGAAAACGTAGTGGTAAAAATAATCCGGTAATCTTTGTAAAATTACGGAGATTTGCTTTTATTTTAAACGGAATTTCCGCAAATTTTAAAAAATTTTCCTTGAATTCACAATACCTCTTTGTAAATGTTCTACTAGGTTTTTGTATATTTCCATTTTATTGAATGCAACCTTACACATTATAACCTAGAAATTCCAAGACAATAGGTGTCAACTCGTCGAGGTTGACATGTAAAAGCTACAACAGGAGTGAGCAGTAAAGTTAAAATGTAGATGTGTGCCCCAATTTTCATGAGTAAAATGCCTAGATAGTGATTGTGTCTGTTCCACACCGAAAAAAATCAGTAAGGCGTAAAATAAAAATAACTTCAAATATCTCAGAAACCGTAAGTTATAGAGCAAAATGGGTGAAATTTGTCCGCCATAAAAACCCATATGATATGGTGTGAAGAATATGTTAGTGAAATAAATCCTATTCTAATCGGCCATTTTGTTTTGAATTAAAAAAATATATATACATTTGTTTAATAAAAGGTTAGTGCACTAAAATATTGACTCGTTTATATTACATAACAGGGAATAAACTTCAATGTAAAAAAATGACATGCTGCTTGTGTCAATGTTATAAACGCGGATAAGTTCCGTACTCTTTCAGTAAGAGGAGTCTGTT
>NQII01002534.1:37519-48962 GCA_002778355.1 Clitarchus hookeri | reverse complement strand
TGATGCGGAGACCGGAGGGGTCTGTTTTCAAACATTTTCGCCTCTGGAAGCTGCCGTTTTCAGTCGATTTCGCCAGGATTTGGGAGACGGCTGTCTCTTTGGACATACCCTCCGTTCACAGTTAGTTAGGCCCTTTTGAATAAATGTCGGTAACATATGGGATAATTCTTTTAGCCCCAGGATACGGGAAATGTTGTACAAAACGGGCCGGTTGGCAACCCTAGTGGGAATTGTGCCGGACGGTGCCACTGGTCAGCGGGTTTTCTCGAGGATTTCCCGTTTCTCCCGTCCTTGCATTTAGGCGCTGATCCATACTCACCTCACTTCACCCACATCGGCTCTCTAGACCTAGATGTAAAGAACCGCCCAAATATATCCATTCCACTCTACTCCGTAAGTGAGTCTCTGGTCATATGTTTGTTGCACTTGGCAGTTTGGAATACTCGTCGTATTTTGTGCCATGGTTGCCCGCCATTCAACTACTCCATCGTTAAAATTTTCTTATTAGCTTGGGGAAGGAAGGGGATTGGATCACGGTTGTATTGACAGCCTTCCACCATGGCGAACCGGATTCGATTTCCGACGGGGTCAGTTTCGGAGTTTCCCATGTAGAAAACGCGGCGGACGTTGCAGTTGGCCGGGGAGCTAACTCGGGATGTTCCCGTTTCCCCCCACCATTTCATTTCGTCGCTGCTCCGTCCCCACCTCATCTTACAGTCTTCGGCGCTGAAGACAGGGGTTCTGTGCCGCTGAAATCTCTCATTCACTCACTCGCTAATTTGCTCCAAATGCTCCAGAGTTCGTCAAACAGACAGTGTTTCTGAGACTAGAGGAAAACAACGCACGAATATTTCAAGTCTAGTGTGACATCGACCAATGACACAAATTTCGCACTTCACTTACAATACAAATTTTAGGCTGTCCAAAAAATCTCAGTTTCCTAGTGGAGAATATCAACAGTTTGCCCATTCATTTAGACCCAGGGACCCGGTCTGACGTAAAAATAACATGGATAAATTTATCTTGCAATTACGTACTCGTAAGTACGCCTGTCTCTTCTTTTTCAAATATAAATCAGCCGAAAATATAGTGTCTTCATGATAGCTATGCAAAAAATATCGGTTATATATACAAAGACAATTCAATTTTAACTTTAGATAATTGCTTCGCAAAAGAGATAGTAGAAAATGAAATGGGTGGGAAGGATGGCAATATTTTGTTAAACTATATATATATTTACTCTCCTGCTTGTTTTCCCCGTTACAGTTTTTCCTGGTAATCCCATCCACTGGGATTTGTGTTTGAAACACATTGCGCCTAAGTGGCGATTTTTAAGTCGACCATCATGTACAGCAAAAACGGTGGAAAAAATAAATAAAGTCAAGGGACAGGAATTTTTATAGTGAGTAATAAAAATGTGGGGCCACTGCTTGAAATTATACTGCGTTTTATTGTCCCTTCGGGTGAAATGTTTGCGTGGCGGTTATAAAGGCGACAGCGTTACTTGATACGTGTGAGGAGGCGGACCTTATGGCCCCTTATCGCCCACACAGAAACGCGCCGACGAAGGCGGACACTTAACTGATGTCGGTGGCAGACTGTAAAGTGCGACGTGACTGAACGAGGCAGCGACTGTTCTTGACAACGACTGAGAAAAAAGGAAAACCTCATCGACCTATTCGCCCACATGCCTGCTAGATCACGTAATTTGCATGCCGTGCCACACTCATTCGTTTGAAGTCAAATAAAGTGTCTCGCAAGCAAAACAATGTTTAAATCAACACTTCTCGTTGCAAAGTAGTAACACCTTTCTCTTACCCAATCATGATAAAAGATGCTTGAGTGCAAGCGAGTTTTCATTTCCAGCACCTACGTGCGTGTCAGCAAGGCCCACGCAGACAAATGTAAGCTAGCAATAATAAACCAGTGTTCTAACTACTAACGGAACACTTTTGCTATACCTTTTAGTTTTTCTTTTCGCCATTAAGTTACGCGAAAAAAATTTAACACTGCAACAGGGGGAGTCAGTCACGTGGCAATGTTAACATTCTCAACACTCTCCAAAATTACGTAGCGTAATCACTGCTTGCGACAAGCTAATTGGGAAGTATACGCTGTTCACAGTAAACTGAATACTTTTGAAAGCCCTGCATAAGATCTACTTGCAGCATGTTGTGTATTATTTCACCGTAAGTATATTTAACATTGTCTAGTGAGTGATTACTTTATTCATGCGTCGCTCGGTCAACGGAATCTGTAAAATTATATGAGAAATAAATATTTTTAAAAAATACTTATTCTTACACTTACGTGCATTAAAAAATATAAAACAAAGGAAATAATTTTAGTGTACGATTTTAATTCCATACCAGGATATGAAACTACTTTCCCTCCGATGTTACCAACTTTATTGGGCGCGTATCAGTCAGTGTGTCCGTTAAATTATATGCAGGTAGGGCCGACGAAATTCTTCAAAGATATATTCCAAAAGTTCTCACTTTACTGTGAACAGCCTTTAATCAATTTTAATCGAAGACTGGGGAGTTAGGAGCGTATGGTGAAAAATGCGCTCCTCAAAAAATATCGCAGGGCTGAAAAACAGCACTCGGCGATAAAAATACGTGTATGAGCTTCATAAACTAGTAATTACTATTTATTCTATTCTCTGCTGGTGGGCGTAAATATGGCCACGCTCTTGAACACAGCGGCCCATTGAAAACACACACGATGAGCTCTCTGTGGGCAAGTGAACAAATGACATGACGAAGGTAGGAAGCAACGGCCAATGGAACGTTTAGCAGTTAACATACACGCAAGCAGATAAAGGCTGTTCAGGATTGATTGGGCACTTTTGAAACCAACCTTTGAAAAAAGACACCGCCCCTATCTGCGCATATTTTAACGGGCACACTAAGTGGCATGCAACCAGTAAAGTTGGCAACGACGGAGCGAAAGACGTTCCATGACTTAACGTCGAATTATTAGTGTTAAGTAAACATTTGCAAACACTGAAATTAATTATTTTGTTTGCTGGGTTTTTAAATAATATAGGTGTAAATTACCACATTAGTAAAATATTTATATTAAAATAATTTCAAAATTTTACTTTACCGACGCATGAATAAAGTTACCAGGACCACGTCACCGTTAATTTTACTTATAGTGGAATAATACACAACATGCATACAAGCAGATCTTAGGCAGGGCTTTCTAAAGTGCTCAGTTTACCGCGAACAACTTATGTACCAACGTATGAGATTTTAAAAGTGAGGAACTATAAATAAATGAACTCGTATGGCATACGGGCACCATGTTGGAAAGTGTTAAATGTAATGACGTAATTATGTTATCAAATTAATTCTCGCTCAAGTGTGTGTGTGAAACATCGAGGAAATGACTCCAATGAGCTGTAACTGAAAAATTAAACTTCCTATATAAGCCTTAAAACATAATAATTTCCCTTAATCCACTTCCGATACTATAAATGTTTGCCACTACGTTTTTACTAAAAATAATATATGCAATTTTCAGCCATTATTTCAAGACTTTATTTAAAAAGTTATTAAATGTGAGAGATACTGCAATTTAAGAAAACACTGTGATATAAACGATCGGCCCTAGTAAATAATTTATATATTCCCCCTCTCTATTTCACTTCTATCTCTCTCTATCTATCTCTCTTCTCTCTTTTCTCAATTAAACCTATGACCTTATATTGTATCAACTCCACAGTGAATACTTTCATAAAATGAAACAAAAAGTTTCCAAGAACTAAACTAACATCAAATCTATGTAGTGTGAAGACATGCATACACGGTGTGCGTGGGTTTGTGTATATACACACATACATGTACACACGAGCACACACAAATACAGTGTGTGGTGAGATAAAGATTAAATTTATGATAGGCTTTAAAAAGTTAACATTAGTTTTGTTTCATTAATTAATTTATTTTTTGTTTATTGAGACTTCAGCTTACAGTCACAATTTACACCGAATACTGCAAGTTTAAATTATAATTAAAGTATGTATAAAATCTCAAGTGCTTCCTTAAAAGCTTTGAACAAAACTATCCTAATTATGAGTGGAAAATTACAAAATAAAGGTAAGAAATTAGACGTAAAAAATGAAAATGGAACTCTAATAGTTATGTTTTAAAGTATATGGCTTGCACAAAATAAACAGATATAACAAAATGAAAAGTGTTTCAAAATAAATTTTATGATTACGAAAATATTCCTGAAAATCCGCCCTCGTCACCACACGGTTACTGATTTTAACAACAATTTTACATCGCGTAATGTTAACACATATACAGATGGTCCCATAACACGCGCATAAGAACCATACCACGTGAATCCTAGGCGAAATTTAAGACGGAATTGTCAGTGTCAAAATGTCGTATGTTGACATTATTCGTGCACAATGTGGCAACACAGCACGTAGTTAGTCCCCTCTTGCGCTCCACTGATATCGTACCACCACCGTTCGGGTCATCATATTATGGCGCGGGTTCAGACCCTGGCAAGTGTGGCAGATACCCGTGTATGTTTGTAGTTCGAACGGAAGGTGCAGTTTCATGCAGATGGCTTGCACGCCACTAAACAGTTCATTAGTACGATGGTCAACACGTTATGTAAACTACACGTTGAACAAATGTTAGTACTGGGCGGGATATGATGGTCAGGCTAGTGAGCGACTCAAGTTGCAAAGTTACTGATAACAATGTCGGAAACGCACGTGGACGTAAGTGGTATTTAAGTTAGCCTTTTTTTCCGGTTGGTTGGTATTTCTGATAGGGCAGCAGTTCGTCAACACTGTTTACCTAAACAAGGTAGGAATTGTTCTCAGCCTTCTCCACACGGAGGTTCTGTTTAGGTTAAGGAGGTTTTACATCAGGAAGACTTAAGACGACAGGACCTCACTGTAACGGGCTCCGAACCATTTGATAATGTTTCGACTATCTTGATATTGGAATAACTAACGTGAACGAACGAATGAAAGATTGTTCTGTTATATTTTTCTACCAAAAGGAGCTTAGTATGTAACATTAGCAATAAAATACATAATATGTTAGAGTTTAACTAATTACAGCAAAAATAAATTATATTTCATCTATTACGTTGAACACTTTACTAGGTGTGACTAAAAGTATTTCGAACCTCTATTTTACGAATTTCGCTTATCGCCTATAATATAAAAGTTGTAACCGTAATAATTTTCAATGCAGTTTCGTAAAGGCCTACAACATTTCGTATAGCAAAAGCCTTGAGAATAAAAAAAAACTCTATAAGTAGGCGTGTACCAAGTTTCGGGCGCACCATTCATGGTTTCCAGTACTTGTAAGACGTATTGTGTGGTTAGCCTTGATTCCATCATGAAAGATAGCGTACTCGCTTACTTTATGAAAGAATGTTCTCCGAAATCCTGCTAGTTAGAAAAAAAACACGAGATGTTGCTGAGAGGTTTCACCTGTACCGTAAAATATACAGCTTTAGTCCATTCACGGTTACTTAAAATTTTTATGAAGCCCTGCTTACTTTCTATTTTCAGGCTATTTCTCCGCATCATGCAAACAAATCATAACCAAGTCTAGAAATTTACACCTACGGGACAGCGCACCGCATTCTTGCGCACTCGGTTCAATATAATTTTTTTTTGAGAACTATTTCTTACTAGGCATTGCCAACACACCTATTTTCTCCGTGATTTTATTCATATTAATCGTAAATGAAGCATTACAATTTATAGATAAAACACAATTAAAACTTCTACCAAACCAATATTCAAACTTCAATTCAAATCGAATTTAAATTCCACCAGAAATAAGATACTTTTATGGAAACAGAGTATAAAGAGCCTGTGATAAATGACGTATTTAAGAAGCAACCAAACGCGCCTTACATGGGATAGTTTCTCAAAGGTTTCATTTGAAAAGTGCGAAGAAACCGCGAATAGACTACACTCGTTCATCTCACATTACTTGTGCAATACACCGACTGCACAGAAAAAATGTCGGGATAAAGAACATCTATGTTTTTATCGATCGTGTCTTAAGGGCCGGTACTACCCGCCATGTTGAACTTCCTTTTTACGTTTCATAACTTTATTTTCAATGGAATAACTAAAGATTTATCATAACGTGTTTGCAAATATAGTTGCCAAATTTCTTTCACGCGTTATCTAGTAACTGCAAAACGGAAAGAATCTACTGATAATTTTAAAATTATTCTGCACTAATAACGTTATAAATGATTGATAAAAATTTTAGAGTTTATGTTTGTTGTACAGTGTATATTGCACAGAGAGATATAGGCTATTTGCGGTAAAGCGAGAACTTTTTGAAGCCCTCTCATTTGGAATAATAGTCAATAAATATATTTTATTGCAGCCTTAGAGGTTAACTTTCGAATCCGATGAAATATATACACTGTATTTATTACTTATGTCGCATTATTTATTTTAAAAAGTGGTGGGAGGATTAAAATGGCTAATAGGAAAAAGTAACTAGGGCCTCTAAAGTGCTCACTTTACTGTGGATAGCCCATATAGCTGTAGTTTCAAAATAAGTGTCCATAAACTACTGAAATAAGCTAGAAACCAGTAATTCAAGGTGGCGTGTAGGGTTGAACATTAGATACAAACAGGAACAGAAATATTTTGCGATTCTAAAAGTCCGCAATTTTCAAAACTCTAAAAGGTTCCTATAACAGCAGAGTCGCTGGAGACAACTGCGAAGTCGGTTTTTCGCCAAACTTTCGAAACGCTTGGAAAACAACCTGAGAGTTGCAACCAACAAACACAAAACCGGGACTCGAAAACACATACGACCGTGGGGTCTAGTATACAGATCGTTTGAAACGCATAATTTCCTGCCCCTAATTAATATTAATTGCGATATTGCACACTAATTCTCCAAATTTTTTAACAGTTTGAGTAAATATGAAATATATTTAATATCTTTAACAGCAACTTTACCCACGTATCTGGGGAATGTAATTTACCGTAGGGTTACGCCCGGAAATTCTGTTTAAAAATCTTATAATTGATTTTAATATTTTTTTCGTAAAATACATTAAAATTATAGCTATGTCCGATAATAAGAATAATTACCTACTAATGTGTTGGTTGTCAGCTTGCATGTACCAATAAGGCCTCCTTTTTTTTTCGCGAAAAGATTTGTGCGCAGGATAGACATCAACATTCTACGCGCACACAAGCAGGTATCCTTTGGCTATTGGCTGAATTTTTGTGAGGATACGTCAACGTTTGACTGAGTCTATCAGAATTAAGTTACTCCGTCACTGAACTTCCGTGATTGGCTGGCAGACGCCTCAGACGCGTGAGAGTTCATATAATCGAACCACGAAATTGTTTCTGAACTAAAAGTTTTTTCTAGTACAAATAGTCGTGGAATATTTTCGCGAAAAATAGCTGGCTCTATGTACAAAAATACTAATTATTTATTTATGTAGTTAGAAAGTAACAAAAACATGATAGTGAAATTGCTGCTATTTACTTATGAGAAGAAACCTGAAAAATTCGTGGTTTCATTTCGGGACAAGCTAGAATTCAAAACCTCGTATGTTTGTATTGCGTATGCTATTGGCCCACCCGTTAGTTTACACCTCATGAACAACCCTGAGCCAATAATAAACACACAATAAAATGCAGACCCAGTCACCGTCTTCCGCTAATACAACACGCAACCAATTAACATTGACATTTGCGTGATTTTACATACGACAATGGAGTATAACCTACAGGTCATTGAACTCGCGAATTTTTCAGGTCTCTACTTATGAGAAGTTTTATTGACGTGTTGTGTATTTTGCGTATACACACGAGTGAGATTGCGCCAATAATTTATCTCCCTTCTCCACTCTGCCTTAGTCATCTTATGTAGTTTCGAAGTACAGCGCCTGCCATCTTAGTTAATGGGTTGGCTGTTGAGGTGAGAGTAACATACCAAGAATTTGAGCAAAGGCACAAACAATTAGTATGCTCATAAATTAAAACATGAGTCCCAAGTTCAACAGCCATTCCAAATAAGCTGGCGGGCACTGTGCTTTCTTGGTAACAACCTCCACTTCGTGAGTAGCTGTTTACACTGTCCTTCCCTTCAAACTCCGAACAAGGGTTTCCGAGTCTGTCTCTTCGATGTCCCCCCTCACGGGTCAGGAGGATCTGGTCGAGCGGGATCGCCCCGAACATGGTTAACACACGCCAAACAAAGGGGTTTCCACAGCCCGCGGTTTAACACGCAACTCAACCAAGAGGTCGGGAATTGCGCCGTGTTCGCCGAGCACGCGGCAGTGGAAAGGCAGCTTATCGCCAAATGTTGCTTTTGGACATTATTCGACTCGTTGATTGGGGAAACCAGACTGCCACAGCCGACTAGAGGATCTCTCGAGGATTTTATAGCGACGTCTGACGTGAATTAGAACCATGACAGTATGTGTTCCGCTACATCACACAACAGTACTGGTGCTTTTGTTACTCGTGCACACCCACATGTACCACAAAAACTAATAATGTAGCGGAGAAACTAGATTACTGGACATTAATGAGCAGTACAGTTAGAACGAACAATGCTGTTATTTTTTTACGTGCTTTGATATTCATTAGAAGAAATTTCAACATTCCCTACTTGATAACAACACAGAGCTGTCAACTTAAAATGAAACCGATACAATATTTGTCGTATCGCTGATCACCTATTAGTGTAAGTGTGGCGCTGATTTACATTCGGCGATTTCTCATTCAGTGGGATGAATCACAGCCACTACTGTGTCCCCGGCAACACCAAAGAGCAATTTCGTCCGTCAAGCTGGTCGCCTACCTACAGGCGAAAAACCTAATGTGACTTGACAAACCACGCCATCTCTGGAGGCAGAATAACACTGATGTTCATTCGCATTTTATCTTAACCGCGACCAGCACAGCCATACTTCAGGCTCCCGCCTACCTGGGTCTTGAACTGCGTTGCATTGTCTTAGAAATATCATGTTCTTTCTGCGAAACTATCAAACGTGTGTCCAATGTGCTGATCTACGAAGAGAACACGCACTTCAGACGAGGGCTGTGGAGTTCTGTCAATGCGTCACGTACATCAGAAACACCATTCTAGAGCGCTCCAAAATGGCTTTTACAAAGCTCCGTATCTCAAGATATATGTGTCATGTGTACACAAAACTACTCAAAGGCCCTGCATTTAACTTCCCAACAGACTTTCCACCAATATAACAATAGGGTCATCGCTGAAAGTCCCACAGGTACAAGCAGAGAGGCGGGAACGCTGCACGTCAGTTCAGAGCCTTGCGCTTAGTGGCGATGGCGTGCTTTGTGCGCGTGACAGTGTCGCCCTTATCACTCCCGCGCCTCTCGACCTCAAACGCGGAAATAAGCTCCAGGCAGGCGGAATCCTTAAGCATCTTACAAGTTCGCAGTATTACTCTCTCACTTTTAGGGTACATGAAAATCTTAGTTATTTTGCAAGTCGCGGAAGGATACATAACGGAATGAAATAAAAACTAAGGCGATTGTTTTAAAAGTTCTCAATTAACCAGCTAAGAACCGGAATAATTTGTGTCGAAAGGCTCCTTTAAACTGTTGTAATAATGTCCCCATTGTGCATGCCAGGATTTATTTTTACTTTTTCAGCTAAATTTAAATTTGCGCCTGTCGTCGTAAGATGTAGTCGAGACGTGGGGAATATAAACAGCACTCGGTGAACAGCCGCAGTTGCCAGCTTGCGGGTGAGATAGAACCGCGGGCCTTCGACAGTGCCGGGGTGTGTTTTTTAATGCCGCCGTTACGAGCATATCTCTCAGCGACGCCGAGGATCGGTGGAACAGTGGCGAAGTGGTGAGGGGAGGGGGATGCCGACGCGAAAAAAAAACCATTTATGTATTATTTTTTTTCTTATTTTTTACGTTCGTTCATCGTGTTACCGCTGTCGTTAACTCCCCTCGCGCGGACACCGACTGCGCCTTGAGTTATGGCCGTGTTTTGGCGCCTGAAAAATTCCCAGCCGGACATATTTCATCCTCGTTCGCAATGCTCTTGTTCTGTTTCTGAAAGAGCGCGCGAAACTCACCTGCCGCGCCACCGGCGACATTTCTCTTCGCGACAAAGTGACGTGAAAGTTAAAGAAGCCCTGCCATTATAGATGTAGGACTTTTTTTTTTTGCTTATATAATTTTGCCGAGGTGAAACATTTATAACGCGAGATTATGGTCCATTAGCTATGTATGCTGCCCTTGCAGTGCATACATAAATCTGTCTGGATTATCTGTGACAACACAGCGATTCTGTCTGAGGCCCACGTATGGTAAGTAAGTGAAATAACACTCATTCGTAATAATGATTGAAATTTATTGTAATAATTCGCGTCGATCTTCAGTCTACTAGTAGCATTATTTCAGATGTTAAGTATTTGTTAAATTTATTCCTTTTATTCACGTATGCCTACTAATGCATTTAATATACAGGATGTGGATTTACGTGAAAAATTACTTGGCTGTGAACCGTACAGCTCGAAACTAAACAAAAAGTCATGGTTAACGTGTGTCCTGGGTACGATGGTGACAGAGGTAAGGTCTTCCAAAGTTCTGCTGGAATTATTAGTAGCAGTACTTGATACACCCCTGTTTGTGCGACTGCAGGTCTGCATGTGTACTAGCAGTGATTCACTGTTACAAGAGGTGCTCGAAATGTCCATCTTGCATCTGAATGTATGCATGCACATGTTGCATCATTGACTATGACACGTTCAAACACTCCTAAAATGTGCCATGAATCTCCTACCAATTTTGCTGCATAAATGGTGGTGGTGGTATATCCCCGCGGGGGATAATCCACTGGATTCGTATCAGGAGAACGTGCAGGCTATGCGATTGATCCTCCGCGAGCCATAACTTGTGCGGTAACCGCTCACGCAGATAGGCTCTGGCAACTCTACTGAAATGTGGCGGCGCCCCATCAAGCATAAAACACATGCGGTGTATCAGATCCGACGGGACGTCCTCGAGTAGCATACGTAACTGTTGTTGCAGGAAGTTACAGTACGAGTGGCCTGTTAAACGTTTGGTGCAAGACGTGTGTTGGATGTCACCAGTGAAATGAGTCTTGGTAACCTACTCCACGTTCGCATTTACCGCACTTTGTACACAAATACGGGTATGCCGGCTATCAATAGCGGACATAAAATAAGTACTTCACTTCCTCTTAGTCGCAGTCTTAAAGGGGTTCAGCGGTTTCAATTAATTTTCTTTATTCTCCTTTGTTCTTCCCAGTGTTCTCGGTCACGTTAAATCCACCCATTAAGTGAATTCTCAGTCACTTTCGGCACGAGTCCTTCCTAAGTCTGATTTGGGCTGGGCCAGCGGTAATAGGCCCACACGGAAAAGGGGATTCACATTTACACTTTACCTCACCCGG
>NQII01002534.1:0-37484 GCA_002778355.1 Clitarchus hookeri | reverse complement strand
CAAATTCAATCACTGGGAATTTTGTGCAGAGTCATGGGTCAGCCCGTGCTACACCTTCCTCATAATTGACCCTCATGGGTTTTTCGCGATACCAACAGGTCCTTCGACGACTCGGCAGAGCCGCAGTGGTGTATCGGCTAGTGTGTTCGCCTCTCACCAAGGCGAACCGGGTTCGATTCCAGGGAAGGTCGCTCCCGGATTTTTGCATGTGAGAATCTTGCCGGATGATGCCGCTGGTCGGCGGGTTTTCTCAGGGACCTCTCGTTTCCCCCGCCCTTGCATTCCGGCACTGCCCCATACTTACATCGCTTCACCTCCAACGGCTCTCAAGACCTTGTTGTTTTGAGCCGCCTAAATCTCTTAACTCAACTCGTCCATTTTCATACAGTATGAATTTCTTCACAGAGCAATTCATGTTTATGCGCCGGCGGTTTGACTGTTACAGCTGCCACCTATTGTGGGGCGTGTTTGTATGTGGGACGCAAAATTCCATGAAGCGGTACGGTCGACACCGACTGGCTCATGTAAAGCGAAATCGCTTCTATGCGCGAAATTGTGAACTCGCGTGCAGTGTTCCGGTCGTACTGCTGGAACCATTGGACTTTCAGCTATGACATTATTTTATTGGACGCGACACTGTAGCAATATCCAACGCACTCCTCTATCGTAGTTTTGCATGCATTCGGTTCGTATGCTATTTTGAGAAACATCATTCTGTGAATGTGAATGAATTTTCAGCCATGTTGGACGGCATTAAAATATGGTTTCTAATTGTTATGATTCAGTAAATGCGGAGAAGCCTAGCGAACTGCAGCGACGCGTTGGTATCCAGGACAGGCGAAGAATCCAAAACACATTACAACAATAATAGTTTATAAAACATATCAGCGAAGCACCAGTGGATCTCCCTTCCCGGCAGCATGGTAATTGGGACAATTACGCCACCAGAAAGTATATAATACTTAGCAACACTTTGTAGGGGGTGTGTCTGTTGACGGACAAGGCTGATGTACTCTTTTACAAGCTAAGAACAGTAGCACCGACAGGTTAGGGGTTGCTCTTCCGAACGTTAAATACTATATATAAGAGAGTTTCGTGCCCATCATCACATATGGGAGTGCCATTTGGTACAGGATTGCGCCACAAGTTCATGTTAGTAGAGTGCTAATTAAAGCACAGAGAGCAACCCTTCTGGTGGTCACCAGGGCATATCGAATAGTGTCCAATGATGCGTTACAAGTTCTGGCTGGTGCCATACCCATCGAACTGCTAACAGAGGAAAGAAGTAGGATGTCAGAGCTTGCTCATGGCGAGAAGATACTGCATGAGACAAGGAGAGAGAGTCGTTTAACAACTATGGCAAAGTGGCAAGATCGTTGGGATAGTTCGATTAAAGGAAGTTACACTTATAGTGTATTATCTAAAGTAACTGACAGAATCAATATTAAATGGTTGGCCATCGGTTATTATTCTGCTCAGTACCTGACAGGACATGGCAACTTCAAGGCTAAGCTGTTTGGATTCGCACTGTTTGACTCGCCAGACTGTATGTTCTGTGGGACCCTTGATACAGCAGAACATGTTATCCATGTACATTTGGCATATACGAGGACGCATGGTGTGATCGATGTGCTTGGAGTACTCAAGGATGAGAACAGGGTTAAGCATTTGTTTACCTTGTTCAGAGATTATGGAGGAATTTGACGCTTGGTGGTCCAACATAGAATGAATCGGGGTCTGGGGATTCTCAATACATCAGTAATGACAAGACAGTAATCAAGAACAGATTAATGTGGATAGCTGCACTGTGGTCAGTGTAGCTGAGGTGCTGGCTGGCGCTCGCTTGGCTGGCGGTGTACGTAGAATCCTGTTGTTTTTGTAAGGGAAGCCTCCATTGGAGTACCCCAGAGTACGAGATGCTTGAAGAAGGGCGGATCATCGGATAAGAACCGGAGTGGTGCTGGAGGATGAACCCACTCCAGGACCCAGCACGGTAGTGCAGGAGGAACCTTGAACAGCAGTGGAAGAGAGAGAGAGAGAGAGAGAGAGAGAGATTAAAATATGGGAAAATTACTGTCTGCACTGGCGTCGCAGTGGTGCACATTGCATGGCCTGACAACAGCAATCGGATTGACGAATTGATGCAGACCGATCCAATATGGGTGGACATTGAGAGTCCCGAGGAGGTATGTAATGAAATTGAGTGGAATCATAAGCTCTCTCGGCTCGAGGAACCCGCCATATTTACGGCAGCGCTAGCAGTATTGGTTCGGCAAATGAAAGGTGGAAATAAGATAGTATTTCCGAGGACAGTGTCAGTGGACAAGCTGTGTGTCGCCCAGAACACCCTGCCCACTGATTATGATACTCTATTATTCTACTTTACAGAGAGCCATTGACGTATAGGCATAGAGTTTGACCCTGCAATGGCCTATCGTTATGCAGTGAGGACCTATGGTCGTATGACTTTCGACTACACAAAATATTTTGAGGGTTATTGTGTGGTTCGATATTTAGCTCACTCTATACGATATCCTATCATGAAATTGGAAAGTTGGCCTGGCTGACTGCTGTGGCCAGCGCACCTCTAATACTCTGACTACAAGGTGGATAGTGGTTTGGAAAAACGGATGTGATAACATCAATATGGATCCACAACGAGGCCTGGGTACGCTGCACTTGGCGCTACAGCTGTGTATGCCCTAGGAAACTCCTCCATATTAATGTCATGGTAGTAACACCGGACTGATTAAATGACTACTGACTTGTAACCTTCATGGATACGACAACGATATGGCACCTGAGTATGCGAACAAGGTAATGATTCAGGAATGGATTATGGGTGTCTGAAGACATACAGATTTTAGAGAGTGACAATATTTTAACGAGACAGGTGGAGATATTCTGCAGTATGGATTGACCTTCCCCTGCATGAAGGTGGTCCGGTGGTGAAAGTACAGAAGTGCTGATACCGCGCCTGTGGTCTCCCCCGGGATCGATGCCTGATCTCAGGAGCTGCGGAAAGAGATAATTGAAATACTGCCATGTATTTTTTTAATGTTACAGAAGGGAAAGGCACAGAGCGTATTTTAGATTAAGCTTATAATAGGCCTTCAACTACACAGCAGTTTTTAATTAGTTTTAGAGGGGAATTTCCGGTAGTACCAAAGTAAGGATGGCCCTTTTAAAGTAATTTTTAATCAATGACAACCTTAGGATTATCCCAGTAATACCCTATTAAGAGGTCAGTCACTGAGGAGTATGTTAGCCGGCCCGGTATTGTCGGGAATCTCTCTGTCTCTCTGTGAACCCACGCCGAGATGAAGCTTGGCGTGCCGCTTGTCGCCTCCCGACACAATATTCAGCCTCCGACGACGGTATCATTCAGGTTAGTAATATATTGTAATTGAATGGGACCTCCTTCGCCAATAGCTTATATTTACTGTACGCAATAACAATTTTATTAAATATATATTCTGGCTGCATAACTAACTTCAGTTCTTCCCGCATAATTGCATAAATCTTCCATAGACTATAGTATAGAAATATAAAAACTTAACACAATGTTTGTGATGTCTTCAAAGTACCACACACGGCTCATTTGATGTACGTTTTATTTTCGCAGATAAGCAGTTTGGGTGCACGTTTACCGGTTTCCAAAAACAAACGCGATTTTAAACACACTGCGGTGAAGTTAAAACGCCAGATAGGCGGCCGCCTTAAGGAGTTGATCAGCCCGCCACAAGGCAAAAGCCATCAAGATTACCCGTGATTCAAGCTGAGCTTATGGAAGGCAGAAGCCCATTCTGGAAAACCTGGCATGAAAACCGCCCAGGAGTTTCCCACATTTTTTAAGGTTCCCGCTTGCCTCCAGCTATGTTGCGCGTTCGAGGCATCTAAACGCGTGAGCCCTAAGGCCGACTATTGCTCACTCACTTCTTGCCTCATAGCCTCTACGAAGAAGATGCCCAACGGCGTGCAGTATTACCGTCGGCGACTCGCGTGAACGTGACTGAGTGGCGACCATCTATTTTTATGGCACGCTAATAAATATGAGACTATGATGCGTGTCTCTAATGACAACTCTGAAGTTTATGTACAGTATAATTGACAGCTAAAACTAACTGACTCTGAAAACATAAATTTTTGCCATTTACACGCCCATAAAAATGGTTGGAGTTGAAATGAGAACTTGTAACTTGTCCTCGGTCACGAAATATTTGTTAAATGCTTTCGTGTTCAGATGTCACAGTAAAATATCCAACGGTTCTTTAATCGCGTTTTTTCTATCAAACCGCTGCAACGCAATTCATGTGCCAGCCCATAGACTAAAGATGAGGCAGACCGCTAATTCGTTTTCTGCTCATGTACCCGACATTGATCATACACAACTGTCAAATTCACATGGTTACAGTGATTAACTTGTTTGTTTAAATCTTAATTTGTAAATGACCTGCACTAGTATAATTACAAAATACTTTTACCAACTTGAATTTAGTCAAACTGCATTACAAATTGGTTAGAGGAAGTATAAAAACATCTCTAAGCACTTGTTTACAAATCAGTTTTCTACCCTAAAATTCAAACCATGTCGTTTT
This sequence comes from Clitarchus hookeri, assembly GCA_002778355.1. Lineage (NCBI taxonomy): Eukaryota > Metazoa > Arthropoda > Insecta > Phasmatodea > Phasmatidae > Clitarchus > Clitarchus hookeri. The sequence goes on along the minus strand of NQII01002534.1, from coordinate 32,886 downwards.
CGCTAGAGGTGATCGCAGAAAAGCTTCAACGTTGGGACTCGGGGATTGGTTGTGCGCAGCCAGCGAGATCGGTCTACCTCATCTTTAGTCTATGTACCATACAGCCTGAGCGCTTAATATCCGTGTTTGGAAGGTTATTCAGCGATGCCGCAAGAAGGCAGTGGGTCCTATGAACTGTGTTAGACTAGTGTGTTGCATAAGCTACAGGCTTACTTGTGCTTGCGCGTAATTAACTCTTCCCGCAAGTATGAATATAGCGGGTCACCCTGCTACTAGAGTTGGCAGCAGCCCCGACACGTACTTGACCACCTGTTCCCTCAACTGGATGAGCAGCTACAGATAACCGAATCTGAAAGCCGCGAACGTATTATGAAATTGAAAATGGACGAGCGGACTGCACGTTGGAAATACCTTGATCACTTCTCGAGTTATGTTTTGTACGTTTGAACTGCAGCAGGGTGTACACGAACCTGCAAATAGGTGTACCGGAATAAAAAGTCAAAAGGCACAGCCGTCGCCCAACGCACTCGATGGCCAACGTCGCTAAATCGTTGTCTAGGGTTCAAGTCTCGTGTATGTATGAGACAGGTTTTAGATTTCAATTTCAGGCCTGTAAGCCGACCCCCATTTGCCATTCGATTAGCCTATCAGCATAAATAGGCCCAAAATTGCCAACAGTAACAAAAATTACCCACTATGCATATTTGCACACAACGTCAGAGAAAACTATGAAAAAAATGTAGCTTTCCCTAGTGATTTTTTGAACTTTAGATAAGTAAACTGGAAAAGGACCAAGAAAGGAAAAAACGGAGTGCACGTGTCGAGTGGAGAAATTTGGGCGGCTCTTAACATCGAGTTCTTGAGAGCCGATGAGGGCGAAGAGAGGTGAGTAAGGAGCAGCACCTGAATGCAAGGGCGGGGAAAAACTGGAAATTCCCGAGAAAACAGCACAATTCCCGCATGCAGAAATCCGGAAGCGACCCCGCTGGAAATGAAGCCCGGTTCGCCTAGGTGGGAGGCGAGTAGTCTGTGACCACTGCACTACGTCAGCTCCCGGAATGCCCGGAATACGTATAAGGCTGCCTGGGTGAAGTGCACCACAATGTCAATTTGAAAGAAAGATGGCGATCAGATTAAGGAAAGGCAAAATGCTCCACAACATGGAAAGTATGATGCGAAAGACCTCAGGCCTATATTCTCGAGGTGTATTTTGAAAGTGACATCTACAACCTTAAAAAATTATTTATTTATTGCAATACGTGCATGAAGATCTGCAATGCAAAATGTTAACAGAAATATTTGTGGTTCGGAAGTACCTCAAATATGAACAGTGACGAAACTTCCCGACTACAGATGTGTGTTCATATTTTGTACGAGCGAAGTTTCCCAATTCGGACACTGATGACGTAAGAACTTCGTACTGAGACAGAATACTTAAGAGTATAGAAGTAAAAATAAGTGGAATAGCCGCATATACAGCTAACTCCAGCCGCACACGGCAGGAAAATGGCAACATTAGCCAGCGACATGTCGGAACGCCGTTGGCCAATCAGTGCCTGGAAACTTAACTTGCCAGCTGACAGTCCAGCCAGAAGGGAATAGCTCGCTGCTCACAGTAGCGACTCAAGCCACACGACCTCTTCTAGAGCCTCGTGCCAGCCAATCAGTTAATGGGAACGCTCACGTAATAGTAACCACCGCGCCATTTCATTTTTTGTATTCTTACCTGTACTGAGGTAGTGACGTGACCAGAAGTTGCTCACAGAAGTAACTCCGTGTGTGTGTATATATGGGATGTCGGAGAACGTGTCGATTTGAAAATTATTAAGATAATAATACTATCATATTCCGAGATTGTAAGGCATTTATTAAGTGGTATTTATAAAGTACTGTTGCCTTTGTTATATAAGTTACTTTATGCATGAGTTTTATCTACGGTTATTTTTATTGTTGCACAGTTAATTTGTAAGATCTTCCGGATAGATTTTTCACACGTAGTTTTAACATTTTGGAACATGGGTGGTCTGTACCAAGAACAAGCTCATTATATCATTCGGCAGTAAAATAAAAATGGGTGCGTGTACTTATGTACGCGCATTAGAAGTTATACTTCTTTGGCGTGACTAAAATAAAATTGTATTACGTATGTTACCATTTCACGCTTATATTCATTCAGATCTTGTCCCATATCATAATTGAATTCAAACTATATAAATGAAATGCTTTTCAATTTTCTTATTACATTAACTGATTTTCTGTCAGTTTTAAATATAACCACGTTCTATGTTGTGTACCTTGCGTTTGTATATAGCTAGACGATGCGCGCATGTACGTTGGGTCATACCCCTACCACGTTCACTGTCGAATTTCGTTACACTGTGCGCGCGCAACTTCCGTTGCACACTAAACATTTACCCTCAACGCGCCAAAATAAGTATAAATTCAATAAATAAAAATAAAGTATGTTTATATGACTTACGAAAACTTCTCAACCTGTATATATTAGTAAAAATAAGCGTTCAACAAATAATTTATTTTCGGTTGTTTAGTTTCTTTGTATTTACGTAAATATTTTTGGGTCACCCAAATATTGCAAACCAAGAAACAATGAATAGAACAAAGTACACTTACAAATACGGTCGTAGGCTGTATCAAGACGCAATTGTGCAAATATATTATTTGTATATCTTAATTGTTAAACACGAGGTAAGATCATGTATATTTTAGCACAGCTATTGCCCAAAATTATGTACAATTTAATTTCTTCACCATTTCTTTATTTGAGCTGAGTGTTTTACAGCTTCCTCTCCCTTATTTTTTATAACTGATTATGATATATTGCATGTGTGTCAAAATGAGTAAAAACATTATTTCGACAAATAACTACAAGAACTACGGTAACGGAAGTATAGTATTTTTAAGTAATAGTACTTGCAGTGTACTTATATTAAGCGAACAATATTTGACAAAAATTTAAGTGATATGTTTTTCAGCAATATTGTAAATGAGGTTTAATTTTACATTAAAAAAACGGCACAGCCAATTTAGATGATTGAAATTATTTTAGACAGTAAATATTCGCAAATTCTGAGAACCGTAGGTTAAACGTCACAGTTCTCAGTCAATTAGTCTCTCGTGTATTTGTTGATTGATTGCTCCTAGTTCGACAATTTTTTTAACCTCAGTCAGAAAGCACGACACTGAGTCCTTGTGTTCTTGCAGGTTTTTTAATCGACCAATCGTCCTCCATGTGTTGTATAATTAACTGTGATCCAATTGCAAAACTAACTGAAATATTAACGTGTTCGAAGTTAAGATTTTCCTTAGAATATCTTGAAAACATTTTAGATTCCACGTTTTTACACTTTTACTCGTCACATGTCTTCTCTTTATAGACACACTTTCTTACAAAAACTGCTTTGAAACGTGCTTAGACTGGAGATGTACAGCGCAAGATGCAAGAGCAAAAAATAAACACTATACGACAGGTTTGTATCTCCTGGACTTGCCCTGAATGACTCGCGTACACTTGCAGAGTGCGCGAAGCATGATCAGCACTCAGGTGTTTTTTGTCTACCAACGCCGACGTTTTTTCTCACCTAGTTATGACGGGGTCAACATGGATGAAATAATATAAGTCTAAAGCTTTAATAGAGGCAGATGTCCTGTTCGAGGAATAGACATGTCGTTTACAAAAAGTCATACATGCATAATATATACACACATAAATACATGCGTACACATACACACGCACGCATGCATGCATTCACACATGCATGCATACACACTCATATACATGTACACACATACGTATAAATAGATATACATATATACGTACATAAATATATACGTATATATTAAACGCATACATTAAAAGATACCTTACAATAAATTGAGTCCATAATGAATTAAGTTTTTTTGATAATATCAATACTGTGGCAGTTATACCTCTAAAGCGGCAATTTATCTTTATAGCATTTAATATTTACGATTTAAAACTCACATTTATGTCAATGATTTTTTGCTTTTGACAAAACTGAGTTCATACGAAAAACAACGTATTTAAATAAAAACCAAACGTGATTTTGGCGCCAAATTAATTACTATTTTCTGCAGCAAGGAAATACACCCGAAGTTTTGTTTTGCAATGATGTAGTTGCATTATTTGCCCACCCCGAGGAGCCCGACACGACGGAAAGTAGAAATAGAATTTACTTTTGTCAGGCCGTTATTTTGTTGGTCTGACGTCACAGTGACAATGATTTTCTTATGTTGCTGTTCACTTTTCGTCGTGTCGGGCTCGTCGGGGTATTGTGATTCCAGCAAAAGAAGGCGGATTCAAAATCTCTTATCTTTTGGCAGACACTTAAACATTAACGTAACTTTGCGAAGCGAAATTATTTTATGGTTTGATTTTGCAGGCTTTGAACAAAACATATCTACAATGTTTAAACACTGGCCAAAGAAAACCTAATTTCGTGAGTTGGTGAATTTATTTTTAATTGTGTTAGTTAAAAAGAATAAGTTTTGTATTTATTCGGACATTCTGATTGGCTGAGAGCTCACCCGTACATACGTGCGTAGAGGTTTAAACTTGAGCTACTCTGCCTTTATTTTCTACGTACGTACGTACGTCAAGTGTGGATGTAAACGTATGCATTTATATATGTATGTTGTAACTTTTATTTTTATGTACGTACGCTACATGGAGGTTGTGAATCCATCTTTAAGGTCGGGATTACGATGACTTCGCGTTACACGTTACACGCATCACGCTACACTTCCACGTGTACGTAAAATATAGTATTTTTGGGTGGTATATTATGATGCTTATACACGTTATGAGCCTGGGTGGCTCATATAACTCTTAGGAAAGGTTAAGTTTAAGGAAAACAATATAAGCTCAGATAATTAAAAGGATTGGTTGAAATGATTAATAAAGACTTTACTTGCTCTAAAGTTGGAAGAGCATACAGTGATATCCAATTAAAGTTAAGTCCAACGGAAGTGAAAGGGAAGGACTTAAGGAAGGTTGTTAGTTAAGAAGGAGGATCACATATAAAGGAAGGGAACTTAACCGGCGCCTCCACCATCTACCGAATCATGAGTCATTATTTGAGATACGCCCCCAGCCCCCAGCATACTCTCACATTGACATACTACATTGTTTGTTATTAGTACGTTACAACGTAACCTTTGTATACTGGATAAAAATGTCGGGGATAAGTATTGTTGCTTCTCAAATTAAAAACATACCATTAAATTTATACGGGCNTTGTTATTAGTACGTTACAACGTAACCTTTGTATACTGGATAAAAATGTCGGGGATAAGTATTGTTGCTTCTCAAATTAAAAACATACCATTAAATTTATACGGGCGTATATGTGTCTTAACATTTCATGTTGCTATAACAGGTTGCGAAAGTACGGCGTTCGTGATTAATACAAACTTTGAAAACTAGGAGATAGCCATCACCTCTACAACGAAATGTCTCCGGGAGATGTAGACACGTTTTCTGTGTATATGGGAATAAGTCGTGTGTAAGAAACTTTGATCTGCTAAGAAAAGTTAATTGTTTTTCATGATGTAAGCCTACTAAAAATTGCAAACTTAACGGTAAACGTTCCGCCTTTGGTGAAATTAATTTCACGCCCCTGAGGAACACAATTAACGAAATGTGGCAAAGTAAAACTCCCTAAATAATTACGAATTAAAAACCAATAAATGATCCCAGCCTAACTTATATTACTCTTTCGTCATCATTTCCGGGAGAAAATTACATATGTGGTACATTAATTCAAAACGTGAGCCGAAGATGTCGCGAAAATAAAACCAAGCCAAATAAAAGCAAAGATAACACAACACCGTCCCTTATTCTGATTGGCCAGCGAGATCACGTTGTGCAATATCGTGACAGTTCTTCTTGGAAAACATTAGTCAAGGTTTAGCCGGCTTGCGTGAACGTGTTAACTAGTTACACGCGTTACGTGAAACGTAAAGTCATCGTGATCCCAGCCTAAAGTTGAACTCCTCGTCAAAAGGCGCCTGTCGTCGACGTAGGAAAGACCTGATGACGGAGGGTGGGAGGGGGGCAGAGGGGGTAGGAGAGCTGGGTAGGGTCCCCGGAGGGCATTGCAGCACGTGACCAGGACGACGTCTCAGGACGCCGGGCCTATAGCGAGCGAGCGTTCGCCGCGTGTTTTACGTCGCCCGGGCGATCAGATTGNGACCGGAATTACTGCCTCCAGCCTGCCGTTTACAATCGTGTCGCCGTTCTCCTCCTCTACGACGAGCGTGAATCTGATCCCCTCCTTCCTTCGGCACAGCCTCCCGGCGTGGTCCTGGGCGCTTCGCCACGCCATCAGTTTTAACTTGAATACCCTCCAGCCGCTATAAGCTCTGCCCGTAGGCGAGGGCGCTCCTTGCCGCGAAACAGGGAGTGCCGGAAGCAAAGTCGCTTTCTATTTTCACTCATTGTTTTCAGTCTGTCTCCAAAACCAAGATGGATATAAGACAAGTTTGATTTTTCCATGACGTATTCTAATCTAATGTTTTAAGGTCGGTTTACGATGGAAAACTTGTACGTAATTAACGTGTACCTATCAGAAAGAAAGGAGGGATTTTTTCGAACCGTGCATGTTCATCGCGTAGCCTACGGTGTAGGAACATTCTCGACATGCAGATGTGTAGGATATTGCAATGTTTTATTTCGTGTTGTGTACGCAAGGCCTTCGGCCAATATAATTGTAGGATAACAGAAGGAAAAAAAGTAATATATAGAAAAGAATATATTATTTTTAAAAAACCTTAAGGTTTTTTTTTTGTTATTTTAATAAATGCTTCAAAACTATTTGTAATAATAAATTGTATATCAATTTTGTAATGTATTTTAAAGTTTTGTGATATATTATTGACCAATCCAGTGCTGTAAGCCAAGTATTGGCGGAATAAGGATACAAATATAGTGAAATGAAGTGTTGTTTGCTAATAAATAACTATTTCACGAAAAAACCAAGTTAATTTCTAGCCGTGTGTGATTGGTCGAACATAAGATGAATACCTTCACTATGAACCACGCATTATCGTAAACGTTCCATTCAGACACGTACAAGAAATTGACGGTGAGCCGACCTGTTAGAGTGGAGGTCCGAGCTGGGGACAGGACCTTGACTGCATGTAAGGCATACGCTGACAAGTAGTTGTTGAGAGGTTTTGGTTGGCGCGTAACATCGAGGTTTTCCAAGCGCAGGTGATGGCGAAATGAGTTGCGGACGGGGCAATGGCAGAACGTAAGAGCGGGGGGAAGAGCCCCGGTTAGCATCGAACTTCGTTCGCCTTGGCGGGAAGCGAGTAGTGTGAATGCTACACCACCGCGACAAATTCACAAGTAAAGTAAATGCCTGCAGAAAAAAAGAGCTGGAATCGCAGCCGAGAGGTACTGGGCAGCCATTGCCACGACTGGGGTCGTGAATACTTCCCTACTTCTAAACCTCTGTCAAAGATGCGAGAGAATAACCGGCATAGACGTAAAAACATTTTCAACAGAAAGGAACTGTGGCACTGGGACAGACTCCTCAGAGAGCAATGTGAGAAAACCACACACCCCTTGAAGATTCCCAGTATTCCATTATCTCCATCATATCCATGACTAAGAATGATATTATGCAGTACTCATTGTAGAAATATGAATTCTATACAAATAAATCCCCCACATATAGACGCAGAAGAATTATTATATCAATTTAAATAGCAAAATATAAAATAATATATATACAGTGCCCATTGTTATTTTTGGTTACAGAAAAGGATTGATTGGTTTAAAAATTATGGATAAAATACAATAGGCTTAATAAGTTACGTAATTTCAATAGTGACACCTATGCCTGTCACTTGTGTTCTCGCCAGAACAATACTGGTTCCATCTATACATATATAACGGCAGAAAACTCCAAATTCCTACGACCAGTATGTCTTCGAAAGCTCTCGAACGATCTTCGGCATCCCGGTGAGATATTTAAGTGTCTGTGACGTCACACACAGCGTGTTATGGTCCATACCGTATAAGAAGGCCACTTTCTGACAGTCAGTGAGTGGCAATTGACTAATACGAAACAAACAAAGTGCCATTTAGAAAATCCTGTATCAGCTGATGCACGAACGAACAAAAGTTAATATTATGTTGGCTATTCTGAGTGCACTGCCAACGCACATCAGACAAGCAGAAAATACGCGATAAGAAAGAGTTCCAAGTTTAATTAATACATTTTATTTTATGTGATCACAAAACAGTGGTTGTTAGTGTTAAAAACTAAACTTCGTGATAATGTAGTTATGTTTAGGTGATCAAAATGAAATGTACAATAGAACGATACGACGTGGAAAAGTTTTCTGAAGTTGTGCTAACTTCAGAAAGCTTTTTCACGTCGTATAATCCATCTCAAACCTTGCTTTCAACACGTCCATGATATTAATTCCAAAAGCATACAGAAATATTACATAATATTGTTGAATTATTTTTCCTAATAATTTGACGAAACGAAACGAATTTTAAATGCATTTCCAGCCCGTAACATAAGAATTATCAACTTTAAATTATACGCTATCTTTTGACCATAAAGAGAGTTACTCAAAACTTCGTCGTGACGTGCTGCGCGCTATCTATCGGATATTCTGCGAGCTATTACCTGCCAGAAATGAATCTCTTTCCTGCGTGATATATAANNNNGGATATTCTGCGAGCTATTACCAGCCAGAAATGAATCTCTTTTCAGCGTGATAATAACGAATTTGCAAACATATGCCAATAGTTATATTTTTCCACGAGCTCTGCATAATTTTTAAAGTAACATATATTTCATATACAACGATTTGGAGTACAAGTCATTTATATTCGGCCGGTAATCGTTCGTCTACGTAAATTATACGCCATATTGTTCTCTCGAAACCCATCTCCTTGATTCCGTAGACACGCGTGAATAGTTTTTAAGCAATTCTAACGTTATTCCACGTCACATATTTCCAACTCGAATATATTAGCTATAACGTCCAAAGTGTAATAATAGATACAACAGACCGTCTCGCAAATTTTAACCCAAATTCACTATCTCGGACAAATTAAAAAAGAGTTATCAAATATCTAACATTTTATATTTTTACTTTTATAACCTACTTATATTTTTAGACAGATGTCAGTCTTAAAATATCTTAAAATTTGTTTAGCATTACAGTACAATGAGAAGTGGATTAGCGGACAGCATGTTGATAAAAATTACAGCCCCGACGTGACGGACCAGCTGATGGCGGAAGGATACGTAGTCAGATGTAAACAGTGGCGCTACTTTCGCCGAGCTGTCAAAAAGTGGCCTTCTTATATGGTACAGAATATAGCAACGCGTCCTTCACGACGCCACAACATGAGCCCAGGAGAGGTAGGGGAAGAGAAGGGCGACACTAGTTACCAACTTTTCCCGATTTTCCACATGGGACATTTTCAGACAACTGAAAACACAACGACTGACCCCAACGAACTGATCAATAAAAGTTGTAATATAATTCAGTGTGGTTAGAATCTCTCATTGAATCTGCTTTAAAACAGAAGATACCAACACACACTGGAAGAAAAAAAAATCTAATCATCTCGGCAAGCGCTACTTCCACATATGCACTTGTTGACGAATGCCACCTGTCGGGGTTAATTTTTAACTATCTGCCTGTGGTCGTTTGGTTAAATCATCAAATAAAATGTTCTTGTAATCGCGGAAGTGGTAAATTATTAGCACTGTGTATTAATAGTCGGTATATTTTTTTTTTTCGAAGAAGTTTGAGATACAGGATATATGGCGTCCAATCTTGTGTCCATTCTGAACGATTCTTTCAGTCTCAGGATACGGGAAATGCTGTATATTACGGGACTGTTGGCTACCTTAGCGACAGCGCACACTCGCCTCTATCGCCCGGGTTTAATCTCCATCCATGCGCAGTCTCGCGTGGACGTCACAGCGCCACACTTCTCCTAGAGTGGAGAGATTTGGCGGGCTCTTAACATCGAGGTCTTGAGAACCGATGAGGGTGAAGAGAGGCGAGTATGGAGCAGCGCCGGAATGCAACGGAGGGGGAGAAGGGAGATCCCCGAAAAAAACCCACCGACCAACGGCATCGTCCGGCACCATACCCACATGTCAAAATCCGTAAGCGGCCCCGTAGGGAATCGAACCCTAGGTGGGAGGCGAGTAGTCTGATCACTAAAATCACTGCAGCCCCACTTCGATTCGAAGTTTTCGAACTGGGCACCCCTCACACCAGGTATGTCCCAACGTCCTTGCTCGTCGAACAACACGTATTCCGGCGTACGTGATCGTAGACCGAAGAGGACCACGAGTAGACTGGTTGGCGAGCCCGCCGTCAAAGAATATGTAAATATACAGAAACGAAATAGCGCGGCGGTTACTTTAGTGTAAGAGAACTCGTTCACTCATTGACCGGACGAAGCTGTGGAAACGGACGTTGGATTTTATTGGCTATTGCACGTTGTGGAATACTCCGTATTGGTAGGCCAGTTGGTCCCCAGGAGCTGATTGATGAACGACGGTCCACAGTATCGCTCTCCGGTGAGGCAATTTTACTCGCATGTGTGGCTGGAGTCCGCAGAACACGACACCATCTTACCTCTGTATTTGTTTTCACTCTGTGAGGCCGTCCTGCATCCGCTTTACACAAAGGCTGTTTTTCGTGTTTCTCTAGTTAAGTCGAGTGGTTTTGACCCACGCTTAGCAGCCACGCCATTAACACCAGTGAGAGGTAATTGAGACCAAGATAGAGCATCGGCGGAATGCAAGAACAGGGGAAACAGAATAGCCCCGAGAAAACCCGCTGGCCAATCACAACGTTTACCACGTTCCCCGTAAGGAAAGACCCCGCCGGAAATAGAACTCGGTTCGTCTTGGTGGGAGGCGAGTAGCCTGCACCACTACACCACCGCGGCTCCCGGCTGAGGTGTCGCGCTCATGAAGTACCCCTCAAACTCAAACACCAAGGACTACCTAAACATTTCTGAGCTTCATGTAAGTGCCTAGAGGTTAGGAACCCACTGTAGTCACGAGTCCCCCGTCTTCTTCTTTAGATTTCCTTCCAAAGTCTTGCAACTTATTACACTAGCACTCACTTTTTTTTTTGACAAACGCACTGGCTGTTTTAACTCTTTCAACACTCGGGAAATTACACAGCTAAATTATCCCTCGAGACACGCTAGATACCAATTCTGTATATACGTTTGTAAGGAGCTGATCTTTTTATTGGACGTTGCTTATTGCTCCCGCCACGCATTTTGTTCTCTTGTCCTTACAGAGCTCAACAGGTATGCCGATGAATGGTTGGTAATGACCTGTTATATACACGGTTGTGGCCGTATTCGCGTCCGCCTATAACAACAGCAAACAGAATAAATAGTGTTTATTAGTATATCAAGCTCATTTACGTATTTTGTGGTCGATAGGTGTTTTACAGCTGTCATAACTTAAGAGACAGATTTTTCAGTTTATGGTCCATGCTTACCAGGCTTCGGAACTAATATGAGATGTTAAATGCGAGGAAAATATAAATAAATGATCGCTCGAATGGCATACGGGGACCATGCCGAAAATGTTGATTTGGTGTTCAGGTGGAACAAATTATTTTTATAAAAAAAAAGTAGTGTTTCAGATCTTTTTATGTTAGTAATATGAATAGTTATGTGATTTTTTTTTCACAAGTAGTAGTGTTCACGCCAACCAGGTTAGTTCCTAGTTGCAGAGCGGCTCAACCAACTAGGCAAATGGAGCGGAGAGCTGCAATTACGCGAAAAAATATATATATTAACATATATATGTGAGCACTTCTTCCTCAATGGAGCCAGCATACCCTGGCAATCCTCTGTGACAATAAGGTTTAATTTCTTCACAGTATGTCGAGCTTTTGAGGTATTGCTGACTTTTTGGTGCTCCTGTGCCGCGCTCCTACCGCTGCGAGATATACAGGGCGTTTCTAAATTATATCTCAAAAAAACGGCTGCAGGTTAATCACGAAAAAAAGGCGAAAACATACAGTATCTACGACCTATGGTATAGAGTGAACGCTGAGGGCGGTATCTTTGAAGTTGAACCTGAAAAACTAGTTTATTACAAATACTGAAGACGGAACACGCTGTGTCTGGATAACGTGTAAAGTTAATTGTGATATGCTGGTTAATAATCCATCTTTTAGATCCCAAGAATGCTACAGCGTCATGGGGTTTAAGTCGAAATAAGGGTAGCAACCGTGATTATTTCCGTGACATAATAAAATGAAAGCGACAGGCAGGTGTTGTGGTGTTTACAGATATTTGTTCCGTTACATATTATCCAGACACGCGATGTACAGTCTTAAAACTTTTTTCCAGTAGTTGTGATAAACTACTGTTTCAGGTCTAACTTCAAAGACGTGTACCGCCATTAAGATTCACGTTAGACCGGAAGTCTTATATAAAGAATGTTCCCAAATATTTGGTGAGTAATCAGGGTGTGGAAAGTACATCCCAAAACAACACAAAATGTTCCTACGAATATATGACCTAAAGTCGATTATTTCCGAGTTACTGACCTTCGAATGCCGAACTTGGTGTATTTCTAAGTCTTCCTGACAGATTCCAGTTCGCGTAACTGTAGTCACGTTCACGTACCATCAGTGATACGCCACTCTACAAGAAGTGCTCAAAATGTCCACCTTGTGCATGAATGCAAACCTCAACACACCGCATCATTGATTGTCTGACATGTTGAAATACTCCAGAAATTGTACATATCTGTTGGCAAACTTGTTCCACTCGCTGGCGAAGCACTGCTATGTCCGGAACTGGAGTTGCATAAACAATAGCATTGAGATGCCCCTACAGGTAACATTCCAGTGGAATGAGATCCGGGGAGCGTACAGGCCATGCAATTGGTCCTGCACGGCCTATTCACCTATGCAAAATAAGTAATAACACTCACATATTTCCAGCTGATCACATAAACGTGCTCACCAGGTAAAAGTTTTACCATTACCAAAATGTGTTGTACAATGTTGGAGGGTATATAACTGGTAAACTGTCGTGTTTGGAACATATGTTCATAAGGGAATTTTGTGTTTTTGGAGTGTGCTAACCACTATTCTGTTACCTATAACATATTTGGGGACGTACTGTATGTTTTCACCTTTTATTCGTGATTAACCCGCAGCCGAAGTTTGTCGGTCTAATTTAGATACATCCTGTATAATACTCGCGATTGTGGTTGAGAGAGAGTGATGGAGAAGGGGGGGGCGGGAATTCGGAATGGAAACTGCAAGATCCAATTAGGGGCGCGGAGCCCGCGGGCGCCTGCCCCGATGTCGTCCAAGGGCGCCCCGGCCGCACACTCGCCTGGACAGTCGTCCTGGCGCGGCCAGATTAATGCGACCAGCGGCCAGGCCGTGGCGATTAAAATGGCCCCCTCAACTTATCCCTGGGCGGAAAGGGGGCCCCACCACTCGCTCGTAAATTACGGCCTTCCTCGCGGCCGATTCTTAGATGAAATGTTGCCCCCGATACCCTCCTCAGTTTCCATCGGGTAGAAGGAAACTGGACTGCTGGTTTTCCGGTGGAACAAGTGTCCCTCGCGAGGTCATCCTCGTGGAGATTATCCTTAATTGGCGTTTATTGACCCCTTAACGTAAACATTAATTTTTTCCTTTCAGGTGTTGATAAAGAAGAAATTTTTGGTGTGAGAAGTACTTGCAAATTCCTTACAATACCTGTAATTCTGGAACTTATGAAAATAAAAAAAGCAACCAATTATAAAATAGTTGGTGTGTCAGCAGCAACCAACAGCGTTGTCCAGGGAAAGGCAGTGTCCGCATTGGTGCTGCCTTCTGAACCTGTACAACACCGACCATGATTTCACCTACTCTGCAACGTGTCAAACGTGAACGAGTATACTCAGGATAATACGTTATAGGGTTTAAGGAGCCCACCTGCGTACCGCTTATTATTGTACTGCAAAATTATGAAATATAATTTTTTTTTATTTACTATTTAACGTGCGTCTACTGTGCTGATCTATGAAAAGACACCCCACTTCAGAGACAGTACATAAGAAAACAGACCAAATGGCGTGGTGGTTCCTTTTATGTGGGCGTACCCATTCTCTGGTTGGCTTTGTGAGGCTCTGGAACGGGCCTTGTGTCTGATTGGCTACTTCGAACCGCAAGAGCCTCCTTATTGGCTGGGCTGGCTGGTAGGTTACTAGGTTCTGATTGGCAAACTGGGTTCCGACATGTTGCTGGCTGGTCACGCGGATGGAGTATTCTTAAGTAACCTGTGATTCAGACGAGGCCTGCTGATTGCTTTCAAGGCATATTTGAGATATCATTTCGGGAACACTGTGCAACGCCCTCCTGTGGTGGGCTAACTGGGCCCACTAGGAACCCCAAATAAAACTCAACACTAAAAGACGTGCCAAAAATCTGAGTCTCCCGCAGTCTCTTTAAGAATTATAAACTTCCGCAGCTAAAAAGCAGCACCCAGAAACCTCAATCCTTTTGTTAAAACCATATTAAACTGAATTTCAATAAACAAAGTTGTCCTGAGGATGTAGCATTTAATGATAAACAAGAGTGAACCTTGTGTTGCTTTTGTAGGCTTATTTTCATTAATTTCACTTACTTATACTTTATGACCATAAATAATTTAGTGCACAAAAACTTTAGTGGGACAACACACATATTACATAAATGGCACCTCAATAAAAAAAATCCTGAAAAGTGCCCACAGCCATATCAAAATTTACTTGAATTAATCTACTACGCAATAATATCGTTAATTAATTATCTTTTATTAAAAGTATGCCTTTGAATTAAAAAATATTAAAGCTTCGAGTATAAATGCAAAATGCTGGCACAATAATAACGGTTCTTAAAAATCTTACTAATTATCCTGATGTCCATCTCACAACATTGCCTTGAAGAAAAACAATACCATATGATCTATTATGTGATACTCCAAACTCCAAAAAAAAAAACACATCGATATTAAACTGTCCTGTGAACGTTTTAAAAATGAAATAATATCAGTATTGTTTAAGATACGGTCATCTAGGGTAACTTTGCACCAGCTTGGACAACTTTTATCCACCTGTTCTATTAGATTTTAAACGAAGACCCAAAGAACCAACTACTACATATATATACATATACATATATACATATATATAGTGTAAAATAAAAGCCTAACATAAGCCAACTAACAGAAAAAAAATCTTTATGAAAATACTGGCGAAAAAGATTCAATATTTTATGCTTTTGTACATAGTATCACAAAAATAACAAAGATATAAGACACTATAACAATATTCAGCTTGCTTCAACAAAGTAAATAAAAATATCACACGTCTTTTAAATAATTTACATTTTTCATGTCAATGACATTGTGCAGGCTCTAAACGAAAGGCTCCCCAAAGAAAAACACATAAAATACTCAGTCCTTCAATCCCCCATCCACCACACATCTCCTTGACTACAGCAGCCCATCAGTCCGGGAGACGAGGGTAATTCCCTCACCTTACATATGGGGTTTTAGATAGTGATCACTGATCATAATCTCAGCATCCACACAACAGCCCTGAAGCAGAGGGTACTTTTCTCAACTTACACCTTAGCATGTCGGTAGTGCTTCATTGATGGAACACACACACACAAATCGAAAAGATCTAATGCGTGTACATTTTTGTAATGGTATGTACAGCCGTAAATATCACAATCCGGCATTATATACTACAAGTAGAGACCTACAAAATTCGCGTTATTATTTGAATACATTTTAAACTTTAAACACTTTTCCTTTGCAATACTTTTTTTATGGACCATTCTTTATTTGACACGCCCGGGTAACTGTGCGCCAATAAATTAACACTTCACAATTGTGTGCCCTAAACACGTGCAGTTCTCTCAGAAAGGGAGTGAATTAGTATCTAGGCAGCAGCCAATGCATAAACAACGCCAGTTCGAGTATATACGATACTGTAAATTTCAGCTAGACGCCAAAATATAACGCTAATTTTGCAGGTAGTTCACTATAAGGAAGACAGTGCATCGACATGTGTAGCCTGAAAAGGTCTCTCACGGCAATGCTGGTTATAAGGGGCAATGTTTCCTGGCAGAAGCCGGTCCTGGCCTCACCACCACCATCTCCCAGAACCAATCCTGAATGGGGTATACTGGGAGCACTGCTTTCATGCTTTGACCATTAAGTTTGTAACCTGCAGAATTTGTAGGCCAACGACTTCCCCGGGAAAACATTGTCATTCGGAGCAAATCCATCTCATAACTCAACAAGGCACCACTCTTCCTCGTTAAGAAGTCAGTTTTGTCTAACCATTCGGAGCCAACTCAGAAAGTTTCTATCAATTCTGGGGTTCTCATATCAAGCTCCCAATAATTCAAAACCATGGGAATAGCCACTTACGTCATCCGAATCACACTTATCTTCCATCCCCTTAACACACAACCGTGTGATTCGTCTATTCAGTGATTAATCTTCGTAGGGAATTATTTGTCATCACAGGTAAGTCGACAGTCGGGCGACAGAGGAAATAAGCACAAAGCCACCTGGACCATAACACCCAGTAACTCCCACCTGATTGTGAGCAGATCACCAGTCATGAGTGGGGAACTTGATTGATCAATGCGCGACCCTTGAGACCACGACCCGCCCAGGTCAGAATATCCATAAATTCCGCATCAGTGCCATCCACGCCACGTAAAATACCCAGTCCGTAACTGAGCATTACAGGCCATACAGGAGGAACCGGTGCCGCAGCACTCCTCATTTTTCTATCAATGACAGGCCCGGCGTCTAGGACCAGCTCTCTTCAGCAGCAGGTAGGAGGGCCCGAGCTTAAAACCCCAGGCTATTCCTGAGAATGCTTCCTCTTCCCCAAGCCCACCGGTTTACTGGCCCAAACCAACTGGAGCCACAGTCCATACCTCTCATCCGGTCATCAGCGAACCACAGACATCCAAACAGATACCACCTGATTTATCAGTCCTCCTGCTGCCCAGCATGAGGAAACTGTGACTAACACCAGTCCATTCAACCTGTCTGCCAAATGGAGTCGGCAGAGGAAAAAGTTGCATTATGTTGCGCGTTTCCATGCCACTCATGAGACCATCCAGCCACTCTACATTCACCTGACTTCCAACAGTGCAACCTTTCCACAATACCCAACGAAGGGCAAGCCACAACATATTCAATGACCATTTCAGAGTAGGTGACTGTCATATATTTCAGATCTCGTTTTCTTTAGAAATGGTCTTGGACCTGGTATTTTACCATTCATAAAATTCCTCCAAACATCGCCCAAGCGTAGTCCGTCCAGACACGGTAACCCAGTCTTAAACGAACTACAGAGGTCACAAAGAAAGGGTTATTTCCCAATCCACCCATTCTTTGCTGGTAAGCTGTGCGTATCTCAACTACCTTCACACACTCTGCCAAAATATGACCAGCGGTTTACTCTATCACACACACCGAACAAAGTGGTGTCTGTTAGATAAAATTCATAGAGTCTACTTTTAAAATTGACATGTGCCATCAGGTACTGAGCTTAATAATGGCCCACCTCTAGCCTTTCCCTTACGTCAGGAAATATCTTATGTGTATACCTGTCCTCAGAGCCACCCCATCTACTCTGCCATTACAGCAGTGTATGAAATCTTACTGCTTTACATTTGGCATTGGCAGATTTTCTACATCTCCAATCATCCCACAGGATTCCCCTCTTCTGAATAATCAGGTAAGGTAATCGAAAGGAATAGCTCCAATCAAGACAAGCAGCGCATTATTCGAGACCATCTTATAGGCCTTGGTTATGACTCTCTGTGCTCTAAGCAATATACTTCTCATGTGGGACTGAGTAGCAACTGTATACCAAGATGCTGCACCTTAAGTTATAATGGCCATAAATACACGATTATATATTGTCACCAACGTCAAAGTTAAGTCCCCTGGCTGCTGGTGCAATTGCTCTAGGCATTTGGAATGTCACCACTGCCATGTTTGCAATGGTTATAGGGGACAGCCTGCGGGAGCAGCTTTGGAAAAAGGGTCTGGCGCACAGTCCAAGTGAAATTATCGGGAGGGGCCAGGTATGGCCTAGTATTGGCCAGGGATGGCCTAGTATTGGCCAGGGATGGCCTATGATTGGCCAGGGGTTACCTATGATGCGCAAGTGACCGGACGGACTCACCTTATATTATTCCCATCACGCCCTGCATGAGGCACGGTAGCACGACATCGCCAAAAGAGTAGTGACTCGGCCAACATAAATGTCCACCACGTTTTCTCGCACGTAAACACGAGCTGCAATATACCCGAAATCTAAACTGAATTTCCACGGCGTGGAGGCCGACGTACTAGCCCCCTCGGC
The DNA here is from genome assembly GCA_002778355.1 of Clitarchus hookeri. NCBI lineage: Eukaryota > Metazoa > Arthropoda > Insecta > Phasmatodea > Phasmatidae > Clitarchus > Clitarchus hookeri. The sequence continues at coordinate 14,431 of NQII01002534.1, read as the reverse complement.
CATGCAGTGACATCGCTCTGACATGCGCACTCTACCCCATAGTCTCCTAGTCCCCTAAGTAGGCGTCACCCCCCTCCCCTCCTAAAGGCTGCTGACTATCTGGAGCTTTTCTCCTCGTTTGGCCGAGAAGCGCGGGAGCTATAAGGACACGCACATCAAGTGCGCCATTGCCATCAAGCGCAAGGCTCTGAACTGTGTTCTCGTCGCACTGCGTGTACGTATGGGACTTTCAGCGGTGACCCTATTATTTTATTGGTGTAAGGTCTGTAGGAAGGTTCAGTGAAGGGCCCGTAAGTAGTTTTGTATGTATCTGATGCGTGTATTTTGAGATACAGCGCTTTGAAAAATATGTATTTAGCAGTTTTGGAGTACTGTGAAATGGTGTTTTCAATGTGCGTGACATTTTGAAATTACTCAACAGCCCTCGTCTGAAGTGTGTGTTCCTTTTGTAGATCGGCACTTTGGACGCACGTTTAATAGTTCCTTGGAAAAACGTGTATATGTACCTCGGGCCTTAGGGGTGGTGGTGTTATGAGTAAAAGGAGTGGTAGGTGAGCGCCGAGAGCCAAGGATGCTAAAGGAGGGCAATGAATGAAATTAAATATGCTAAGCTGCAGCTACCGGATACATCTTTTACGAAATGTAAAGCTGCCGTTAAAATGGAATTGTAGCAGCAAACAGTTTAAACTTCACAGTAGCGTTAAAATATAAATTTTCCGGGCATTTCGTTCACAGCTGTGTACACTAGGTGTGAATAGGTTAACTCACTCTATCCCTTGCAACAAATAAGCCTCCTGCAGAATTCACATGATCGGTTACGTTATTAAAGTACAGCTTGCTTGAAAATGAGTGACACGCCATCAAAATTAATTTCACATAAGAAAGGCACAAAAATAATCACAATAAAAACACGTAAAAATACCTAACGTTGTCCTACACCTTGGGAAATATGTCGAATTTTGTGAAACGTGAAGAACTAAAACTAAAAATGCAGCTAAAAAACAAACTTATTTACTGACAATTCTCGCTTTTCCCATTTATAACAGACAGGAATAAAATTTGAAAACTGATCGAAATCCAACATTTACTAAGAGTTTCCAACATTTGTGTGTCACAGTTTGTACAGTTAAATGTGGGTTAAAATTCAACCACCATACTTATTTCTTCTAAACGCTGGCTAAAGATTTGCTGAGTTCAGTTAAGGATAAAAACGCTATTTTTACATTATTGTAATAATATTTCATGTCTCGTTTTTTGTTATAGAAATGGCATAAGCCGAAAATTCAAAAAATAAATATAAAATATATAGTTTAATATATCTTAAGTATGTGTTATTACCTGCAGCAACAATCTAGCAGCTGCCAAATTGCTTGTTATGTAAAAAGGTGTTTTCAAACTTAAGCAATGAAGTCTTCAGGACTGACAAAACGTTTAAAGAAGGTAAATCCTGAGACGGCAGATAAGAACTTAAATTTTCCAATCACTTCGTGACAAGTTTCAAAAGTGGCCAACCCTACTTAACATAATTCGCAGTTATTGGTTTGCGTGCATCGTACTTTCCATTGCTGATAATCCTACTCATTGTTATTTTGAAATGCATTTTCATCTTCGTGATGTCTTTTTTTTTTAAACGAGTATTTAACTTACGCATGTATTGAAGTATTTTCTGCATACTATACTGCAGGCGTCTTAAAATCAACGTGAACATCGCAAACTAACCTTACCAAAGGGTAAAATCCCGAAACATTTCGCAGGAAAAAAATATACTGATAGCTTATCGAGTTTTGTGGTGAAGATCAGCTGATTGGCCGTACAGGAGGCAATTGTAAACTACTGCGCAGCCAACCTTCTTAAACCAATCTGCCGTAACAGTTTGGCTACTTGCGCCACTTCAGGAAGCCCGACGACTGGAGGATGTATAACGTGATCGCCGGCGTGTCGGCTGCGATCTACGTAATCTATTTCTCGCCGCGGGGAATCGATTGTATCTAGAGTGTGCACAGCAGGCCTCGCTCGAGATGTTGCCATTGTAGCACAGGCGATGCGGCCCCGTGAGTATACAGAGATTTTAATCCCCCTTCCGAAAGCGGCGATCAACTTTCGGCGTAATGCCAGGTTCGTGCTGATGTTTTCGATATGGTACGGGGGGAATATATATATATTTTTTTTTTTTCAGTGATCCGGCTACTGGCCACTGCACTTGGGACGGTGAATTTCACACTCACAGCAAGGAGGCCAGCCTGCTTACGTGTTAACTCGACAAGCTACCATTAGCAGAGTTTTTCAGTTTTACCATCCGTAGGCAAGTGCTCATGGGGATCTGTCCCGGATAGTGATTACTATACAGATAACGGGCAGCAAAGTAGATTACACAAACATTCTTCCCGGCGAATGCTCGATTACTACCAACTGAATAACCTACATTAAAAATATTAGATCTTGAGATATATATTTTTTAAGTTGAACTACATGCTATACTTCAGGACCAGAAGTAAAGTTGAACGTGCCGGATGTGTGCTTAAATGAGGGTTAAGCCGGGTCATGGTGGGTTGAACCGTAAAGGACGAGAGTACACATGCGAAATGATCAACCCCCGTGTTTCAGCATTGAACTATTATTCTTTCTACAGAACTGTCAAAACCAGTGCCTCCGACTAAGGTTAACATAATGTTTTGATATGCTGTTGCACAAATTTTGACTCAGTTGTAACACAAATACGGTTCAGGTCTAACCCGATTACGCAAAGTGTTACTTTCTTCTTAATCCCGTGCGGAAAATGCAAGTATATAATAAGTTTATATGGAATTTTTCTTTGCTTTTGAAGACGAACTTGACGTTTAACAGTTCAAACTTACTCGGAATCTATGAAAAAAATCACAACTAGTCAACTGTACGCTGACACCGCCATCCTATTTATCGAGAAGAGAAGAAAGCTGGCTTTATCCCGAAAACTAACCCATGCAATCACCTACAACAATAACTTCTTCAACTCATGAGGAATCTCCTTCAACACCTATAAAATACAGGCAATTTTCTTCTCCAGGCAACTCATCGAACAACTTCCACCACCACTCCTGCTCAACAACAACTCAGTACAGCGGGGAAATAAAGCAGAATACATCGGTGTCCTCTTAGACACTCAACTACGCTACACACAAAATGTCAAACCAGCTGCTGAAAGAGCTCACGGGGCTCTCAGAGAACTCGCACCACTCCTCTCACCAAGATCTCATATAAACATAAAAACACGAATCACAATCTTTGAAGTCTTCATACTAGTGCGTCTCCTCTGTGCAGCCCCAATTTGGATGTCTGCTGCGGCCTACATCCATAGACCACTATACTCATCCTTTTACAACGAACTCCGCATAATAACCAGCACATCATACCACACTCGCCGTTTAGATCTACTTCAGAAAACAGAAATGAACAGCCTCATTCAAACCATAAAGTACACAACTTCAGAGTCAAACTACCAGAAAGCGAGGACCCTATCATAAGAGAACATGACACCATCATTCTAGCCCTACAAACTCCTGCTTTCTCTACAGCCCACCTAAAAGAAGCTAACCAAGAACGAAAATAAGTTGCACGACCACCAGAAAAAGACTAACTACATCAGGCAACAGAAGAAAACGAAAAATACCTAAATAAGGAGAAGCCACCACAAGTAACACCAACAGAGGAAGGAAGAGAACAACAGGAAAACCATGACCTCAACTTAAGAAACAAGGAAATAAGTGGGTCTTTTTACTGGGGCTACTTCATTTTGTTTTCTTAAAAAAACAAAGGAAAAACCATAAATAAAATTATATATAAAGACAAAATCCCACTACTAAAATATAGACAACAAAAACATGTAAATAAAATCCTTTCTTAGATAATAAAGAAGATTGACACAGTTTAGAAAGTTGCCAGTAGGACTTCAGTTAGGATTGAACTTAAAAGAAAACCTGCAAGTGTGAACAGAATCACCGTGAACCACTCAGTCTGTGACGTCATGCTTCCAAATATAAAACGCCGTTGCTGCTGCATGTACTCTGTCGTGCTATTTCACAATCGCGCCACTTCTGATGTTTTTTCACAGGTTACAATTCCGATTTATACGTAAAAGTGAGATTTTCACAGGTGTGCGATTTCACAGCCTATCTACGGTTCTATGATTTTAAGTTTTATTTATAGAGTTCCTTGGTGTCCAAAGGAATGTTATTTTTATACACGCTATAGTAATAATGCGAGCAATTATAGAAAACTTATTTTTTTTTGTCTCATTCTATTGTTCAACACGTATGAACTGTTATTCGGACCATGGCGATGTTCACTATTACGTCTGGCACAAGGAATCGCAACTGGCAGAACGAATACTCTAAGCAGGTTTATCAAAGGTGTTCGAAAAAAGACCAAATTTTAATTGAACTTGACGTTGCTGGCAGTGACACTGAAACACTTTTAAGTTGAGGATTGGGGGGGNACCCAAGTCAAAAACTACGAACCACTTTTTTCAAAAGACTGTTAGAAAGTGGCGGGAAAAGATTTGGACGGCTCTTAATATGGAGGTCTTGAGATCCGAGGCGGGGAAAGTGAACAAGAAGTTACCTATATGACAAACGAGGCTTCTTTACACTAGCGCAAACAATTTTAATTATTGTCTTAAAACCTCAGAAGGCAGGTAGGACTTGACATATCGCTGAGAGCAATGCCGTTAAAGATGGAACCAAAAGCACGTGCAACAGTAGTGAGACAATTACAAGTACATACATCGGCTCTCAATACCTCGACGTTAAGAGCCGCTCAAATCTCTTCACTCACTCACAAATACACACGTACCTTACCCGGAACTCAAGCCAAGAAAACCTCGCACCATAAGCTAGCGTGTAACGACTGTTGCGCGCAATAGCACCCGTGGATTTCAGAGATCCCTGAAGTAGAGATGGTAATGCCAAGGACAAGTCTCAGAGTATGCGAGTACACAGAGACAAAATGGCGTGGAGGTTTATTTGACCCACACTCTGATTGGCTGCGCGATGCTCTGGGAACGACCCTTGCGTCTGGTTGGCTACTGCATGCTGCGAACGGTCGCCTATTGGCTGGACTGCCGACTGGCGAGTAGGTTACCTGGCACTTACTGACAAAAGGCGTTCCAACATGTTTCTGGATAGCGACGCTGTTTTGCTGTCGTGTGCAACTGGAGTTTGTGTGTCAGAGGCTGTTTCAACTCTATATTCTTAAGTAATGTGTGGCCGAGTTCAATGTCCGCTGCATAATTTTCTCTTATTTTGTCATTTGTTGTCTGTCCCGGCCAATCTGAATTCGGTGGTTATCCAGGCAAGAACATACTTGATTTCACGTGCAAGCACGTAATGTGGTTCAAAGATATAAAGTCATCCAACCGTGAAACTAAATTCGGAAACAGGGTTTAAAACAAGTCACGAACTTCTTTTCTAAAAGTTTTCATTGCTAATGAGGCCTATATATTAAAGTGGTTTTTCCTTCACAAACAGAAAATTATTTATCTAAATATTTGTTTTTGCGAAAATTAAATAACTCCAATTTTAATCAAAATAACATATATTGCGTTTCTGCTATAATTTTTGAATGGCTTGCAACCAGACATGAAAATAATTGGATACAAAACACACAGGAAACCGTCATTCCAGTGCCAAAGTTGAGCGCCAAACGAGAGTATGAATTAACCCGCTATCACTTGTTTTTATCATGTCCTGTACCCTTCGTTTGGTTACGTTAAGACAGTCAGCAGCCAGTAGATGTTAAAATTACTTGTATAATTTACACCGAATACAAAAGGTGACTCAACTATAAACGAACGTTCTTTAAAAGGTGCCGCCTTCTTCGGCCTCTGCCCAATGAACAGGGCTTTAAAACTCCGAAACCACACATTTAAAGTAACACTGTAAGAAATTATTGGCAAATATACCATATCAGCGTATAAGTCGAATGAAAAGGTGCAAATGCTAATTAATTTTTCCATGCATCCATGCGTCCTGGTAGCGTTCCTAAGATAGCTCACGAAACGGTCAAATGAATAGGGAAGTTCCAAAATTTGAATAGTGTATATAATATAGTATATTTGCAGCATCGTATCTGGCACTATTCCCAGACTTTGTATAGGTTAAAATCTTCCATTGCAGTTTAGAAAGTTTATCAAAATATTTTTACAATGAATAGAGGGCCGCGAAGAAAGCCTTTATCTTAAATTTTTAGAATAAAACAACATGTCGCCGCTGAAAACCTCATAGTGGCCGTCTGCCGTCGGAAATACGACACGCCATTTCAGTTCTCTATCCGTAGAGGCGACTTAAGTATGCAATGCGCGTGCCTGGGTCGCCCTAGCGCTGCAGTGTCTCTCAACCTCGAACACGCACAAGCATGGTTGCCACAGTTTGTACTTTTGTTCTAAATCTAGCCCTTTTTTGGAGTTGTCTAATACATCATAACTTTTAACGAAAAGATAGTGATTTTAAAACTATTATTGTAGATTATAAAATTATAATAAATAATGAAAGAAATTAAATTTATTTTATAGGGACAAAATTATTTACCCTATTATTGTATGATAGTTTCGTATGAGTTTGAATTAGGGTTTGTTAGTCCTACTAAAACGTGAACCTGGAGTGAATATAGTGCTTAATTTTCTTCCCTTGTGGCAACCCTGAGCAGACGACTTCTTGGTGGCCACACCTGTAAGAGGACCGCCTGCCTCGCGTTTGAACTGCGCTGCGAAGTCTTTGAAATGCACGTTTGCTCTACTAAACTATTTAATGTGCATCCAAGTTGCTCATCTACGAAAAGAACACACTTCGGACGAGTGCTGTTGAGAGCTTCGATTCGAAGACGCCACGCGCATTAGAAACACCAGTTCACTGCACTCCAACATAGCTGTAAAAAAAAAGGAGAATTTTTAAAGATCTGTACCTCAAAACATGCATGACACGAATCTTCCAAGGGCCCTGCACTGAACTCTTCCCACAGACTTTCCACCAATAAAATGATAGGGTTACCGCTGAAAGTCCCATAGGTAGAAGCATGTACTTTTCGCTAAAATATTCCATGAATTGTTCCACCGTAAAACACTTCAATTTAGACGCACTTCAGTGTTTGGATGGGTTTTAATTGTCACGCGTTTTAAGTGTCTGTCCGCGAATCAGTGACGTTCGCTGTCACGGCAGATTAATTTTGATTGGCGCAGTCGGGTAAGAAAATGTTTTCTCGCAGACACACGCGGCCAATAACGGGAGCAAAGTTGCAAGAGTGGACATAGAATATTCATGACCAGCATGCGTGTAAATATTTTCGCGAAAAACAACAGGTGGCCTTACCCACAGGTACTCGCAGCACGACGAGACCATAGAACGCCAGTTCAGGGCCTTGCGCTTAGCGGCGATGGCGCACTTGATGCGCATGGCAGTGTCGTCCTTCTGTGGGTCCAAGGTCAAGAAACGAGGTAGCGATAAGGACGACACTAACACGCGCGCCTAGTGCCTCATCGCTCCTTAGCGCAAAGCGTGCAGTGTTTCCCTCGTAGTCCTGTACTGTGCAAATTAGATCTGCAACAGCGGAACTTTACACGAGATGAAAGCCCACAGATTAAATTACGCTCGTATGTTTGCACTTTTCTCTTGCCGCTTAAGGAAACTGCATAGTGTTATGAAGTGGTCAGGCCTTAGCTCAACGGTCAGCCTGATCACAACATAAAACAGTGAACGAGGGCACGAGCGTGATTGCAATAACACCTTGCGAAGGACAGTTGCAGAATCCTCCTCCACCGCCCAGTAAACGGAACCGAAAATATTAAACAACGCGCCCGATATAGGCCAACGTAACACTGGGAGCGGCGTATTTTGTCATCGGGGCAGCGGACCATGAAGACGTGGAGATGGGTGTGTCCGGCCGTCGTTAACCGCCTCCTAGAATCAGCCTCCGGGAACATGAACAAGGTAGGGACTTTCCAATTAGATGGTAATAGTAGTGGCGTGCGGTAATAAAACTTATTATAATTGGTTCGCATCTTGGTAATCCATTTAAGATCCCCCGATCAATAGTCACGTAAATAGTTCTTGTACAATCCTTGAGCTCAATAAACCCCATCTTATACTGTTGTGCTCTACCTAATCATGACTCATTATTTAGCTACGCCCATAGCCCCTTTCAGGAATAAATTGACTTAAAAGCTAATTCGTAACAATAGACAAGCTTTAAAAATGCAATTTTTTTACCATTTTTACGAATTATTTTCTCCATGAATATACTTAATATGATAAAAGTACAAACCTAGAGGCATGATAATTGCTCTTTACCTTTCCTGGCAAAAAGTCGTGTGTATTTCCAGAACATTTTACCGAGATACACGAATGCATGCAAACAAAGTTTTCACAGAAAAAGGACACTCTGGACTTCTCTTAATAACTGCAGCGCTTCTCTGCCTCAAACGCAAAAAACAGCTCCAGGTAGACTGGGGCCTTAACGCCGCACGCTCCCTGGCTGAAGTCGGAGCGACGTACGGCAGCGGAATCCAAACCAGAGTCGTAAACTCCTGAGTGGTCTGGCCGCTCGTTCCTACACTTACTTTCCCCGCTTCCAGGCGCCTATCAGGCCCGCCGATCGCCCGCAGAAATAGATATTTTATTCATTTCAACACAGTGAGGCCTGCACACACTTACTGGCCCCTACGACAAATTAGAAGTGAGTCACCTACGTCCACTACTGCAAGAACACCGGTTCTGTTGGTGTCTGTATTATAACTCACCATCTTCCTATTGGTCCATACCACACCGGACACTACCCTGTACTTTACAACGTTCATTACTGGCCGGGCATCAACCAATTGAGAGCCGAGCTGATATTGACCCAATCAAATGAGCTTTATCGTATAAAATGATTCACAATCAACAGTGTCCCATTGAGTGGCTATAGAAAAAAGAAATGATATCGTTAGCAATACCATTGTTACTGCGCTGTAGTGTTCTTGTGAGGTCATGTTAAACACTGGCCTAACAAAGACTGTACATCCATGCGAGTTTTGTTCTGAACAACAAAGAAATTTTCAAATTTGAAATTTTCAAGGATTGCAACAGCAGCATGCGCAAAAATGACGTTGATAGCTGTGATTATGTGAATTAATTCCCTTACCTCATGATGTGTCCCCGAACAAGACAATAATCCACACGACTTCAACAAAGGTGATATCAGACATGACGTAGAACACTTGTTTCATACACTCGAGTATAGGCCAAAATGAAATGTTCATGCTCCTGAGGTAGGTAGGGACCGCGGTGATGCAGTAAACAACTCGCCTCCCACCACGGCGAACCGGGTTCGATTTCCTGCGGGATCACCCGGAAACCTGGCGGACATTACCGCTGACCGGCGGATATTTTCGGGGATTTTACATTTCCCCCGCTCTTGCATTCCTCCGTTACTCCATCTCAATCTCATTAAATCATCACCGACGCTGAAGCCTTCACTGTTCAGTGCCAACCAAAAACTTTCAACTCGACGCAAGGTAGGTAGGGTCCTCAACCAATAATATGGTAGAGGAAATGTGGGTAACCCCGGACATCAGGTAGCCCCGGGCAATGCTAGTTCCTCGTGTTACAAGCTAGGTAGCAGCACAGCTCAGCAACACCAAAGGCTGTCTTTATATACGGCGCCATTAGCGAGGAGTCGAGGGAGATGCACTGACGCAGTAGCTTGTTGTGCACGGTTTAAACGTTTTATACGTTGTTGAAATTGTATCGTGTAATATTCTGTGGTTAATTAAAACACTGGACGTATGCCGATCGCCATATGTTTGTTCCAAAATATTGATTGGAATCTCCTTTTACTAGTCCTATAGTTACATTCACTAGGAATGTTTAGTGTGTTTCATAATACCTTTTTTTGCATGTGGCGTCGGGCGGGTATCCCCGGAAAGACTGAATGAGGGTAGTCGCGGACATTTCATATTTAAGGGGAAGCTGCGGAAATAATTGCGTATTTAAATACAAAACATCACTTGTGTTTCTTCAAGGTGTTCTAGCACAATTATGGGTTCGAATGTCCATGTAACCGCTTCCTTAAATTATCCAGACAACTGGTAAAATATTCTGTTGATCACAGACTTCAATGAAAATAATTCTGCAACATTATGTTGTTTGAAAAACTGAAGATATCACAAGATAGTCCTACAGGGCAATGAAATTAATTAAATGTTATAATTATTTTTAGTATAGTAAAATTTTCACTGTAGTTGTTTTTGTTTGGTTTGTATCATATTAATTAAATAATGCAAGTCCTTTCGGGAAAGTACTCTCACAGATTCGATTAACACACGACTGTTATAACACTCCGAGGAAATTAACTACCACCAAAAAAACAGTTTAGCCTAATGGAACATTCAAAATTTCTATAAACTTGCATATGCCTATTTAAACTATGTTATATCTACTCTATGTAGCCTATTACTTATGTGACTCAAATATAATCAGTGTCATTTATTATTTCTTTACAGAGCCCACTAGTAAGATGACTAAGTTCAAAGGAAGAACTAAAACCCGAGGTTCCTGGACTACGGATTCTATGAAAGCGGGTATGGATAAGTTTTTATCTGGAGCAATGTCAGTTAAGGAAGTCGCTATAAAATTTAATGTCCCAAAACGTTCTCTCCGGGATCGTATAGCATGTATTCGAAAGGACAAGAGTGTACTTTGGACCATAAATTAGATCGTTTCGTGAGTACATTTTCACCTAATTTATAGTCTATGCTGACTGATCATGTCAAAGAGTTAGATTACTGGTTAATGGGACTAAGTAAGAAAGAGTTCCTTATACTGGCATTTGATTTGGCAGAAAATCTTCATATTGAGCACAGGTTTAATAGAACAACGAAGTTTGCTGGAAATGATTCCTAAAAATCGTTCATGAAGCGATTTCCACAGTTGAGCTTACGTTTGCCTGAACCAACGAGCTTAATGAGCTGTGTTGGTTTCAACATGCCACGTTTAATGCTGTTTTATAAAAAAACTGCATTTGTTAAAAGATAAGTATGAGTTCCCGCCCTCTCACGTGTACAACGCAGACGAAACCGGTGTTTCAAGTGTCCACAACAATCCCAAGGTGTTATCAACGAAAGGCAAGAAGCAGGTTGGCAAATTAACATCTGCAGAGAGAGGTAGAAACATTAGCTTTATGTTTTGTTTGAACCTAACAGGACATCTGATCCCTCTACTATTCATATTTCCAAAGAGAAGAATGAACGAAAGGTTGGCGATAGGTGCTTCAGACGATGTAATGTCTGTGGCTCAGCCACATGGCAGGGTGGATTCACAAACGTTTCTCAGCTGGCTCCAGCATTTTGAAAGGAATTTCCATCCAATCAAAGATAATCCTGAGATCCTATTATTGGATGGGCGTGCTAGTCACAAAGATCTTTCTGTTTTGAACTTTGCAAGAAAGCACAACATTCATATGCTCAGCACCCCACCACACACCACCCATAAAATCCAGCCGCTGGACAGGACTTTCACTAAGTCCTATAAGTGTGCATTTTATGAGGTCTCTGCTTTGTGGATAAGAAATAATCCTGGCATCCGTACCACAGACTATGATATCACAGCATTAGTTTCGAGTGCGTATAGCAAAACATGCCGTCTTGATATTGCTAGGAATGGGCTTGCATGTACAGGGATTCGCCCATTTAATCTAGAAATGTTTTCAGACTCAAGACTTTCTTCCGCCCAAGCTTACAGAAATCCCAGGGCAGCATCCTGCGAGTGTAAGGCTACTGAAACAAAATAAAACTTGGAAAATGGGCCTAGGCTTAATTCCACAACCCCAACACATGGAACTGAAAAACTAACGAACTTGCCTATAGTTCTGATGCAGCGGCCTAGGCATAGTTTCACAAGAGTTTCAGCTTCAACATCTGGAGGTAAAAATAAAACACAACGAAGACCACAGCAAACATGAGTAGCCCAAGAGTGTCAACCTCATCATCTGGAAGTGAAGAAGAAGCAACCAGTCCTACAAACGTCAGCAACCCTAACAGTCCATCAACAGCTAAAGAGACAACCCAGTCTAGAGACCTCGCAAATTCAGACTGCAGTCCAAAGAATTTAAATGCTGTCCTGAAATAACTATCGCCATTTCCTGATGCCAGCAAGAAAAGGCAAGTTTCCCGGAAGAGGAAAAAACAGAAAAGCGGAATATTAACTTCCACCAGATCCAAAAAATTGAAGAAGAGAATATCAAAAACAAGAAAAGAAATACTGTGTATGTTACTAATCCCAAGTGCAAGAATAAATTGATACGTTTAGAATCAAGTGGGTCAACTACCACAGAAAAGCCTTCAAGACCGGCAGCATTAGAAGCTTAAGACGACACAGAACGCATATTTTGTGGGGAGAACTTCCTTGACAAATGGATCCAGTGCTGTTCGTACAAATGTTGGGCGCACTAGGGCTGTGCTAATGCAGATCCAAGTGATATTTTCTATAACTGTTATGTGTGTACAGACAAAGGATGCTTTAAAGCAAGGCATTAGACACTGTCCGGGGCTACCTCTCAAAATATAAATAATTATATTTTTCACTGTTTTGCAATCTGGTAAAAATAAATATCTGTAAATCATACCTACTTTTTAAAATTATGTGTTCAGCATTAAAATGTATTATATTTTATACTGCATATATATTTTTGTAATCATCTATTTCGTTAATGCCGTAATTCTGATTTTCTCGTAAGTGACCGGGGCTACCCACACTTCCCCTAATTCTTAATCATAGCCAAAGAAAACTTACCATAAACCTGTCCTTTCTACAGTCAGTTCATAGCGAAACGTAACCAAACCCAGCACCGCTATCCGTCTCTTCTTTCTTCGAGATGGACACATTCTGTCAGAAAATCTTGCGGCTGCGAATGAAATTCAAAAGTAGACGTATAAAGGCTGTTCACGGTTGACTTGGCTTTTTTGATATCAACCTTTGAGAATTGTCACTGCCGATACCTGCATACATTTTCACAGGCACACTGACTGGCAAGTGCCCAGTAAAGTTGGTAACGACGGGGGAAAGCAATTCCGTGTCTCAAAGTTAAATTAAGAGTGTTAAGGAAATATTTGTAGACACTGGAATTATTTATTTTTATTTCTGTTTTTTTTAAACTTGCACGTGTAAAATAAGCAAATTTGTAAATTACCTACTTTTTTTTATAAGATCACAGTGTCACTTGATCGACGTATGAATAAAGTGATCAGACCCAAGGCAATGTTAATTTTACAGAAGGCGGAATGATACAAAATGTGCATACGAGTAGACCTTAAGAGGGTTTTCAAAAGTGTTCGGATTACTGTGAACAGCCTGTAATCGTGTGCATCCAGGTTTTTCAATTTTTTTTTTTAAATTTTTTATATTTTTTTTTACATTTTAAGGGCTCGATTTACAGTAAATACCAGTTTATCGCCAACAACACTCCCTGCTGCACCCTTATTGACCACTTCATCCGGATTTTAGCGCTAAATACGGCTTCTGGATCCTTACGATTCGTTATATTTGTTACATAATATACTAATGTGCACAAATTAAAAATTAAGTGGAGAAATTAATGTAAAAACGGAACGGACAGGCAAAACGAACCAATCGGGAGATCGCTTGGTATCCGGTACGGTACGTCATGCGCATACACGCAGAGTAACTCACTTCGGAATAAAGGTCCTTGGCATCCGTTGGATTCCTTTCTTCGCCAGTATTGTTCACCTTTCCCACACTCTTAAATCTCGACGATGTTATTGCATGCTTTGTACCTATTTGAAACACTGTCGTCCGATGTTACATTTTAAATCCTGCCCCATCCTTAACTTTGCACACAAGTAATATAAATAGGAACAACGCAATTTTTTTTTTACATTCATACACCTAGGCTATACAGAATTCTGATTTAATGGCATGTGATGAAAAGGCTTAAATTAAGGAATCGTAATGACAATGGAATTCACCTGTGATTGCGAGCCACGTGGAATAAACCTCGTTCGGTGCAACCGGCCGTAATCGGAACTATGACCTCATGCAGAAGACATCCTGTGTGAAATAGTACACTGAATAATACGCTCATCCTTTTCGAAAAGGCCAGCACGCTGTGCGCCTCAAGTCAACGCCGGCTAATTTTTCAAGTGTAGAGCCGGCCTTAGCGGCGGCGCGCAGGTGGGCAGGCGGCCGGATTAACGAACGTCCTGACGTTGTCATATACCTTCCGACGACCCACTCGCTTCCTTGTGCGGTACCCGCCCGATCCTCCGCAGCGAAAAAAACAAACACGACCTCGGTGCGCTACCAGTAACTCTTCCTCTCGCCCTCCGCAGCGGACCGTGTTTGATGACATCTCGCCCACCAACACGCCACGCGCAGCGGTCACTATAAAATATTATTGCGATTTCATCTTT
>NQII01002533.1:322936-350313 GCA_002778355.1 Clitarchus hookeri | reverse complement strand
AAGTCTGAAACCTTTTGCTACCTACAGTAGTCTCATTTCATTCAAATTGCATGTGTTTGCAGGTTCCTATATACTACACCAATATTTTATTTGTTCTTGTCTATTCCAGGATTTGAAAAGAAAAATATAGTAATTCCCCCCATTTACCCTGTACATGTTATAAACTACCTTTTTCTCAATTGAATATGTTCCCCCATATAACAAAAAGAATTTGTGCAATTAATTACGCTCTACAGATGATAACACCTTATTCTACACAATCTGTCCACCTTTTTCAAAATAGTCGGTTTACCTTTTCTTTGCTATTTGAAATTTTGATGTCAAATCTGTGTTTACTTGAAGTGGGAACTTCACCAGCTTAGTTAGTTATGATTCTGGTTTTTGTGCCTTGACCAACTGTATATGGGTATGTCTTGTGCTGTCATGGTGTACATTATTCAGCAGGTGTTTGATTTCTGCTACCTTTCTTACTGATTCTCATGGCAGAAAACTCTAAATAACCTCTCCAACTCCCTCATCTCTCTCTTCTTAGGGATTTGGTGAAGGATAATACACTAATGTGTATCCTACCTATATTCCTAAAAGAATCTCTAGTGNCTCTCTTCTTAGGGATTTGGTGAAGGATAATACACTAATGTGTATCCTACCTATATTCCTAAAAGAATCTCTAGTGATACTCTCCATTTTCTACTCCTAAACAGGGTTCCATTATCAGATATTATTTTCTTGGGCATTCCAACCTTTACAACATACTTATCAGTAATTCTTTTGGTAACAGCATTAGTAGAAGCCTGCCTCAAAATGAATATGTCAAAATCATATGCACTAAGTTAATAATATAGTATCTCTGAGCTCATTNGGTAGAAGCCTGCCTCAAAATGAATATGTCAAAATCATATGCACTAAGTTAATAATATAGTATCTCTGAGCTCATTTTATTCAGAAAATCATGTCATTTCTAGCAAACATGATACAAAAATTGTGTTTAAAACAAACTAAGTAATAACACTAACAAAGTTAATATGAAATACAAAATTTTATATCCCAACACATATTAAGCTCAAACACTTAGTTTTAGAAATTGATTAAATTTTAATTAACTTTATTTAATTAACTATTTTCTTTGCTGGAATTATGCGGAAAAATAGACAAGACAGCTATGTATGTGGGAAAAAAATAATCAGACCAGAGCATTTCTATTTTTTAAGATATACTGTTATCTGTGTGCCACAGTGTTCCTTAATTTTTCACAATAAATTTTAGTTACTGGTATTTTAAGCAACAATTTTTTACGTAACAGTATACCCAGATGTTTAATGTGGATCTCCCTTTTCCCCCGCCTTTACATTCCGACACTGTTCCATACTCACCTCTCTTCACCCTGACCAGCTCTCAAGACCTCGATGTTAAGAGCTTCCCAAATCTCTTCACTCACTCACTATAACTTGCATTTGTGGTGCATTTAGCTCTCCGTACATCTTGTAGCGAAGTNTCCCAAATCTCTTCACTCACTCACTATAACTTGCATTTGTGGTGCATTTAGCTCTCCGTACATCTTGTAGCGAAGTGAACACACTCAGATTCATAGTTTGGTTAGGACATAGACTAATGAATGTGAAGAGATTTGGGCGGCTCTTAACAGCAAGGTCTTGTGAGCCAATACATAGACTAGTGTTATAATTAATCTGTTCTACTGTGATACTGTGGTAGAAAGTTCTTAGGTTCACCTACAAAACAGATTAATATGACAATGTTTTATAACTACATACTAAACTTCTGGGCTTGAGTAGCGTTAAATAATTATTCCTCGACATTTCAGCAGTTTTTACAGCTGCCATATTCAGGTGGAAGTGTCTGAACAGTTGTTGAGAAATAATAATTTAATGCAGCTCAAGCCCAGAAGTTTAGTATGTACACTGAAGAGCCAAAAAAANAACAGTTGTTGAGAAATAATAATTTAATGCAGCTCAAGCCCAGAAGTTTAGTATGTACACTGAAGAGCCAAAAAAAAACTGGTATAGGCCTGTGTATGCAAATAACAGAGGTATGGAACCAATCAGAGTAACGCAATGCGGTCGGCAGCAACTATATAAGACAACAAGCATCTGGCAAAGTTGCTAGATCGGTTACTACTGCTACAATGGCAGGCTATCAAGATTTAAGTGAGTTTGAACGTCGTGTTATAGCCGGCTCATGAGAGATGGGACATAGCATCTCCGAAGTAGCGATAATATTTGGATTNTTTGAACGTCGTGTTATAGCCGGCTCATGAGAGATGGGACATAGCATCTCCGAAGTAGCGATAATATTTGGATTTTCGCGTACAACCATTTCACGAGTGTACCGTGAATATCGGGAATCCGGCAAAACATCAAATCTTTGACATTGTTGTGGCCGGAAAAAGATCATGAATGAACGGGACAAACGACGACTGACAAGAATCATTAAACGTGACAGACGTGCAACCCTTTCTCAATTTGGCGCAGATTTCAATGCCTCCTGCATACCTTCAGACATTAGCCGAGTCCATGCCATGTTATCTTGCAGCACTTCTGCATGCTCGCGGGGGCCCTACACGATATTAGGCAGGTTTACCAGTTTTTCTGGCTTTTCAGTGTAATTACTACGGCCCCAAAAGCCTACAATATAAAGGTTTTATAATGTTATGTTAATGTATTTTTATAAATTAGTTTAAGCTATGCAACAAAAGTAAGTATTGAAACCAAAACAGAAGGTATACTCTTAACGAGTGAGGTAAACCAGAGGGTATATAGTGTATACCCATGTATACCTTTGATTACAGCACTGGATCCAACTCCAACACGAGTAGCGGTGTGTTGCAGGTATAAAATGCTCCATAAAATACAGTGCATTTTGTTGTGTTATACAAAGCATTTGACACTTCAATCTCTAGCTTATGATGATACTCTTTTCAGATTACAACAATATAAGTGATGCATAACAGTGTGTGAAAACACCTAATGTATTCTGCAATTCTAGAGAATGGACATTGCTGTGCCATTGATTTTTGTGCTCTAGTAAATACATGTGTAAAAGAAGAAATTTTTAATTTAGTTACCGGTACTTGATTATTTGTGCTCAGACAGAACATTTTATTCCAATAATACTCCAGTAATTTCACATGAATGTTTGTCCGAGAATTTATTTTTTCCTTGCAGAATTGAGCGGAGACTGGAGGCGCATGATATTCGGCCTATGTTTCTTCCATTCGATAATCCAGGAGCGCAAAAAATTTGGATCCCTTGGCTGGAACATTACATATCAATTTAGTGACAGTGATCGGGAGTGTGCCCTTGCAACACTTGCCATGTTTTGTGTTGGACGTGACATACCCTGGGATGCCCTCATGTACATTACAGGTACAGAATGTTTTCTGACTTGCCTTAGTGAGTCAATTTGTATGTAGTGTGTAGAATGTGGTATTCATTCAACTATGATGTGTTTATTACAGTATAACTGTGAATATTAAATGTTTAATGAATGATTGAGGCCTCGTATTGTTATGGGTTGGGAGTACACCATCTACTGCAGATGGTGAATACACATTTCCAGTGCTGGATAGCAGGTGTAAGATTTTACATTAAGTTGTCCAGGTGCTTATATTCATTAATCTGGTAAGCACAGGAAAACAGAATCTTGTTTTGTCCAGGCATGTGGTAAAACTTATTAATTTGTGACTGTGTTGTAACAGGGAGGTTGTGGGTTTGCTGCAAGAAAACCTGCCAGCTACTGTACAGTGTTACTACGTAGGATTGTGAAAATCTGCATTACAAAAATTGTAGTGATCCCCTTTTCAAGGCTGGTCACACACCAAACCAAATATGGCCAGCAGGAAGTTGAGACATTACATTTGAGGGATGACAAAGCAAAGCTTTTAGTAAGCTTAAATAAATGGAAAACTAAAGGCCAGTTGTAAACAAAGGCGGAGCGTCCCTAGTAGACTGATGATCAGCTGCCCTGATGATGGCAATCAACTTACATGGCTATTTTCCAAGAATGGTTGTTTCTAATTTTGAGGTCTTTCTAGTACTTTTCAAAATTATAAACACAGTATATTCACAACAAATTCCGCATGTATGGAAATTTTTTGACAGTCCCCTGAAAACGGTAGATAGGGAGTCGACTGTATTGAAAAGTGTGAATAAGGTATATAATAAAAATAATTAAAACTCTTCTGTGTTAACCAATTTCTTCTCCAATGCATTAGTAAGAATAATGACATACAAAGTGATGTATAAATGTGTTGATTACATTATGATTAGCGATTTAGTAACTGGAAAACGCGTCCTCTGGAAGGTCTGCTCATAATATTTATAAACTTCTAGGCTGTTTTTGGAAACTGCTGAGAAATTTCAAGGCCTTAGTTTTAATAAATTTGTTTCCTTCCCCCACGTTTTATATAAACATTGTCATGTGATTAAATACCGTGAATACATTTCTCCACACTCAAAAATCAGGGTCTAAGAGAACCATAAAATATATAGTCATTGTTCTTGTCAAAAAGGTTATTAAAAGTACTCTCTTTTCCATTAATAGAGTATATTATATTTGCGCAAGTGAAGTAGTAACTCGGGAATTATATATTGTTTCCAGTTTACTACAAAAATAAATTTAAAAATCAGTTGTGTACTGCATATATAAGAAGTACTTCGGTACTGTTTCCACTGACTTGTAACTACGTCAATAATGCATTTTCTTTGAAATAATTTATTCAGCAAATTAATGTTTGGCACATTCTTAGGGATTCTTACACTTGCTCCTGAAACAGACTGTCCAAGCAAAGCTGATTAAAACAAAATAATAACACATAGTTATTATTCCCACTTGTCGTACCAGATGGACAGACCTATCCTGACACTACAGCCTGGAGAGTAAGCGATGGAATATAATGGTGGAAAAAAGAAGTACTCCTAGAAATCCGCCTGCCAGTGGGAACGTCCACCACGTTTCCAACACGCGAAAATCCGGGACGACCTCCAGGAATCAAATCTGGATTACCTTAGTACAGTAGAGCACCCCTCAACCGGAATCGTTGCGGGAAGGGCTATTCCGGTTGTGGGAAAATTCCGGTTATGGGAAATGAGGGTAGGATGGTGTGAAAAATAACACAGTTTTAGTCAGAACTCGTGTATATGTGGCACATAATTTTAACTTAAGAAATCAATGAGTGTAAATTATTAGTTTTATCCTTAATGTTACAAAACCATTAAAAAAAACACTACGTACTGTTTATGAAATGTGAGTCATAAAACTCCGGGCGCTGTGTTAATGACCTTCATTCTCAACCTTCTAGGGGGGATTCTTATCTCTTTGCGCTGTGTCTGCTTGAGTAAGCAAGATCTGAATATCATGTTACTGTTTGTGTTGACCTGCATCTGATAAAACTTCCCGAAGTATAGTCAATTCCGTTGACAGTCTTTCCCTTACTGCATGGCACGTCGGCACAACATACATTTACTAGAGCAGGGCTGACGTATTATAGACCAAGTTCACAAAGTACCGTATTTTGGCGTGTATAGGCCACACATTTTTACAAAAAAATGACAAAAAGTGGGGTGCGGGTTGTTTACGAGATATTGGCATAAAAAACATTTTCCCCCTAAACCATGTTCAGAAATTTGTCAACGAACAATACTCTCTAATGTTTTAACTTAGTTTCTAAGGAAATCAAAAAATAATAAGAAATGAATAGCTCATCACGTGTGTTTAAATCACCATACCATTGCCTGCTCGGCAACGGCCGGCCGAGCTGGCAGGCTACGCACGGCGCACGTGTTCTGCAATTTAAACGCAGTGTTCAAGCATTTTGACATAAATACAAAAGTTTTATTTATGTGGAATACTACGCTGTTGCGACTTTTCAGCAGGCGGAGGCCAGCTGGCGTGGCAACGATAACATTCAAGGGCAAATTTATTAGTTTGACGTTGCCATAGTTTGCTATTNCTACGCTGTTGCGACTTTTCAGCAGGCGGAGGCCAGCTGGCGTGGCAACGATAACATTCAAGGGCAAATTTATTAGTTTGACGTTGCCATAGTTTGCTATAGCCGCACTAGCACGATGAGGCCCGGCAATATTTACGGGAATTCAAAAACTCAGTGCGGCCTATACTTTAAATATTAATTATCCCTAATTTTTCATCAAAACTTCTGGTGCTGTCTATACACGCCAAAATACGGTACATGTACACTAACATGTTGGAACACTAAATTCTGAAAGTCGCACCACTAAAGCCAACGGCATGTGTCGCGCATTGCCATTAGTCACTGTCACGTGTGTCATTATGCAGCATAGCTGTAGCTGTGCCACTTGGGCCGGCTGTGTCTTCATCGTGCTAGTCTGGTGGGAGCAACAAAGACCTCTTGCGAGCGCGGGAAAGTTATCGCACAACTTTGCGACGTTTGAATTGTTTTGGAAAATTAGTTCCGGGTAAGGGGAGTTCCGTTCGAGGGAATTCCGGTTTTAGGGGTTCTCTACTATAGTATTTAGGGGAACTGTTTTGCCATTACCTCTTTGCGGGCCCTTCATGAGTGAGTCCAGATATAACAATATATTTTAGGGAGGCTAATTAACTTCATGGGACATTTTTGTTGAGATCCTTAATCAGCATTACAATATTTTAATACCCGAAATGATGAAATACATAATTATTAGAGATGGTAATTTATCGCGAAAATGTCAGCTTTATAGATTCCAATATTATGTGCTCATGTCTGGAGTATTTCTTTCCTTACTAGCTACATTACATGTGAGAACCTTGTCTGCTTATTTGGCTGGTCCAAATGATGCTCTGATGCCGACGTACTTGATTCGCCTGCGAACAACTGTGACTATGCCAGCCAATAACATCTGCAACGAAACCACAGAGGTTCGGGGACTACCTTGGCTCGAATTATTTTAGCTATAAATCACCATCTCTAATCATTATTATTGTTTACATAACAGTCGAAAGTCCATCTTGGTAAGAAAAAGGGTTACTTGGAACACAGCCTCAGTTTTTCAGAACAAAACATCAGTTTTTCACACACACACACACACACATGCATGCACATACACACACACATATATTTTTTTTTATTTTTTGAGTCTGAGCATTAGTGAATTTGTACGCTGGTGTAACTGTGTAGATACTAAATCACAGTGTGGTTTTCTTTAGTTTAATTGTTTTTATTTTTATAATGTTTAATTTCTACTATGTAGAATGTAAAAGTCTAGATTACAAAGAAAAACGTGTAAGATCAAATTAATTTACATGTATTTCATAATTGGTCTTGGGTAAATAAAAGTGGTACAAAAGACAATTATAGCTATGGTTAACAGTATTATAAAAACATTTTAGAATTAACTATTTTTATTTTAAAAAATTTCATACATTTTTTATATCTCAAGTCTCTTTCTTTAGCACTTTTGGCTGCTTGTTGGGCTGTTTTTATGTAGAGTAGATTTTTTATATCCGTCTTGACGAACCTCTTAGAGAACTGAGGGTTTGNTCTTGTTGGGCTGTTTTTATGTAGAGTAGATTTTTTATATCCGTCTTGACAAACCTCTTAGAGAACTGAGGGTTTGCTAATTCTTCAGCAGACAATCCTTGTAGAATCTGAAACAAACAACATAATATATTCACTTATGTATATTGTTTGTGTAAACATTATCTTTAAATATATTGTAATTATAAACTAATTGTAAATTCGCTGTGTATTTGTGTTAATTTATGGTACAGGTTGATACTTAACAGTCAGACACTAGTCGAGTAAAGTTTGTGCTGATCAAAATACATTTTTGTGTCATATATGCATGTGCGTGTGTTTTTATACATATATATATANAGTAAAGTTTGTGCTGATCAAAATACATTTTTGTGTCATATATGCATGTGCGTGTGTTTTTATACATATATATATATACATACAGTGGAACCGCGTTATAACGAGTATGGCCTATAGCGTCACGTCCGCTATTGCGATAGTTNCAACAGCCATTCAGCACCAAGCAAGCTTGCTCGGTCCGTTTCTTTTTTTCCCTCCTCCTTCCTCTTTTTGTTTGTCTCGCTTTCTCTCTCTCTCTCTCTCTCTCTCTCTCTGGTGGAATAAGTCAGCCAGCAGTAGCTGTGTGTGTGTGTGACGCCGCATGCACACACATGCACCATACCATTGCCTGCTCGGCAACAGCCGGCCGAGCTGGCAGGCTACGCACGGCGCACGTGTTCTGCAATTTAAACGCAGTGTTCAAGCATTTTGACATAAATACAAAAGTTTTATTTCTGTGGAATATTACGCTGTTGCGACTTTTCAGCAGGCGGAGGCCAGGCAACGATAACATTCAAGGGCAAATTTATTAGTTTGACGTTGCCATAGTTTGCTATAGCCGCACTAGCACGATGAGGCCCGGCAATATTTACGGGAATTCAAAAACTCAGTGCGGCCTATACTTTAAATATTAATTATCCCTAATTTTTCATCAAAACTTCTGGTGCTGTCTATACACGCCAAAATACGGTACATGTACACTAACATGTTGGAACACTAAATTCTGAAAGTCGCACCACTAAAGCCAACGGCATGTGTCGCGCATTGCCATTAGTCACTGTCACTTGTGTCATTATGCAGCATAGCTGTAGCTGTGCCACTTGGGCCGGCTGTGTCTTCATCGTGCTAGTCTGGTTTGAGCAACGAAAGACCTCTTGCGAGCGCGGGAAAGTTATCGCAAGTTTGCGACGTTTGAATTGTTTTGGAAAATTAGTTCCGGGTAAGGGGAGTTCCGTTCGAGGTAATTCCGGTTTTAGGGGTTCTCTACTATAGTATTTAGGTGAACTGTTTTGCCATTACCTCTTTGCGGGCCCTTCATGAGTGAGTCCAGATATAACAATATATTTTAGGGAGGCTAATTAACTTCATGGGACATTTTTGTTGAGATCCTTAATCAGCATTACAATATTTTAATACCCGAAATGATGAAATACATAATTATTAGAGATGGTAATTTATCGCGAAAATGTTAGCTTTATAGATTCCAATATTATGTGCTCATGTCTGGAGTATTTCTTTCCTTACTAGCTACATTACATGTGAGAAGCTTGTCTGCTTATTTGGCTGGTCCAAATGATGCTCTGATGCCGACGTACTTGATTCGCCTGCGAACAACCGTGACTATGCCAGCCAATAACATCTGCAACGAAACCACAGAGGTTTGGGGACTACCTTGCCTCAAATTATTTTAGCTATAAATCACCATCTCTAATCATTATTATTGTTTACATAACAGTCGAAAGTCCATCTTGGTAAGAAAAAGGGTTACTTGGAACAGCCTCAGTTTTTCAGAACAAAACATCAATTTTTCACACACACACATGCATGCACATTGCACATACACACACACAGATATTTTTTTTTTTTTAAGTCTTAGCATTAGTGAATTTGTACGCTGGTGTAACTGTGTAGATACTAAATCACAGTGTGGTTTTCTTTAGTTTAATTGTTTTTATTTTTATAATGTTTAATTTCTACTATGTAGAATGTAAAAGTCTAGATTACAAAGAAAAACGTGTAAGATCAAATTAATTTACATGTATTTCATAATTGGTCTTGGGTAAATAAAAGTGGTACAAAAGACAATTATAGGTATGGTTAACAGTATTATAAAAAATTGTTAGAATTAACTATTTTTATTTAAAAAAAATTTCATACATTTTTTATATCTCAAGTCTCTTTCTTTAGCACTTTTGGCTTCTTGTTGGGCTGTTTTTATGTAGAGTAGATTTTTTATATCCGTCTTGACAAACCTCTTAGAGAACTGAGGGTTTGCTAATTCTTCAGCAGACAATCCTTGTAGAATCTGAAACAAACAACATAATATATTCACTTATGTATATTGTTTGTGTAAACATTATCTTTAAATATATTGTAATTATAAACTAATTGTAAATTCGCTGTGTATTTGTGTTAATTTATGGTACAGGTTGATACTTAACAGTCAGACACTAGTCGAGTAAAGTTTGTGCTGATCAAAATACATTTTTGTGTCATATATGCATGTGCGTGTGTTTTTATACATATATATATACATACAGTGGAACCGCGTTATAACGAGTATGGCCTATAGCGTCACGTCCGCTATTGCGATAGTTTTTAAATGCACAGTCACTTTCCCTATCATTTGAAAGGTACTTAATTTCATTTATAACGCAAATCTGTTAATGAAGCCTTTCGCTATAGCAATACAAACATTTGTAAACTTGTATTTTTAAAAATTTTAAACACATTGTATCGCAAGTGACATTCCTCCACTTGCCATGCGCNAATTTTAAACACATTGTATCGCAAGTGACATTCCTCCACTTGCCATGCGCAAGCCAGCCTTTGTTAGTCTGTATCGCATGGCGACACTCGCTTCGGGTGTTGTGAGGGATAAGGAAGAAGGTATGATAGAAGAGGGGATAGGTACGAATGGGAGAAGAGCTANTCATTTATAACGCAAATCTGTTAATGAAGCCTTTCGCTATAGCAATACAAACATTTGTAAACTTGTATTTTTAAAATTTTTTAACACATTGTATCGCAAGTGACATTCCTCCACTTGCCATGCGCAAGCCAGCCTTTGTTAGTCTGTATCGTATGGCGACAANCAGCCTTTGTTAGTCTGTATCGCATGGCGACACTCGCTTCGGGTGTTGTGAGGGATAAGGAAGAAGGTATGATAGAAGAGGGGAAAGGTACGAATGGGAGAAGAGCTAGTCGAGGCCAAGAAAAGAGGGGTACGCTGGAAAAAGTGCAGTAAGTATTTCACGGGGAGGGGGGGATGGTGGCGGCGATATGTTAACAGCGTATTGGTCCTTTTATGTTATGGGGGTAGGAAGACTCTGCCACTTGCAAGGTCATCGCAATGCATCGTCACGTGCAAGGCTCGTAAGGGGAAAAGCATTCTTACATCTTAACGGTTTCTAGACAATGCTACATTGTTTATGATACCATATTGACTCGTTTATAGTGGGCACCATGATTTTTGCAACAAGTTCCAGGAAGAATTTTTTTAAAATAAAATTGCACCAACAATTTGTGGCACATGTTAGTATATAACAAATTATTCTTCTTATACATTAATGTGTGGTGATTGTGATATGTTTGAAAAATACTTTAATTAAGTTAAAAGAAGAACGGCAACAACTGCGGTGGGGGATTTTTTTTTCTAACTACTGACCAGCTTCCTTTTCTTTTACGCAGTGATGTGCTGATTTTTTTTTTGCCGTGCTGGAATGTCACCCCTCTAAAAACGTTGTCTCGCCTTATCCCTTTTTCTCTACCTGAGAGGCGCCTGGCAATCCTCTGTCTGGCATGGAAACAAAGAAGGCTTGGAGGAATTTTTATCGATCAGTAACATGAATGGTAAAGGGAGTGGAGACAGGAGAAGAAAGGAAGGGGACAGAGGGGCGAGAGACAGGTTTAACGTAGGGGGGCATGGAGGAGGGTGAAACAGGAGAAGAAGAGGTAGGTGAAAGAGAGAGACAAGGAGTGAAGTAGCACGCTGACTGGTAGGCAACTAACTCTCTTCCACAACCCGAAAATTTGAGGGAGGGGAAGAAGAATGGAGGAGAAAGCAAAGTCGCGTCTGCTGGTCGTTACATAATGCTGCTGTCAGATATAGATTTTTTTGTATTAACTTGTTGCTGCATACGCGTAGTTCACTGCATTCTTTAAACACAGGATCTACAAGGGCAAGTACAATAAAAAAAACTACGGGACACAGTAAATTTTGTTATAACGATAACTCGCTATAGCGATAATTTATTTTGCCACTGTCGACTATCGTTATAACGCGGTTCCACTGTATATGTGTTTATGTGTGTGTATCGAAATCGCTCTTTGAGTGGAAAAACCACCCAAAATGCAATCTAGAAATTAAAATTTTCCAAGACATGGAAATCTTATCATAGGGTATGAAAAATTTCCACAACTCGTGGCTGGTCAGAAATTTGCAAAACGCATTGCAACATTCCCTGAACCACCATAATCCATCGACTACATGCTATGATGAAGTGTGTAAGATGGAGTCCCGTTCGGTTTCTGCAGTATGGCAACTCCTGCTCCCGTATCATCAATAGAACATTCATCTACATTAGTTACGGCTGGTGATATCGAAACTTAAACCGATAATTATATTTATTTGTATTTTAGCTCTCTTCGCTCTTTGATATGTTCATTGTTTAGGTATGTTCGGTTATTTTACTTTGGGTTATGTTAGGCTAGTAAAAGTATAGCTATTGAGTAGTTCGAACCTCATTTTGTCTGGCGTTTTCCTACTGATCACTAAGTGGTGTGGACATAATAGCCATGTTACAAATTTCACTTCTTGGAAATTTTTTTTACTTTCGTGATGAGAGATACATTTTTTGATCTGTGAAGAAAAACCCAAGAATAAGTGCAAGGAGTTGGCTACTTCACTTGTTCAGGACTTACAAGTGAATGTTACACCTCAAAAAGTCCATAATGCAATGTGAAAAACTAGATTCCAAGGATGTATATAGACAAAAGCCACATATATCTGAATCAAACAGGAATAAACTGTTATTATTTGCTAAAAAGTACCAAAATAATTCCTTGGAATTTTGGAAACAATTGGTTTTCTCAGATGAGACTAAGATAAACCTGTATGGATGTGATGGGTGTCTGCAAGTGTGGAGAAAGAAGAATAAAGTTTTCTAAGAAAAATAANCAAGATAAACCTGTATGGATGTGATGGGTGTCTGCAAGTGTGGAGAAAGAAGAATAAAGTTTTCTAAGAAAAATAACTTTGATCCAACTGTGAAACATGGGGGGACTCAGTTATGGGGTGGAGGGGGGGTTGTGTGAATGCTAATGGGGTGAGTACCATTGATATTGACTGCATTTTGAACTGGAAGAAGTACTTAAGACCATTCTGAAGGAAAGTGCACAGAAACTTGGATTGGGTGACAGTTGGATGTTCCAACAAGGTAATTATCCCAAACACAGATTATATTATGTTCAACAGTGATCCTCTATCAAACACCCCACTGCCTCGAAACTCCAGCTTAATCCCAAGATTTAAATCTGATCGAGAACCTATGGTATGAGCTGAATAAAAATTTAAAGATATCTGAAGCCTCCAACAGAAGAGAATTGATTGATTCCAAGAGGAGTCGGCACAAATGAATGTCTGCATTTGCCACAAGTACATAAATTTTATGCCAAAACACCTTCAAGCTGTAATTGCAGCTAAAGGTTATCAGACCAAGAATTGAAGTGGACATTTGTGTTCTTTGTGGATGTCTATTTCTTTTTTATTCTGTGTGTCCAAATACTTATTTTGTTGGAAACATTTTGCTTGTTCAGCTTATTTTTATGTTGTTCTGTATATACTATATTGTTATTAACGTGTGTATACAAATGAAAGACANTTGCTTGTTCAGCTTATTTTTATGTTGTTCTGTATATACTATATTGTTATTAACGTGTGTATACAAATGAAAGACACATTATGTATCTATCTAACTGCATAATGCACAATATGAAATCATGTAATTTATTTAGAAAATATAGGTGTTTTTACTTTTTTTTTAGAGGTGTCCTAATACTTTCTTAACTTACCGTATATAATTTATGTTGTACATATGTACTGCTTTACTTTAGCTACCTTGCTGAAATAATTTTTAAAAATTCTAAAAGTATGATTTTTGTTNTTTGCTTGTTCAGCTTATTTTTATGTTGTTCTGTATATACTATATTGTTATTAACGTGTGTATACAAATGAAAGACATATTATGTATCTATCTAACTGCATAATGCACAATATGAAATCATGCACTTTATTTAGAAAATATAGGTGTTTTTACTTTTTTATTTAGAGGTGTCCTAATACTTTCTTAACTTACCGTATATAATTTATGTTGTACATATGTACTGCTTTACTTTAGCTACCTTGCTGAAATAATTTTAAAAAATTCTAAAAGTATGATTTTTGTTCTTTTTGAACTTGATGATTTTTCCAGCAACAGTGTATTGCTGTATTCTGGCTACATTACTTATGCTCTGAGAACCGGAGTTGGGCACATTTGTGTGTAATACTGTCATTTGCAAAAAAAACTGATCACCCTGAAGGTTCCATTGTTGGGGCACATGAGTACAGGCACATGACCTGGTAGTATGTATACAGAAAACATCCAAATATTGTAACGCACCAAGCATGTATTGTAGGGGACCAACACTTGCAGGATGCACTTTGTATGGTTTGGGCCACCTGTAGCATGGAGACAGATGGTGATACAGTTGAGCATAAAAGTATATAGACGTTGGATATTCTCCTGGAAAAGATCCTGCCACAGCTGGTGCAACTGACCCTCCAAATCCACCATAGATGCCACTGGCCGAAGTTGTCATCCAATTTGGTCACAAACGTTCTCGATGGGCGAGAGGTTTAGGGACCTTGCTGGCCAAGGAAGCATGTAGACATCATGAAGGCTGGCCAGAGATGCCAATGCCTTGTTGTTTTCTTGCCCTTACCCTTTCTATTGCTGATCTTTAATGTTACCCCCTTTACATTGTTACTATAGTTGTGGAAATGAGTTCAGCTTGTGGATGTTCTCTATGCAGGTATAATAACATACGGAGGACGTGTGACAGATTACTGGGACCAGCGTTGCCTCACAACAATCCTTCAGCGCTTCTTTGGTCCACATTCACTCCACCCAGGTATTTTTTACATTAACACTAATGTATCTATGAGGGTAAAACATTATAAGAATTGTTTTAAATTCTTAGCACACCACACAAGAGTAGACCACTAAAACATATATGTAACTTATAAGAAACATAATCACTGCTAGTTTGTATAGTAATTGGAACAATATTTGAACCTATCATATTTGGAAAAATTCATGTACAATAAAACTTGACTGATTTGAAATGCTTGAGACCAAAATTTGTTTACTTCAAAGTCTGTGTTATCTCCTTCCCTATTTTAAAATGTTGGTACGTATTAATAATGGTAAGTACATCATGACCTAAATTTGTTAGCTCAAGGTATATGTCATACTATCACGTTATCATTCTGTGTATCTAGTCGTACGACACCAGTCAAACCAGGCTGATTTGTTTTAAATCTTTGTAATAAAAAAACTGTAAGTAATTGTGGAACTCAATTTTTCACCAAGTGACAATTTGTCTTAATTAATTATAAATATTTGAATTATATATGAGTAGCAAATTTTTAATAAATATTAATTTTAAATTTATATTAAATACTTTATGATGACACCAAATAGTTAGATCTGTAGAAATTTAGTATATAGGATTTATGAGTTACTTTTGTAGGTAGTGTTAGACACCATATTTTTTTTTCCCCTGTATTTTCAAAAATTATGTTATCAGTTAATAATTAAAGATAAAACTTTCTGTTAGACACCAAATGGATCTCTTGCCCAAGTGTAACTGTCACTTGACAGAAACACAATCAGTTATACGCTCTTTAGATTTTTATGTAGGAAATGAAAATATTTTGCTGTAATTTCTTTGCAAAATATGCCATTAGCCATAACTTGTATTTCCTTTAATACCTTTCAGCTCTCAAGACCTTGATGTTAAGAGCCATTCAAATCTCTCCACTCCGCTCTCCACCCCACTTTAACCCCATGAATTAAATTTTTATTCTGAATGCAAATGGAACGACTAGCTCAAGGAAAGGTGCAACCATTTGCAAACAATCTGAGTTATATGTTACACAAGACAAAGATTTTGCTTTAAAGTGATTGAATTGTGTAAGTTTCTCATTAGTAAAGTTAGTTGATGTTTGTAAATCATTATTTTTCCATCGGTAAACCTCACAGAGATTTTTCTGTAGTTGATCACAAGTTACAATTAGCACACATGCTGCCCGTAAACCCTCCTGGCTCTAGTTACCTGCAAATTCTTACTCCCTGCTACCTACAGTACATTGCCTGCTGATTCACTCTCTTTCAGAAGGGCCAAGGTGGATTACTTATTAGGACTTTTATTTATAATACAGTGAAAGTCTGATGTAATGAGTATGAAATATAATGAGAAGTCCGCTGTAACAATAACTTTTTTCTGCACCATCAGTTTGTCATAACTGGTATTCTCTTTAATACCTTTCAGTGGGTTAAAGAAATTGGTAATTACGAATGCAGTGTGCTCCAATTTTCATTATACCGATTGCTTTAACAGCCGTACTTTCCTTCTATACACAATTTTTGACGCTACTCCCCACCTGTGTGATACAGGATGGTTAATAGGGTCTGAATTACCTCTCTGGCGCAGACCATGGGCATCTTGAATGGTGAATAGGGTATATCAGACAATAACTTCATAATGTCTTGGTTTTAACAGGTTTATTTGACCGGAAATTAATACACACATTCCCGGAAACTACCACTACATTTACGGGAATACCCCCATACATTCCTGGAACTTCTCCTCATATTGTCCTGGGAATCTACGAATACTGTCTCGGACATACAGATTTTACCCTGCGAGTTGTGAGACTGAAGGGCTGATTACAGTGATCTGGCTAATGTTTCCGACGTCTTGGGGGACACTAGGCGACGGGACACATTCCTGAGTGGCGATATTGGTACTTATCTGTATTTGTTGTTGGGTTGTTGTTCCGGCGGTAGTTTGAGGTCTGGCGATTTGAGTGGCCCTTTTACAGGCCCTCAGACTGGCTGTTCCGTGTTATCTCCCCTTCCGTTCTCGGTATCACTCTCTGCATCCCGACATGATACTCCATCGCCATCCGGCGCTGTCTACTTCCTCTTGGGGTGGTGTCTCTCGTGAGGCCACCACTCGACTCCATGGTTCGGTCTCGCGGTTCGCGTCCTGATTGGGTGATACGACTGTTCTGACTGATTCTAACCGATTGTGGTCCAGCGCCTCCCAGCGCATGGAGTTACTGAACGACTGTCCTGATATGACTGACCCCTTAACACTGCCTCACATCTGGCGCCTCCCGGTGCATGGAGTTACTGGATGACTGTCTACATCACTGACTCTCCTCTCGGCGTGGTGATATGATTCACCCTCACTCACTGACTGCCGGGGCCCGAACACTGGCCTTGGTGTACGATATCACTCACCCGACTGACGCAACTGATGCACTGGTTCGACTGTCTATTCCGACATGGGGCTATGGTGGGCCCCCACCTGACGCCCGTCGCCTTCCGGCGCGGGGTATCACTGACTGACTGACTGCTTCCGATGAGGGGCTCCGGAGAACCCCTCCACCCGACGTACGCCTCTCGGCGTCCCGAAGGACGACTCACTCGACTAATGTGATGCAACTCACTCCCTCCTTGTCTCACAAGTGGGCTTTTAAACTATCTCGATCTACCCCAGATTCTTGCACGTGTGTCCCTTGTTGTGGGAAGGGGGTTGGAAGGTGCCGAACAATAACCCACTTCCTCCGCGTGTCAGGACTCTTGTTGTAGGAGGGGGAAGGGGGGTGCCCCTGCGGCCCTATGGCTAAACGTTGTCAGCTCTTCTCCTGCGTCTAACTAGTGTTGCTTTGGTGCAACTTTAGCTTACACTGGCATTATTGCAGCGCTGGTCTCTGTTCTCCTGCGTTTTTCTAGGCGTGGCACTACTGCCACGCTGTCAGTCTTTTTCTGGTGTAACTAGAATTGTATTGGCGAAACTCAGCTTACCTCGGTATTTCTTTGGTGATATGTTGGCGCTGCCCTCCTTTGCACGTGTCATAATTCCCTCATGCGGTTTTGCTCGGAGTGGGATGGGGGTCCAAGGCAACCTTGACACGTGTAAACTACCTATCTGTCCTCTGGGCCGGCTTTTCCTCGCCACACGCGTTTTCCGCGGCCCGTGTCAACTGTAGGCGCTGTAGGCGCCCGCGGGGAATAACATTGGTGGGGGGGGGT
Organism: Clitarchus hookeri; assembly: GCA_002778355.1. Taxonomy (NCBI): domain Eukaryota; kingdom Metazoa; phylum Arthropoda; class Insecta; order Phasmatodea; family Phasmatidae; genus Clitarchus; species Clitarchus hookeri. Next base: position 332,400 of record NQII01002533.1, on the reverse strand, counting down.
GGTTGTCAGCGATGCTTCTACTTACAATATGCTTTATGCAACATTGCCGGCTGCTACCGACCACATACTGACTTCTTGGCAATGTCGCGCCGGTATCTCCTTGCCTGCCACCTGGCGCTGTAAGGTCGCGTACACTCGTACACTGAGCATAGTCACATGCCTGCCGTCAGGCACAAAGTAAGGAAGTCATTAGGCCTCTCAGTATTGTGGGCTCAACCGAAATGCCATTGGCCAAAACTCAGTGAAAAGAAACGAAAATTAATTTCTGTATAGCAAAATCTACTGTAAATTTACCTACAAATTAGAGTTTTTACTAAACTTTATTAATTTAATTATTAAAATGTATGGTTCTTTTGAATGTAACACTGCACATAGCAATTGTTTGTGGAATGTTTATGTACGTAAGCTGTCATTTTGTAGCACAGAAACTCGGGAAATGATTTATTGTCTTTTATTCTAATTTATGTTACGTTTAATATTAGAATTGTACAACCTGACAACTTGTAGCTCACTTTTCAAGCGATTGTAGGATTGTCAAAAAATTGTTGTATTGTGACACAGTATGAGACTAGTGTATACTGTAATACAGGGTCCAAATTACATAAACATTCTCTTATTCGCCTGCAAATACTGGTACATATGTAAAACTGCCACTGCTGCAGCGTTGGCTCCGAAAGGAGCATGCCTCGCCTCACAGGAAGCATAATTTATTCCGTCCACAAATCTCGCACTGTAACAAGCAGCTGTGTGCTTTCTGTCTGCGACTTCTTTGTGCTGTTATACGGTTCCGTTTGTGTTAAACGTGTCAGTTAAGTGTGCAGTAATGTTATTGCTGTTTCAGCTCTTTTGCAGGTATGGATAAGAAATAAAAATCTCTTGATTTAGCAACAAAACTTGAAAATAGTTGAAGAGTGCAAAAATATGGCCGTAAGTAAAAGTGAAATTGGAAGATGCTATGATTTGATCCCTTCGACTTTGTTCACATATTTAAAAAATAAAGATAATATAAAATCAGCTGCTCTGAAATACTGCATGCCTGGAAAAATAAAAAACTGCACGCTGCAAAACACATTAATATGGAAGAAGCTTTGTGTACTTGGTTCTCACAAAAACGTGCACAAGGTATCCTGATGGCCCAATGCTAAAAGCTAAAGCTACACATCTCGCATTGGTTATGAAGATTGATGACTATGATTTTAAATGCAGCGATGGTTGGCTTAACGGGTTAAATACGAGGAGAGGACTGTTCCTGCACAAAATTTTTTGCAAAGGAGGAAAACGAAGCAAAGAAAGACTCATTGTAATTTTATGTGGTAACATGGATAGGAGTGACAAACAAAAACTTTTTATGATTGGCAAGTCTAAAAATTTCCAGGCTTTCAAAGGTGGTGCTTGCAACATTTCATGCATGTACGAAGAAAATAAAGCGTGGATAACATTGCAGCTATTTAAACAGTGACTACATAGTTTTGATGCAAAAATGAGAGTGAAAAATCGCAAAGTTGCATTTGTTGAACACTGTCCAGCACACCCCGATGTGAAGTTAAACAATGGGGAACTGTTTTTTTTACCAAAAAACAGCACTAGTTTTTTGCAAGCTATTGATCAGAGCATCTTGAATTTACGAAACGCAAGTTTCGCACAATGCTTGTTAACACTATCATAAGAAAACTGGCAGCAGGAAAAACTGTCTGCAAATGGATTGTGCTTAAAGCCATTAAGACACTTGCTGTTTCTTGGGAGAAAATTGTGCCTGAAGTGATAGCTTAGTGTTTCCGACATGCTGTTTTTCGAAAAAATGAACCTGGCGAAGATAGTACTTCCACAAATTGTGAACACGCATCAACAGGCAAATCAAGTGCTCCAGCTAAGAACCAACTATGTGGTGGGCTGTTACCAAACAATTAGATGTTCCGTGCACTTTTGATGAGTTTGTATCAACATATAATAACGTGGAAGTGTACAGCAAATTGACAGTAGCAGAACTCATCAACCTTGCCGCTTCAAATAAAGATGAAACTATGTTTGAAGCAGAACAGAATGACTAGGACGTGAGTGAAACTACAGCTGTCCTGTCGCAGGCTTCGTTAATGGAGGCACTTGATGTGACAAAAACTTTTATGATCACAAAAATGCTCCTTCACCGAGATACTAGCATTCCAAAAGGTCAAATTGTTTGCAATGAAAGAAAGCTTAGTTAAAGCAAAACAATGAAGATTTATTTGTATTTCAAGAAAGAGTATCTGTGTTTTTGTTTTTCTCATGAGAAAATTCCCCTTTGTGGTGGTGGGGTTTTAGAATACCACCACAGCTACCCCGTGCTTGTCGTAGAAGGCAACTAATCGGGACACTGTCTGGATCTGAAATTTGTTCCGGCACTCATCTCATGCTTCTTTCTTCATCTTCTTCTCTTTTGTCGTCTTTTTCTTTCCATCTCACCAGGGCGATATCCTTCTTCCTAATGAGGTTCTGTCATGAATGAGTGCTGCCTCCAAATTGTGTGACCATACGTGGTGTCTTTGTTAGTGACGGTCTAGCAAACCCTTCTCACTGGCCCAGCAGGCAAACCTAGGTGCGGTGCCCATGTCCACGTACATGCAAGCCCACATAGCACCAATTGGTGCCTTCCTAGTAGGAGGGGTCGTCGTGGCCGACTAACCCATGCACATAGACCTGCCGGGAAGACATGTTACCGCTATGCGGAGGAGGCGTGTAATCAACCACAAGTCCCCTGAACTGGCAAGCCTGGCATGTTTTCCCAGGTAGGAGAATAAAACTATCCTCACTCAGGATGTACGATTTGCCCCTGGTTTGCCCTGGTGTACTACACTTTGGTATGCTACTGGGGCAGTAATCCCTTCTAATGATACAGTCTGTGAGGTGTTTTAACTGTTGGCTTCTTTTCTTCCCTCCTCCTCCATGAACTGCAGGCTGAGGCCACGATGAGTCCTAGCATAGGGGTCTACACCATGACTTTCAAAAGCTCTCCAAAAAAGGGTGGCACCCTAAACAGTCACTCCAAATGGCACCACGATGATGTTGGTAGTGAAACGTATTGTGATTCTGTAGTGTGTCAGTCTACCTCAGTTAAATTACCTACGCCACATTTTTTGGTAATCAGAGGTTTAGAAGGGCACCCTTTCAAAAAGGTGTCGAATTACAAAAAGTGTTAGCAGTCGAGCAGCTGGTGGTCCTTTTGCAAATTGTATGAAAATTAGTGCAAGGCTCAAGCTTCTGGTCGAGATGTCAAATGCTACCCAGTCTCTGGGGCTCTTTGCGATGAAGACTTTTATTGGGGCAACTGCAAAGTTCTCTGTTGAGGTCAAGTTCCTTGTGTCCCTCAACTCCAGCAAGAGCATCATCTGGTGTCCCGAACTAATTGACATCCTGGAAAAAGAGATCTTAAGTTACCTGCAAGCTCAGTATGTCACTGATGTTTGCCGTTTGTGGAAGATTACTGATGGTGTTGAGTTACCTACAGCTACTCTCATCTTGGCTGTTGGTGTGCGTGACGTCCGTTCCATCATCAAAGTAGGGTACTTGAGTGTGCGTGTTGAGAAATTTATTCCAGCTCCTCTACATTGCTACAACTTTCAATAGTTTTGTCATTCATCTGCAAAATGACGGAATCCACATGCTTGTTTGAAGTGTGCTGACCCACCGCATCCAGATACTTCTCAGTGCAGTAAATCTCTGAAGTGTGTGAACTGCACCAAAGGATATCTTGTCTGGTCGAAGGAGTACCCTGTGTACCAGAAGGAGCCGGCTGTTCAATAAATCCGAGTCACTGACAAGGTTTCATTTTTGAGGCACATTAACATTTCCATGCTCTCCAGGGCCCGAAGCCTGCTGTTCCCTACAGTATACAAAGTACTCAGGCAGTCTATGTGGCTGCTCATACCAAAGTGTCTGTGAGTACACCGAAGCCACAGGGAGTTCGGACGACCCGGACCATGACTGTCGGTACGCAGTGTGGACTAGCTGAAAAAACTGTTGAAACCTTCTATTGTTAGCCAATCTCATTAGTAAGCTGCTGCAAATATAGTTGATAAGCCATCCCTTCCTGTGAATGAACCTGATTCACAGGATCGTGTCATTAATTCGTCACCACACCAACTGTCTCTCCGTGGGAAGAGGCCAGGATATCAGTTGATGTAAATTCGCAAAACACTGGCGAAGGCTCAGGAGTCTTTAAGCCAGTGATCAACACACATAAGGGGAAATTGAAATAATTGTTTCCGCACACTTCCTTTCCATAACTCATGTCCCTCAGACAGTGGAACTGCTGAGGTTATTTTAATAATCTTGAAAAACTGAAACAGCTCTTAGTGTCTTTCACCCCAACAGTCATTTGTCTTCAGGGAACTCACTTTAATCCCATCGATATGGCCTCCCTTCGAGGTGACATGTGTTACCGCCTGGATAACATGTTGGTGGACCATGCCCTTGGCGGTGTCTGTCTTGTGGTGAAGAATTCTGTTTATCATTAAGCTGTCGCCCATCACAGTGCTCTGCAGGCATGATGGTCAGGATGTTCCTCAGCATGTTTGTCACTATTTGTAGCATCTATGTACTTCCTCACCAGAATGTCAATTTAACTGACTTTGAGGAGCTTTCATCTCAGTTCCCACCTCTATTTCTGATTGTTGGTGACTTCAATGCTCACAATCAGATATGGGACTCTGACCACAGGGGTGGCCGGAGTCGTATAGTCAAGTCGTGTCTCACTGGTTCTACTATTGTTCTGTTGAACACTGGGACTCCTACACACTCCACCACCCACGCTGGCACTTCGTCCCGTATTGATCTTTCTTTCTGTAGTCCAGCTTTGGTCACCCACTTTGAATGGTCTGTTTACCCAGATCTCTGTGGGAGTGACCATTACCCAATTATATTGGATCAAGTTTCGTTTGCTGTGCTACCCATACCTCCTCGGTGGGTACTTAAGAAAGCTGTCTGGGCTCATTTTCAGTATTCCCTCCACTTCACTGCTGATGTTCCCTGTGACATAAACACGGCAGTGGAACTATTCTTGGTGCTCATGCCACCAGGAACTCTTCCACGTCTGTCTGACTTGGGCATCACATGTCATCGAGGACAGCCACCAGAAATCCTGGAGAGACTTAATTTCATCAATGACGGTACATGCTACCAGTAAGTTCGTATGGGACAATTTTTAGAAGCTGTGCGGACAATCTCTCAGCACACAGGTTCCCTGCCTTCAGGTCAATAACAGTATTGCTACTGGCAGGACAAATGTAGCAGATTTGTCAGGTCAGTATTTTGCACATGTTTCAAGCAGTGTGCATTACACTCCCTCATTTTGAGCCTTCAAGGAGTCATGTGGGATGGTGGGTGTCAACTTTGGTGGCTCGGGTGAGGAGGAATATAACCAGCCTTTAATCCATCTTGATCTTGAGTTGGAGCAGTCTTTATCGCACTCGAAGCATACATCTGTTGGACCTGACAATATCCATTATGCTCTGTTGCAACAACTCTCACTCGATGGGAAACTGTTTTTGCTAAGGATTTTTGTGTTTTTCTCTTGAAGTGGTGCGAGTCAACCCTTGTACCACTCTTAAAACCTGGGAAGGTCAAAGGAGATATTTCCAACTTTTCGACCTATTTCCCTCCCCAGCTGTATCTGTAAGATCATGGAGCATATCATTAATGCGCATCTGATGTATTGCCTTTAAACCCAGCAGCTTTTATCGCCTCCTCAGGGCCGTTTCTGCCAAAATCATTCATCGGTGGCTCATTTAGTCAACTTGGCGGATGCCATACAGACCACCTTTCTGTGAGGGCAGCACCTCTTTGCTGTATTCTTTTACCAGGAGAAGGCATACAACACAACATGGTGACATGGTATCTTAAGACAGCTGTCTGCTTGGGGTTTTCATAAAGTCCTTCCTACATTTACACAGAAATTTATCTAATTACTCTTCTTCAAAGTTTGCAATGGTGCTTCCTACTCTCGGGAGTTTGTACAGGAGAACGGTGTGCCACAGGAAAGCGTTTTTAGTGTCATTCTATTTGCCATCGCTATCAATGGCATTGTGTCAGCCATTCGACCACCTGTGGACTGTGCGCTGTGTATGGATGACTTTACCATTTTCTGCTATGCTGCATCTCTATGCATGGCAGAATATCAAATCCAGCTGGCCGTCCACTGCCTTGGCAACTGGGCGGACAACCATGGTTTCCACTTTTTCACAGCCAACACACAGGTAGAAAATGTGGCATCTTTCCTTCTCTCAAGGTGCTTTTGTATGGCTCTATTTTGCCGGTTTCCATCACTGTAAAATTTTTAGGCTTCTTGTTTGATTGTAAACTCACTTGGAGAGGTCATATTCAGTCCCTGAAATCTCGCTGTATAAGGGATCTGAATCTTTTGAAAACATTGGGTGGTCGTGACAGGAATGCTGATCAAGTCACCCTTCCTTACTGTATCGTGCCCTGGTCCATAGCAAGCAGCAAGCTCAACTATGGCAGTTTAATTTATTCTTCTGCGAGGCTGTCTGTGTAGAAACCATTAGCGAGTATTCACCATGCTGGTATTCATATTATGACTGGGGCTTTTCGCATGAGCCCTGTTGTCAGTATTTGTGCCGTGGCTGGCAAACCTCCTCTACATTACAGGCATGGCCAACTGCTTCTTTCCTATTGGGTGCGGGTGCATTCTAACTCTTTGTACCTTCACCGCAATGCTTTTCTCCATACATCCCATGAACAATTGTCACCACTAGTTCATCTTCTCCTCAGGCGGCGTCCGTCCGCTTTGTGCATTCCCTGANAACCTAGTGCCTTGCAGTGAACAGCCATGGCTGACAACGCAGGTTGCGGTGAGCCTTGACCGATCGGAATTTCCTAAAATGACCACTCCTCCTGTTGTTTACAAGGGCCCTTTCCATGGTCTCTTATTGTTGTGTTCCATGGTTTTATTTGTTTTTACACTGACGGTTCCAAATCAGATACCTCCACTGAGTGCGTCTTTGTCACTGGTGCTTCTCGGTATCGTTTTGGACTTCATCCATTTTGTAGTAAGTATTTTAACTGCAGAGCTTTCTGCTATTTTCAATGTTGTGTGTTTTATCAGTAAGGGGTTTCACCATAAATGTCTTGTGTGCTCCGATTTTATGAGTTTCTTAAGAGTCATCAGATCTTGCTCCACAACTTCCCAACTTTTCATGATCCGAGAGAAGCTGGTGGGTACGCTGCGGATTGGTGTTCGCGTCATTTTCCTTTGGGTTCCAGGGCATGTGGACATCCCTAGTAATGAAGCAGTGGATATAGTGGTTCAGGAGGCATGCAACCTTCCACCCTGCGACCCTTGTCTCCTTGTGTGCAATGTGCTGCATGCAACCTATGGCCTTGTGTGGTAAGCTTTGCAGCGAGAGTGCACTTCTCTCCCACTGTCCAACAAGTTACGGGCCATCTCCGGTTTACCTGTTTGCACTCGTCCTGATGTTTCATGCACCTGTAGGGAAAATGATATGCTTTCTCAACTTTGCATTAGACACACTTGTTTGACACACAAATATCTGCTTTGTGGCGAACCTCCTCCTGAGTGTGATGTCTGTGGCACTCCCTTGACTGTCCGGCACATTCTTGTGGAGTGTTGCAGGTATGACCAGGCTTGTCGCACTTTTAATGTTCCTGACGACCTACGGCGAATGCTGTATGATGGGAGTACATCTGTGAGAGGCGTATTCCCATTTTTAGGTGCGACTGGTCTTTTTAATGTGCTGTGATTTGTATTTTGTCCTTGTGTTGATGCTACTCTCAAGTATTTGTTCCTGGTTTGTTTGTTTTGTGACTGTAATTTTGCCTGGTGTAGAGGTTTTTAATCTGTTTTTACCTGATTTCATTTCTGCGTCCTGTGGGGGTTTTAATTTGTTTTTACCCAACTTTCTTTTTTTGCCTCCTGTGGAAATTTTTTTAATTGTTTTGTCTTAAATTTCTTGTGAGCGTTAATGACCCCATTGTCGAGTGCCCCCACAATTCCACTCACTCACTCATGTGAAAATTGTTGTGTTTGTGCAATCTTGTACTCACTTTAGTGGAAAATTTTGTAGACTTGGGTAATCAAATTTCTTAAGTGAATATGTTTTAGTTTAAAATGTGTAAATATAAGTGAGAGTGATGATATTGGCATGCACACGTCTTGCTGCTGCCGCAACAGAAAGTGGTTAGGCCTTGCTTAACCTAGCATATGATGAAAACAGCTGCATGCATTCATGCATCACCGCTCTGAACCTGTCATGGCTTACGATTGCTATTTTGAATCTTTTCCCTGCTAGTTAAGTACATTTCCACTCCATAAATATGTTATTCTAATGAGTTGTATTTACCATTTGATACTTGTTGGGGTTTTGTTACTAAACGAAACTTACACCATTACATAATACATAAATAAAAACATTGCAAATACAGTATTAGTTTTAATTTTATTTATAACTACAAATTTTGCTGTCATTATAAACTATTGTTACACTGAACTTTCACTGTAATTACTACCCTGACCAACAATGCATGTGAAGATCTGCACCACTGCTAAATGTGTTGCTGTTGTGGGGCGCTAGCCTCAAGGCTAAATTCAAGAAGTATTGCACATTATGTTAACTGCTTCACCATTCTCAACTAAAATAATACTGCTTGCAAGAGTTGACTTCCTGTACTACAGCTAAAAGCTTTACACACCACAGGCAATGCCCATAATTCATTTGAGTCTCTGCCTCAGCTGTGCTCTCCCATGCTAAGCCATGCCGCCGCCAGATCCAGCAATGTCAGCACCATCACCTTCAAATGGGCTTAAGAGGTCTACTGATGCCTGGTTGTAGGCAACCTGCACTGCATGCATACCTACTTTAATGTTTGGCTGCATCCTGTTCCTGGGACTGGCTCTCCAGGCAGGAGTACTGAGCACTTTAGAATCTGCTATTTGACATACATTTCAGGCTAAGTGTTTAAGGATATCATATAATTTATTCCATGAGTGCTTGGTTTTGGATGCACAAGCAAATTTGTTTTATTTTATATATATATTACTTTTGCAGTAGAAATATAGTTAAATCAACTTTATAATTGCTGTCTTCTGACATTTTTCAATAGCCAATTTGTATTAACACTGTGACGCTACTTGCCCCCTGTGATACACAGGGTGGTTTGTAGGGTACGAGTTACCTCTCTGGCGCAGACTACGGGCACCTTGGGTGTCGAGGGTTGATACCTTGAGTAATGTTTTGTCTCCTTTTTCTCTGCGACCATAAGGGCAATGTGTCGTCGGGGGGTAATTTTGGTGGCTTAATATACTCTGTCTTACCAAGGTGGCTGTTGTCCTCTACGGCGGGGGAGGGGGTGTTACTGTCCTTACAAGGGGAGAGGTGGATCTGGGACTGATGACGGGTGTGATATAGGTGGTATCTCGAAGCGGTAGTCCCTCCTTCTGTTCCAGTCCCCCCCCC
>NQII01002533.1:269458-322835 GCA_002778355.1 Clitarchus hookeri | reverse complement strand
ACGAAAGGGAGTGGTAAGCAATACAGTGATCTACTAATATGTGTTTACAAAGAAGTACGCCAGTCAAGTTGTGGGTTAGATAGCATGATTTTATTTGATGAAAAATAAACACACTGTTTGAGTCTGTACCCAGCAAGTTAGGTGCCTTAAGGGTGGGATAAAATACTAATGTTACTAGATGCGTAAACCCACTGACGATCTTGATAGTTAAGGATGTTAGGCGTCTGGTACACAATTACTCAAGACGTTCCTTTAGCGACGAACGCCAGTACTTAGCTGTTTGTAGCTCCTGCTGAAGTTGTTCCAACGGCAGGTTGAAGTCAGGTCAGCTGGGTGGCCCTTCACGGGCTCGTCTGCGTGGCGGTCTCAGCTAGTGTCTTCCTCCGGAGCTGGATCCCTTCGGCGGCGTGGTGGTCCCTGTTGGCTGCTTCCTTCAGAGCTGGAGTAAGGGCTCCAGTAGGCGACCTCTCCCTTGAGGTTGCCGGCGTGCACTGCTGCTTTGACGCTGGTCTCTCATATGTCCCGGAAAGGCAGTGCTGTCACGAGACCAGGAACCAAAGTTCCAATAACACGTTTAGTTGGTTTGCAACAAAAATGCAGCCCAACAGACTTGGGTCTAATCATTGAGCCTGCAGCGGGCTGCTGTGTATATGTTTTAGCTGGGCTCCGGGCCCATATTTATAGCCATTAACCACTGGTGCTATCTTTATAAATTTATGTGTAGGGGTTATCGGCAAGGGAGTGAAGCTCTCCACCAGTCTCCCGGCTGGTATGTTGTAGTGTCGTAATGTCTGTAGAACATGTTATAGGGTTGTTTGCAAGTGGCTAGTTAAACTCGCGTGTAGTGCATCGGTGAGTCTCTACAACCTGAGTTGCTGTTCATTGATAACCCAGCTTGTTTATCATCAGCCCCTTATGGTACTGCAAGTCATGGTCCGACCTTGCTCTTATTCTCCGGTCATTTCATCGTGTGGCGTTTGTGAAAAAAGAAGTTGCATATTATTAGTACTCTTTTCTGGCACCCTATTTACCAGGGCTGTTGCCAGCCCTGGTTAAAACTAGGGTTAAGTGTAGTTGGTGTATCTACATCAGCCTCTCGAAGGGCTTCATTTGTAGTTTGTCCTTAAAACTAGAAAATTGGCCTTGCCGCCTCAAATCTTTTTTTTTTATTTTAAATATTTTTTATTTATGAACATATTAAATTTTTTATTTGGTTTTTATTTTGTTTTAAATGTTTATTCTTTTTTTTGTAAGATTTTTTTAACTAAAATTAACTTATGATTAATGCCCCTAAACCCAGTCCTGGCCTCCCATGTGTGCCTCTCGGCCTGGATTCCTGACGACAGAGTGGGGCGAATACTGTCTGCCAGTGCACCCACATAAGCTGCCTTGACAGGACGTAAGTATGAGTCGCGTGAGAGGACGCTGTGCGTGTGTGATTTCGGGCTGTGTATGTCTGCAAAGTGGGGTGAAGAGTGGTGAAGTGCGCTGAAAACGCCTTGGACAAAGTAGTTTTGTTAAATCTTGTCCCGGACCATTCAGAAAACTCTGACCGCCCAGGAGACGCTATGAATTTAATTATTTATTTAATTAACTGAAAATATTCAAGAATATGTATGAGTGTATTTAGAGTTTTAGTAGGTGTTATTTTAGATCGCCTTGTGTTTTTTTAAAGATCCGGGAATCTTTGCTCAGCAACAGTGTTTCATGTGAACTGAGCTAGAAATGCCTTGGTTTAGGTAGTTTTGTTAAATGTGTTGAAATTTTTGTTCTGGACTGATTGGAAAATTCCACCAGCCCAAGAGTAGTGTAAATATAGTTTGATTTAAAGGTCCCGGTTTTCCCGTATTATAGTGTGGATATTCTAATTGTTTTGAGTAGTTACGCGATTCCTGCCCTGCAGATCTTATCGGAACCTGGTAGTGAAGCTATTCAAACGGGCTTAACTCACAAGGCAGAGGGTGATGTCTCCCTAGTACACAGGCAGAAAACTCTTAAGCAAGGCTATTATACACCTGCGTATTCGGAGTGTGAGTTTAGGCGCCTGAAGCAAGTTTCCCCGCCTCAGATTCCTTGATTAAAATTGTATAGAGTAATGCATGGTATGGTGTAGCCCCACAGCGTGAAACTCATCGGAACTGGTAGTGAAGCTATCCAGACTGGCTTATTCCACTTTGTGGGTGGTGATGTCAGCCCTAATACCAGGCAGAGAACTCTAAAGCGAGCCATTCATAAACCTGCGCACTCGGGAGATGAGTTTATGTGGTGTGGTGAGTTATAAATGTTAATTAACTCCATTTATTTAATTTATTTATGTATGAGGATGCCAGTGTACAGTATTGATGCAGTCTTAGGTTGAAATCAGGGCCAAGATGTTAAGATAAATCACAGTTTTTTATATTTCTGTGGCTCTAGTGAGTTATATTCAGGTATTTCATTTATAAGGGGGTTATTATGATCACCGAGACTTTCATAAAGGTTTTTGTTCCTAGAAATTATTACTTCTTTAATATAGTCCAGTATTAAAAACTGATGAATTGTTTTATTGCTAGTATACCAACCTGCATCTTATATTCCTCTAAGGAATTTATTATGTGTAATTTTAACTTTCTGTATGTGTAGGGGCGGTATAACCTATATTTCACAGCTGTACAGTAGTAGGAGCCTAATGATTTGCTTAAAGAGCTGTAGCTTTTTCCTACGAGGGAATCCAGGCACTTTAAGCATTGGATATAAACTTATTAAATTTCCTGTGGCTATGTTAGTGATTATTTTAATGCGTTCTGCCCATGTAAGTGATCTGTCAATAGTTAGCCCTAAATATTTAGCAGATTTATCATTTGAAATATTTGTATTAAAGATTTTAAGTTCCCTGTCAGGCTTGGTGCGCTTTTTGTAATAATTAAGTTCGTTGATTTTGCAGCATTTATTTTAATTTGCCAGCTAGTGTACCATCTTTCTAATGCAGTGAGCTGTCTTTGCACGGCTACTAGGGCATATTTTAAGTTAGCTGATTGTTTAATTATAGCTGTGTCATCTGCGTATATTCGTACATAAGCATACGCATGTGGGATATCTACTGTGTATATGTTATAAAAAAAGGGGAGAGTCCTGTGGTAAACCTGTCCTTAATTCTCTAGTTGTTGATTTTGACCCATCTAGCGCCACATAAAACTTTTGTCTCCACAAATAGTGTGCCACCAAATGAATGTACGTATCAGGGAAATTAAAGTTAATAAGTTAGTGTATTACGCCCGGAATCCAGACCTTGTCAAATGCCTTCTCTGCATCCAGCATCGTGATACTGTGTAAGCTTTTGTTTTGTAATTAAAACCGTTGGTGGATTGTTCAACAATTTTTAAAAGTGGGTGAGCTGTAGAATGACCTGTTCTGAAACCAAATTGAAAATTGGGGATTATATTGTGTTCATCGGCATGTTTTTGGAGCCATGTTAATAGGTTTTTTTTTTTTATATTTTGCTCATACTATTTGGCAAACTAATTGGATGTTTGTTTTGCAGGAGTGCAGGGTTTTTTCCCGGTTTGAGCATAGTGATTACTCTGGCGGTTTTTCGCAGGTTTGAATATACTTTATGTGTTAAAATGGCAGTGAATATAACTAATAAATACTGTAGTGCTTCTAGGGGGGAGTTTTTAAGTCTTTCGTAATTTATTTTATCTGTACCGCCTGGTTTTAATTATTTTAATTAGTTCAAAAAATGTAATTTTCTCGGTTACTGCGCGTGTTCCTCGCTGTAGGTAATTATTAATTTTTAACTTGTGCTAATAGTTTCTCTTGTGAATTGTCTTGTCAATTACGTCTTTATTAGGGGGAAATTGTTTTTCTAAAATGTCAGCGACAGCATTTGCTTTATCCTCTGAAGTATATTTAATCCCTGTATCTGTTATTATAACTGGAGTGGAAATGTTTATTTTTACCGCAGAGTGTTCGCTTGAGTTTCCGTATTTCTTGGGGTTTTTTAGCGACCTCATTAACAAGATTTCCAAATTTATTGATTTTCTGTTCTTTAACTTTACGTCTAACGAGGGTTTTTAATCTATTGTATTCAGCCCTAGCCTGGGGGAGTTCGTATTCTCTGGGCCTGATTACGTGCCTATCTTTTTAAAGTAATTAAATAATCAATATCAATATCAGGATAAATTTGCCTTGTATATTGTCTTATGTTTATAAACTTTGTGTGATTAAATTGGGTATCTGCTACAGTGTCTATAAAGAGTTTTATGTGCGGATTTATGTCGCTAGCTTTACTTAACTCTGACAGCTGTTCAAATGCGTCTATAAGTTCTTCTTGAAAATGCTCCCAGTCTGTTGTTCTAAGTTTTTGGCTGAAAATATTATTAGTGAAAATGGCATCAAATTGTATCTCCGTTAAAACTGGGAGGTGACCTGTATCTAATCCACTAATTGTTTCTATATTAATATTTGTGCTGGCAATATTAGTGAGTGCTATATCTAGAATACATGTTGGTGTGTCTGGCGTGAAAATAACGTAATTATTATTAGAGGTATGTGTGTTTAAAACTCCGCCATTGGCATTTGTTATCGTACAGCCCCAGTCTGTATGTTGTGCCGACCAACCCCCAAGTCAGTCCACCGAGCATTATGCATGATGGCACAAGTTAACTCAGGTCAAGCCTTCGATGAAGTATGGCACGAGGTCCTTAGGGCGCAGGCACCGGACAAGTTTGCGCAAAGCGGGCAGACAGGGTGCGAGTCCAGGCACCTGGACCACTACCAGTTAGTTGATGGCATCCGCCAATACTGCGCGCACTACGAAGCCTCCTGGAGAGTGTTTGTGTTGCAGCCAACCCACACGCCCCTGTACCAACTACACAATGACGACACATTGGCGGACCACCCTGACACTGATGAATTGAGGCGCACCATGAGTGAACACCTCCACTGGCTTGGGACTGACAAAGAGACTCGCTAGTACATGAGTGCATGTTGGGCCATACACACAATACCCACCACCATGACGGCACAGAACAGCAGCACCCCAGAGACCCAACCCAGCCATTCGACACAGTCGCCCTCTATGTTATGGGGGTGGCAGGGGGAGGAGCGGAAGGGAGGTCCGCTCGACCTTTGGTCAGCCTGGCCTCCTCCTTGATCTTGCCCCCCTTGGGCCAGTCCAAGGCAGCCTGCGCCTTGTAATTTTGCTCTGTCTCTCGAGCCCTTTCTACTAAATCATCATTTGACTGTGGGCGGGGAATTTGCAGGAGGTTTTGCAGATTGGGCAACAGCATGCACATAATAGCTCGCATGCAGCTTTCTTCGTATTCTTCAAGGAAAATGTGTTTATACATTTGCACCTTTCTGCAGATGAAGATTTCCGCTTCATCATCAGTTGCTTGGGTACGGTTATGAAACTCAGTTTTGAGGCGGGCTAATACCTCTTCCTCGAAAAACTGAATGGCTAATCTGGTGCACAGTTGGGACCATACAGTAATGAACTCCTCATACTTGTTCCACCACTCCCACTAACTGCTTACGGGCTTTCATAACCCATTACTTGGTGGAGACTCCGTTCTCTTTTAGCTCGTACTCGCTTTCCTGTGTGAAAGCTATCGGGTCCTGTTGGGGTCTTCCCGTGAATTCCGGTAGTTGGGGTCCATCTGAACTCTACGCAGACAGTATACTCTGATGTATTCCTTGGTAATCTGGGCAGTATTCTTCAGCTCTCCTGCATACCTCGCCTCTATATACTAGTCTCGGGCATGTAATGCGCTCTTCAGGCCACCCTTTGCAGAGGTGGTAGAAAGTTTGTGCACATGTCATGCACCTTACGGTGTTCCTCCCTGGGCCTGCACAATATACAATCGCAATATGCTGCCTGTCACGTGTGGCATTCAGTACAGTGAAATTCGAGTCCATCAGTACATCCGGGTTTGTCGTTCCACCCTAGACACAAGTGGTGGAAATGACTCTGACAATGTGCACAGTGAATAAAATGCTGGCCTGCACCCTTACAGGTGGTTACATGACATCTATCATCTCTGGGACACTCGGTTCCCTCTATACTTGTGGAGATTTCACCTTGTTCGGTTACGTTATGATTTGACTCAGACATGCTTTTGGGGTAACAGAAATTGAGTGTCACTGAGTGTTTTATGACTCTCCCGGCTCTTCCCTCCCCCTCTCCCTCCTTTTCTCTATCTCTCTTTCTCTCTCTCTCTCTCTCTCTCTCTCTCTCTCTCTCTTTGGGTCATGCTGGTCTGGCTCTGTCTTCTTATTGTTTGACTAATAAGATGCGTTGCCCCACTTTGGGCGCCATGTAAAACACTTTATGCGTGACGGTGAGGTTGAGGTGGTGCCCGTTACACGAGAACATGGTAATTTGAAGTGTCATGTCAGAAATACAGAATTCCGCAAACTCTGCTGATGGGGAGTTGAGTAATGAAGAGCTTGGCCTTAATTAGCCCTGTGTACAGCGTCGGATGGGTAGGCTGTTGGCAAGGTATGTAGTCATCAGTGGTGCTGAGAGCCCTCTGGGTGGCTGAGGTAGGGCCCGTTGCTGGCTTACCTTGTCCGAGCTGTACCCGGGGTTGACAGATGACTGGAGACGTGTGTCAGTGTCCGGGGCCCCATCCTAGGGCGGCCGGTGGTGTTGGTGTCTTTGAGCTGGTTTTTGGTTGCGCTGGTTGTAGCTGGGTGCTGGTGACAGTCACTGCGAGTGGCGAGCTGCGCTGGCAATGCCCAAAGCCACAGGTACGCCTAGGCGCAGATGGATGATGACTGGATGTGGCTCTCTGATGGTCTTGTGGGCTGGCTCGAATAGTTAGCTAGGGAGTACTGTGAGGTGAGGCGAGGCCTCGGCAGTCTACAGGCAGCCTGGTCTTTTTCCCAGGGGGAGGAGCAGCTAAAGGCTGATGCGACTGGGTTATCCTGTAACTGGACAGCCACAGGGGCAGTATCTTCCCTCTTGTCGCTCCACTTTGTGCCTCCTCTATGGGTGAATGGTTTGGATGTAGAGTTCTAACAGTCCACCTCGACAAAGCAGGGGCAGGTGACGGTATCCCTAACTAGAGAGTGCTTAGAGGCGTTTAGGTCACGCCTTGTCAGTCCTGTCACTCAACCGGTGAATCTTACGTGGTGGATGGAGTGGGTTGGCTGATGTGGGGTGGCCTTACTGCTTTATTGTGAGTCACGCAGAGGTGACTAGGTCACCTCCTTATCAGTCTTGGCACTCCAACCAGCGAATCTCACACTGTGAAGTGGGTTAGCTGACTCAGGTGGCCCAATTGTTTCCTTGTGAAGTCTTTCTAGTAGGGGGCTCTACTGCACGTATGCACCAAGCACCTTTGCATTCTTTGTACACAGTATGGGTGGCCAGCATATATGTGGTGTCTTTGACGCATGTTCTACGTGGCTAAGGAAGTCCAGCAGTCCTACACTAAGAACGGAAATATGAGATTAAGCCGCGGTCATCTGCCTCTCCTTTGAGGGATGGTGCTTACCAGGTTGTTGAGAGGACAGTGTTTCACCCTAGAATAAAAATGCCATGGTTAGACTCAAACATGTTAATCACTGAAGAATAAACTCTATGACCCGTACTATCTCCTGCGCTTATTCTGATTACTAGGTACTGGCAGAAAAGAAACTATAACAAACAAATTAAGCAGCCATAATAATAACTGAACCCTAACTGTCAAAATGTTATCTTGAAGGGACTCAGGTGTCACTACCAAAGTAGTGAGTGAAGTGTAGAGGGGTGAAGAGGAAGACTTGTTCGGGGGTAACTGGTAGCTGGATCTTGAAGACTTCTAGAGGGTTTTGGTTCTTCATAATAAAAACGGTAAGGCAGAGAACTTTGACACTAGGAGTAGTTGAAGTGTGCTGCTGAGTATTCATCTGGCATTCTTGGGGCATGAGCAGCCTTATAAAGTCGTGGCCGGCATGTTCTTTGGTTTCTGTAGAAAAACACGGAAGACAAATAATAAACTGGAGTGGAGTATAACAGATGTATTTGGATTATAACACGACATCACTACAACACGACATGCTACGAGAGCGCCATCATGAACTAGACTATAGAACAACTGAACAACAGCATGGCCTTGGCCAATAGCCGCGACTCTCCGTATAGCCAGGATTAACATTAAATATATAGCAGAGGCTAATATTCAACAGTTTCCTTTGGCCGTTGGGCATTTTCGGCGGGGTGGCTGCACTTTTCGTGGCAGGCACACCTTTAGCTGCACTCTCTCAGAGAAAACTAGAAGTGTGGTAGTTTTCCTGCCCCTGTTTGCTTAGGGGCAACTGACATGCCTGGCTCTGCTTGGCTTCCTCGGCTGAGGGCGATTAAAATACATGTGCATCTGGCATACTGAGTGTTAGTGGTTTTGACTGCTGTTTCCTTGGGTGTCCCTGGTCAGGGTGTATGCCTGTCGGCTCTGAAAGCAAGCGGTCTCGGGGTTCTATACTCTGTTTGGGGGCTATGCGGCTGCACGTTTTGAGGCGCAGTCAAAAAATATGTACTCAGAAAATGTCCTCAGAAACACATCACGTGTCAATCTTCTAATGTTAATAAGAACGCAAAACATATAGCTCATAAACATGAGGGTTCAAAAGTTAACTTTGATCTGTACATGTCAACTAAATACTTAGATAAATTTAGGAACAGCAGTGCTTATGGTAGATTAGGTAAAATATGGTTGTGTGTCATACAACAAACCCTAATAAAATTATCATAAATTTTTTGCAGAATTGTAAACTCTATTATTAAATTATTCATAATGTTGTTTTTGATTTGAGCAGATTACAAGTACTCGGAATCTGGCATATACTACTGTCCTGAGAGTTCAACGTTCAACACCCTGGAACAGTACAGGCAGTTCATTGAACAACTACCCATTATTGAAGACCCTGAGATATTTGGTATGCATGAGAATGCCAACATTGCCTTCCAGGTATTACAATGGTCAGAGTATTTATAGTGTTATATTGTAGACCTGGCTTAAAGTTTGATTTTAGTTTTTGTTTATGTGTTGGTGTAAACATCATAACATTCGCAGAAGTCCTGTTATAGCATTGTACAAAGTTTTTCACTACAGTGTATAGGCTGTTTACTGTAAATTAAGAAGTTTTGAGGCCCTAGTTACTTTTTCCTTTCAGCTATATTTTATCTTTTAACCACCTTTTTAAATAAATATTGACATGCAAGTAATAAACAAAGTGTGTATATTCCACCGCTCTCTGAAGTTAACGTTTAAGGCTAAAGTAAGATATATTTATTAATTGACTATTATTCCAAATGAGAGGGCTTTCAAAAGTGCTCACTTTTCCCGTGAACAGCCTATAATTAACATTTTGTGGTCAAAATTTGTTACAAAGTTACTTGTGTCGTCTCACAATAAAGTTGTTTTTGGTACATATTCAAACAATTCATGAATTAAGCATATTTTAGTAAAAATTTGGTTTAAGACTAATTGGAGCAGGGTGTCTTAAAACAAATTCCACCAGACAATTTTTTTGCTTAAACAATGAAAGCTGTAATTAAAACAGGAAAAAATATGAATACTTCCTTGTTTGTTTTGTCTTTTGCAACAACTTCATGCCATCAACATTTTTCCACATAGTACATTGTGCTAAAAATCTAGCTCTGCCCGATGACAATGCTTTCACCTGGTGTCAAGTACTTAAGCACAGTGTGATTTCTGAGATGTACACTGAAGAGCCAAAAAACCGGGTACACCTGCATAATATCGTGTAGGGCCCCCGCGAGCACGCAGAACTGCCGCAAGACGATGTGGCATGGACTCGACTAATGTCTGAAGGTATGCAGGAGGCAATTCACACCATGAATCCTGCAGGGCAGTCCACAAATCCATAGGAGTGCAAGGCGGTGGAGATCTCTTCTGAACAGCACGTTGCAAGGCATCCCAGATATGCTCAATAATGTTCATGTCTGGTGATTTAGGTGGCCAATGGAAGTGTCTAAAGTCAGAAGAGTGTTCCTGGAGCCACTCGGTAGCAACTCTCGACTTGTGGGGTGTTGCATTGTCCTGCTGGAACTGTCCACGTCCGTCGGAATGCACAATGGACAAGAATGGGTGCAGGTGATCAGACAGGATGTTTACGTATCTGTCACCTATCAGTCGTATCTAGACGTATCAGGGGTCCCATTTCACGCCAACTACACACGTCCCACACCATGACAGAGTCTCCACCAGCTTGAACAGTCCCCTGTTGACATGTAGGGTCCATGGATTCATGAGGATGTCTCCATACCCGTACACGTCCATCCGTCCGATACAATTAGAAACGAGACTCGTCAGACCAGGCAACGTGTTTACAGTCATCAACAGTCCAATGGCTGTGTTGGCGGGCCCAGGCGAGGCGTAAAGCTTTGTGTCGTGCAGTCANTCATCAACAGTCCAATGGCTGTGTTGGCGGGCCCAGGCGAGGCGTAAAGCTTTGTGTCGTGC
Organism: Clitarchus hookeri; assembly: GCA_002778355.1. Classification (NCBI taxonomy): domain Eukaryota; kingdom Metazoa; phylum Arthropoda; class Insecta; order Phasmatodea; family Phasmatidae; genus Clitarchus; species Clitarchus hookeri. The sequence goes on along the minus strand of NQII01002533.1, from coordinate 312,384 downwards.
AGTCAACAACGGTAAACAAGTGGGCCTTCGGCTCCGAAAGCCCATATCAATGATGGTCCGTTGAATAGTTTGCACGCAGGCAAATCTGGTTAAATCTTGATAACCTGCCATTGTAGCAGCAGTAACCGATCTAGCAACTTTACCAGATGCTTGTCTTATATAGGCACTGCCGACCGCATCGCGTTACTCTGATTGGTTCCATACCTTTGTTTTTTGCATATGCATGTTTATACCAGTTTTTTTGGCTCTCCAGTACAGTCAGGTGTAACTGCCTACAAGTCCTCTCGTTCTTGGCAGCCAGATTTAAAATAGGGATGATTTTTAGCTAGAGAGTCCTTTTGTAGAGCAGAGGATGTGCATTTGCTCGGGCATCGTATTCTGCCAGCTCTTCCACCTCTTACCAGTGTGACAGTGTATATGTGTGTGTTTGTAAGTATGCATGTGTGTGTCTGGCTTGCATTAATGAGGTCATTATTTTGATTCCATTGGGGTTTTTCTTTTACCTAATGGTTTGGCCTGTTCATTCTAAGTAAATAGTGGCACAGTTCCTTAAAGTGAACCTGCCCACTGGTTCGTCCATCATCATCAGCATCACCATCATCCTCCTCCTCGTCATAGTCGCCATCGTCGTTGTGTCATTAATTACCAGCATAATGGTTAGCCTCTGTGCATGAAATGAAATAAAGAAAAACTTGTGCTCTTCCACCAAGTTCAAGTAAGAACGAGATATTATGGTTTTATATTAAGGCTAATTTTGTTTTCAAAATTTAAGATTTCAGTGTTATTGCTTTTGGTCTTGTGAACACTAATACATTAACAAATATGAGTTTTAAACACATATTCACAAACAAATTTATTTCACTTTTTAATGACTATGTAATTAAAAGTAAGCATTTTATTTAAAATAAAATAAAGACATATATTTACATTTCAATTTTTAAAATATTTAGTAGACAGTGTTTAAGTACCCTGCCAAAATATCTAGAATATAATTTGTCAGAAGAAATAATTAAAGTTTTATAGATAAAAAAAGTATTTTTGCTACTTTAGTTTTATTTCATATCAACTTAAATTTTGGTATTATGCGGTATATTAACATTGGTGTTATTTTGGTTTTATTGCTATTGACCATATAATTATCTCTTTACAGGATTTTTCAGTAAAATCATGCAAAAATTAAACTCGGATGTTTTGAGATTGTGAACGTATGGTCTGCGAAGCCAGTGAAAGAGATATGGGCATATGTGTGTCTAACCCAAATACATGTGTCTGGATTGGTTACATGTATTATTGACATTGAGTGTGTACACTGTTGCCATGTAGTACTGTACAGAATCATTCCATTGACAGACCGGTGTTATCATATCAGTTTGCACCTCACAAGAGTTGCTCAAACAGATGGCCATCAACCTCAATCCAAGCATTACAACAGCATATTATATTTTGCCACACATATTAAAATATCCTATATGTGTTGCGTATCACATCACAGGGGACTACAACCCTGGCAACCAAGTCCATCTCCGTGTCAACAGGGTCTCATACACAAGTGATTTGAGATATACCCATATGAAATAATTGAGTGGATTTAGGTCGTGTTATCTCGCAGGCCACAGAATAGTCCCTCCCTGTCCAATCCAGTGAACAGGAAATGTAACATACAGAAGGTTGCGGACAGCCACACTAAAGTGTACCGTCATGCTGCAGCCACATTCTCTCACAAACATCCAAGAGTACATCCTCTAACAGCTCAGGCAATGGAAGAAAGGCATCTGTCATTGATACATGCACATACTGTGGCAATGTAGGGATGAAAGAGTTATCTTGTGGACGATTGGTGAACTACACACACATCATGGGTCACCCACGTGTTTACGCCTATACATCCTTTAGCTGTCCTCACAGACCATATGTTCCCAATCTCAACATTCACCATGGTGTAACTCTTATTCCCCATTTAATTTTTGCACACTTTTACTGAAACATTCGGTATACATAAGCTGTGTTGTGGCAAAGGTACAACAAATATAATTTTGCCATTTTTTGAAGATTTGGTTCCAGAGGTTCTGGAGGTCATCAATATGAGGTTAGCTTGTAATGCTAATTGTAATTTCCCAAGGCAGTGAGAATATAAGTACATTCTGAGCAGTTACACTGGGTATTAGTGATTCCCTTGAATTGACACTCATAGGCGTTTTACAAGGGAATAGGGAAGATAAGTCTAATGGAGTGAAGACTAGTTGGTTGGTATGTCACCAGAAACTGAATCACCGTAGCTTTTGATGGTACTAGATCACTCACATCACTGTGGTAATAGTATGTGGCTGCCAACAACTCAAAATACGCAGACTGTTTTAATCACAATAGATATTATGATTACAAAATTTGGCTCAAAGCAAGCTGGAATCAACAGGAGTTTGATCATGTGTCTAATTAATACCTGTTGCCTAAACAACCATGCAGGGGCCCAGGTTGGATTGCGGGGATTCATGTCTTTACGTTTTGCAGGTGGAACGTGTTGTAGGTCCATTGACAGCCTCCAGGACAATAGTCTAACCAAATGAGTTTCACACGTATTAGCTGCAAAGGTGTTGGCCCATGAGTGCTTGCTCTCTCAAGCACAATATTTTCTATAATCTCGCTGGTTGAGTCCAAGATCACTCTGTGATTTCTGGGACATGGCTTTCATAGATTTTCATGGCTAAGCACCAGGAAGGGAACTAGCCTGACTGCCTTTTGACACACCCATTATTGTCTTTTGGCAGGGGATTATACCTGCAACCAATCAACCACCATAAGAAAGGCAAGGGGGTAGGAAATNCCCATTATTGTCTTTTGGCAGGGGATTATACCTGCAACCAATCAACCACCATAAGAAAGGCAAGGGGGTAGGAAATTCACTCCTGCACTGAAGAGTACTTATGTAGAAATCACACAATCCTTCCACATTAGTGTAAGTCATCACTTTGTCTTTCCTTAATCCAACCTTTCATGTCCTTATCTACTCCTCCATAAGGCTTGTGTGACAGTGGAAACCAGGGGGCTTATTCTAAATTTGTTGTATGAATTAAATTTTTTGTAACTTCTAAATTCTAATTCAGTCTCGACAGTTCCATACTAAGCAGCAGTAGTTNCCCATTATTGTCTTTTGGCAGGGGATTATACCTGCAACCAATCAACCACCATAAGAAAGGCAAGGGGGTAGGAAATCCACTCCTGCACTGAAGAGTACTTATGTAGAAATCACACAATCCTTCCACATTAGTGTAAGTCATCACTTTGTCTTTCCTTAATCCAACCTTTCATGTCCTTATCTACTCCTCCATAAGGCTTGTGTGACAGTGGAAACCAGGGGGCTTATTCTAAATTTTTTGTATGAATTAAATTTTTTGTAACTTCTAAATTCTAATTCAGTCTCGACAGTTCCATACTAAGCAGCAGTAGTTNGGGGCTTATTCTAAATTTTTTGTATGAATTAAATTTTTTGTAACTTCTAAATTCTAATTCAGTCTCGACAGTTCCATACTAAGCAGCAGTAGTTAACAGCCATCATTTCATAATGTTATGCTTATTCATCACACAGTTTTTTCTGTTGTTAACAGCATATTTAAAACACCTTAATATCAAGATGTCTCAGTGGATGTTACAATAAACATATAATAAACCCCCTGAGCATAATGCACTATTAGGGTTTTTGTACAGGCAACATATTTTACTTATGTTGAATCTTTTTACAATCAAAGTAAGAGAGTAAAGTTGTCGTTTCTATAAATACATACATATAACTCACAGTCATAGCTGAATGTAATGTTTAAAATTAATTAAACTTATAAGAGGGAAGTGAACTGTGAATTTGCATATTAGAGCTGGTGTGGACTAGAGTATATTTGCAGATGAAAGAGAGTCAGCAGATTATCAATACCATCCTGGAAGTGCAGCCAAGTCAATCAAATGGAGCTGAAGGCCATTCTAGTGATGATATTGTGTTTGACTTGGCCGAGAGTATTCTCAAAAAGGTACCCAAGTACATAGATCCTGAAGATGTGTCACCAGTCTTGATGAAGGTAATTGGTCAATTTATGTTGCTATAATAGATTCATAATTTATGGGAATTTATGTCAGGTGACATGGACACTAGTAATAATCTGGGTATCTCACATTTCCATAATTTGTATAAAATAAAAAAATTTCTATACAAAATTTTTTTAACATGATTTTATTACTATTTGTTTATTACTGGTTTTTCATTATTTATTCAACAACTTTAAGGATATGCAAATTGAAAATAAATCCAGTTATGGTTCATTTTTCAACATTCCAACTACATATACTGTGGTGTACGAATACAGGAGAACCTCACTATTGTGATCCCATTTATTACATCTACTTCTTTTTTACAAGCTGTGTTTGAGGAACTAAAAAATTTGGGTTAAAAAATTAAGGTAAATCAGTTGAAAAATAAGTTTGTTGCATTTTCTTTGGTTGCCATGCTTTGTGTTTCTCTTGGCAAACACTGTATTACAAACAGTGCATATCTAAAAATAGATACCATTCCTTTAGGCTACCAGTGCTACCCAACTCCCTTCCCCTCAGCCATCAAAGTGTTTCTACACATGATGCAACTATCGCATGTCACGCGCTTGTCTTGCCATTATTATCTTGCTTGCTTATGGATATGCTACCTTCTCTCTTAGTTTGGTATTATGACTTACATTTATGTGAATTGGGGAAGAAAACGTTGTTNTTATGGATATGCTACCTTCTCTCTTAGTTTGGTATTATGACTTACATTTATGTGAATTGGGGAAGAAAACGTTGTTGGCAAAGTTTTGGTAAGCACAGCGGTGACAATGACAAGAGATGACAACTGGAACTGTAATGTATGTCATCTATCTTCCCACACTATGTAACTCTATCATTCTCTCTGTGTTCACCAAACCTGCCCCAAAGACAGTGGGAGCTATCAGGAAGGACACTGAATGAAAAGGAGGGGTAATAATGAAATGGTTTTTTGTTCCTGGCAGGTAGCGTGGTGTCGCGATGCTGTTGCCAGCTTTATAGTTGCAAGTTCCGTGCACTTGTTGCCTGGCCATCCATTGAAGTTTGGCTTACACAAGACAACTGGTTCCCTGCTANTTATGGATATGCTACCTTCTCTCTTAGTTTGGTATTATGACTTACATTTATGTGAATTGGGGAAGAAAACGTTGTTAGCAAAGTTTTGGTAAGCACAGCGGTGACAATGACAAGAGATGACAACTGGAACTGTAATGTATGTCATCCCACACTATGTAACTCTATCATTCTCTCTGTGTTCACGAAACCTGCCCCAAAGACAGTGGGAGCTATCAGGAAGGACACTGAATGAAAAGGAGGGGTAATAATGAAATGGTTTTTTGTTCCTGGCAGGTAGCGTGGTGTCGCGATGCTGTTGCAAGTTCCGTGCACTTGTTGCCTGGCCATCCATTGAAGTTTGGCTTACACAAGACAACTGGTTCCCTGCTATNGTTGCAAGTTCCGTGCACTTGTTGCCTGGCCATCCATTGAAGTTTGGCTTACACAAGACAACTGGTTCCCTGCTATGATTGTTATTTTATTTTATTTCACAGTATTCTACAATTACAGCAACTGAGAAACAAAGTGGACCTATTTTATTAAATGAGTACAGTACTATATAAACTAGGGTTATTTTTTAAGTAAGATCAGTTTTGGAGGAAAAACGACACAAGTAACAATTATGGGGGGGGGAAAACATATATTTCTTGCTTTTGCATACAATGCTTTATTTTTCTACATAATTTCCTTGCCGGTTTAAACATTTATCATAACAAACAACAAGCTTTTAAATACCCTCGTCATAGAACAGAGGCATCTATGATGATAGCCAATTATTGACGGTCGTTTTCAAGTCTTTATCAGTGTCGAAATGCTTGCCACCCAGGAAGGTCTTCAGATGGTAGAAGAGGTGGTAGTAACTAGGCGCAAGTCCATCTTTAAGAACTAAGACAGCCCTTGAGACCTGTGTAATAGACCACTAATAATAACTTAACATTTCAATAATAAAGTCTCTGATTTTCCTGCATGAAGTCAATGAAAATGTACTTTGCACTTGCAAAAAGTTACACGTTATGCTGTGTTTAGGCTTTTTTTGGTGATACGAGGCAGACCAATCTGACCTTCTACGTCATTATTTTTTTCTGAAAATATCTTGACTATAAAAAAGAGTTATATTTAAATAAAATAATGTGTTATTTTCACACCATACATGATTTAACTTGGTTTTCATTGGAAAAAAAAAAGCATATTTTGATGCATATTGGACAGGGGTGGGTCAAAATCAGTCCAGAATTTTCCAAAATATCTATTATGACGACCCCTCACTAACAACTGTATTCCTAGAAACAGTGAGACGTCATTTTATTGATATTTAACTGTAGTTGGATACAAAAAATAGCACTGTAGCAGTGGTGAGGCACAAGATTTTTGGGAGGGGAGCAACTGGTGCAAAAAAAAAAATACATTATTTGAAAATTTTGAAAGCAGCTGCCAATAGTTGAATATCAGCACTTTTACCCAGTTTGTTTCAACATACTCATCTTAAGTTAATACACTACGTACTTACGAACATTATACATGGCTGATATTTACCACTAAGAAAGTTGTAATAAGCAAAGCCATTTAGCACTAAGCAAACTAAATGCATTTACAAGTTATAATAACATCATTTAACTTAAGGATTTACCAGCACTTAATGAATTTTTAAAAATCAAAATTACTCTACAGTTTAAAATTCTGTGCATTGGAAGGTAAAAGGGCACTATGTGTATTTTACAAAACCAAGGTTTTGACATTATCTTACAGTATTTTCGTGCTTTTTTCCAGGATGCAAAGCATTGTCTCCTATATGGAATAATAAGCAATTTTGTCAGTAGGAAAGGGCACTGTGTGCCATCATGTAAAGTTCCATATTTGTGACATAGTGCCTTTTACCTCTGATGCACAGAATTGTTACCTTGGAAAAACTAGATTAATTCAAGTTCATATCCAGGTACAGTTTTTTTTTTCCGTATGTGAAGGTTATCAGGGCAACAGCTGTGGCGGAGGCTTTGTGCAGTATTAAAAATGAAATGTGTCATAAAGTTTATATGGGACTGGTTAAACCACCAGAAATGTTTACTCAATTTTTGTTCTAAATTTGTAAAATCTATATATATAGTAAACCTCTTTCTAACAAAAATCTATCTCTAACAAACTATGTATTTGGTCCTGTTATGTCCAGATTTACATTACCACGTTTTGGTACTTAACACACAGTTACATGTTTACTTGCTGCTCAACTAACTGCTGCATTCTTGACTGTTCACACAAACACTAATGCCAACCTCACTTTACTAACTTTTCCTAACGTAACCACATTAACCTAGATACTACCATATACCACATCTCCCCTTTTAAGAAACTTGTAACACAAAGCCTTTAAATTTTGTTGAAGGGCATTTCTGCCTACTGGAGCAATGGATTGGAATTTGTCTATTTCCCTGAGTGGGCCCTCACCCTGTGAACCCATGAAGGGCTCTCAGGTGTTTTCACTGGCTGCTGGTGATGATGGATAACCTACTGTAGTGGGTGTTACTGTTGGCCTGTCGTTTGCTGCTGTCTGGAACTGGTGTTTTACTGCTCGCCCATCCTTGCTGCAGTTGGGTAGACTGGTGCTGATTGGCAGCAGAGGTGCCGCCATCAGTATTTTCCCCTGTTTGGACGGTCCTGAGCTGCTGGGTTGTCCAAAGCTGCCATCTCGGAGCAATCCTGAACAGCCACTTTGGAGCAATCTGCTGTCTTGAGGTGATCCAAAACTGCTGTCGTCTTGCCCCATCAGTACTGCTGTTTCCTCTCTATGTAACAACTGATCGACACATTTGACCATCATTACCCATCACTATGTATTTGTTGACTCACTTTGGACTGAATTATTCCTTGCCTCCATTTCTGCCCTCCTGCATAGTTTCTAAACAAAACAGCATTCCTCACACAAAATTTCTGACCCATTCTTTCCTACTTGATTCAACTGACACATTTGATTCCTCCATGGTCAATGGGTTGACAAGATCCAGAGCTGTTCTCAACATATGGCCCATAAGCAATTCAGCTGGTGACAGCTGACCTTCTCCGCACGGTACAGATCACAGAGCAAACAATGTTTAAGCTAACCATGTCTGCCAATCAGCCAACATTATTTTCTTTAGTTGCCCTTTTATTGTTTGCATCATCCATTCTGTCTGCCTATTGCTGGATGGGTGAAAAGGTGTTGTCCTAATCAGACGGATGCCATTCTTGGGGGAAGGAAGTCCCTCATCTTACTTGACACAATAGTTGTTCCATTGTCCGACACAATCTACTGAGGTAGACTGACAACTAAATATGTCCCAGAGCTCCCTTATCATGTTGACTGAACTTTCAGATGATATATCTCTGAGTTCGAACCACTTTGAATAGGATTCCACCACGATCAAAAACTTCAGTCCCTGAAAGGGACCAAAGAAGTCAATGTGCAACCAGAACCACGGTTTTGTAGTGCTGCCCCAAGGTGGATTTGACCGCAACTGCTGGCGTTCAATACACTCTCCCACCAATTGTTCAATGTCTTCACCCATTTATGGCCACCACATGTAGCTACGGGAAAGGGATTTTGATCTTATCACCCCATCATGAGCTCTATGCAATAAATTAAACAACAAGGCCCTTAACAATGAAGGGATCATTACCCTGGCACCCCAAAGCTCACGCCTTTTATACACTGAAAGCTCATCTCGACATCTCTCATATGGCTTAAACTCTTCACCTCTCACCTCTTTCGTCCAACCATAGCACACCCATTTTCTTACCGCTGACAAGGTGGGGTCCCTTCCTGTGGTGCTATTAATCCTGCTGGCATCCACTGGTGACTCTGGCATGGGGACATCACCCACTTCTGGGACCTGTATATCAAATGATAGTCAAACATGTTCAACCATAAACTCCAATGCAGCAACCTTGGTGAGAGGATGTCTGGGTGTAACAATTGCAGAAGAGGCTTGTGGACTGTTAGTATGACAAATGGGCGGCCCGTTTCATACTGTATACATATACTTACAGCAAACATTATGGCCAGTGCCTCTTTATCCACTTGCTAGTAATTTCTTTCGTTGAGGTTAGGCGTTCTTCATATGCCCCTTTTCTTCAGAAATTCCCTGTGACATTTGAAGTAGATTCATATATTTCCTCTCGAGTTCTTCTATGCACTGACTCAAACGTTACCTCTATACCTCCCCTAATGTTCCCAATATTCTGCCCTGTGACCTCAATCGCCGCAGACAAATCCACAGCATCTTTAAATGACAACTTCTCTTTTGACAGTTTTGTTGTGCGCCCTGCACACGAACCTATCACGTTACATTATATCCAAGTCCAAGAAATTCCAATGGGTTGATATTTTCCGCAGTTCGGCCGCGTACTGTACCACGGTTTCTCCTTTGCACTGGTCTATTTTGTGAAACTTTAAAGATTCTACCACTTCACTGGGCTCGGGTTCAAAATGATTACCAAGCAGGTTAGGACCTCAGCTAAACCTACTTACGATGTAGACTTCAGGGCGAGCAACAACGTAACTAACCTGTACAACTCGGATCCCACAACAGTATAGAATATTGCATGTTGTTCCTTTTCCTTTGTAATTTAATTGGCATGAAAATAAAACTGTATACATTCCGAATAGGTGTCCCATGTCTCGACCTGGTACAAACTTGCCAAACGCAGACATCAACGCCATACCGCACTGTACTGCTTGGACAATCTTAGCTCGTTACATTGAACAATAACAACATTTTCAGATTTCCTCGTTGCCAATGTTGTGTCTACATTTGCATTTCCACGTTTCGGTACTTAGCACACAGTTGCGCACTACTCAACTAACTGCTGCTTTCTTGACTATTGTTTCAAACACTAGTGCCAACCTCACTTTACTAACTTTCCCTAACCTAACCACATCAACCTAGATACTACCATATACCACAGGTCCAGTAAAAATTCTATATGATACTAGTCACTTTCTACTCTTTCTAACACACTATTTTCCTTCCTTAAGCCGTTTTTACAAATGTTCTTCCGGTAGGCGGAAGCAAACACACACTTAATCTATCGCTAACTTACACATGGTACTGTTTTACTGTTATGACGGCTCACAGGCTGTGGAAAGAACAAAAATAAGACCCTTATCTTATCCTGCCTCTGATGCTTCTCCGAGCGGGCAAATGTCAACACACAACACTCTCTGTAAAAAAACTTTTAATACGTTTTAACCCGGCACCCAGCTGATGGCCTATCTGGGTACCTTACCTCCACAGGTAAATTAAACAAATAACACTCAGTCACACTTAAGTGTGGCGTTACATGCCTTTCGGCTGAAGGCCTAATTTCCTCATAGGATAAACACAGGTCAAACTGTAAACACTGTGTCGCACTTACGTTTTGGCGCACATAGGTTGGCAGGTCGGTATCCTGCCCTAGTTTTCTCAGCGGGTGACATGAGTAAGCACTTACCTCACGTCACACTGCGTCTGTTTCTGCCGGAGGATGTGGTTTCTTGTCCCGCCCGGACTGTGAACCTGGGTGAACCTGGACAGCAGGTGTGGTGAGGGTGAGGAAGGATGCAGTTCCTTCCTCTCGTGCTGTTGTCATCTCTGGACTGCTGCATTGCGGGCTCGTCCTAGGATGTGGCTGCGGTCTCCTGGGTTCGATTCTTGGTCGGTGCACTTCTCTTCATTTCTTTGTTTCTCGCCTACTTTCTCTTCTTCGTCCGCTTTCTCGCCTGCATGCGCTTGTTTTCGGTCTCCCTTCACTTCCTTCTTAGCTCCTGCTCTTCCGGTTCCTTTCGCTCGCTGCTTCTCGCCTGTTCTCCTTCGCTCTTATTTTTCTCACGCATCTCCTTTACACGCTCATTTCCGTACTAGTGTATTTTTCGGCCTCGATAAGCGCGTCTCTGGCGCGTGGCCACGTTATCGCTCCGTCCGGAGTGGTTACTCGGATATCTTGCTTGGCTGATAGCGCGCGGCGCTGTGCTGCCTTGCAGCGTTTATTGCTTTTTCCCGCTATCTCCCCTTTATGGATCACCATCCAGTGACCTAGTAACCCACTGTGGGTTTCTTCTTTTTTTCTTATCGGCTGGCGCCACGGTTTTTCACCCGACCTCCTGACCTATCTTACGTCATTTTCCACCATCCAGTGAAATTGACCTCGTGTTTCTGCTCCTCGCTACGTTTCCACTCTTTGCTACTCTCGTCCGCACTTGCTCTCGCGTTTCTCGTCGGCTCTCGCCCTTCTCGCTACTTTCATTGTTTACCATCCGGTAAACTATGGCCTACTTCTTCGCTACTCTCGTACTCACTTCTACGCTCGTTTCTCTTCTTGCTTTGGTTAAGTCTTAGGCGGCTTGCCTCGTTATGACTCGCCACGGGCTAATGTTGAGCACCATTGGGGTTTTAGGTTCCCCAAAGCCGATTTTCGCCTGACTAGCTCGATAAGGACGTGACCCCTTCTCTCAGGTATAGTCTGATTCTTGATTCTGTCTCTACAGACTTATCTTCGCCCCACGTTAGGCGCCAATTTAACTTGATGCTACTCCCCACCTGTGGTGTACAGAGTTGTTCGTAGGGTCCTCAGTTAATGTTAGATGGCACAGACTATAAGGTGCCTTGAAGGTTGAGGGTATATAAAACAATAACTTCATTACGTCTGGGTTTTAACAGGTTTATTTGACGGGAATTCATACACATATTCTCGGCACTTTTGCGTGAAGTACACATACTTTCTTGGCCCTGCGAGTTCTTGGCCTGAAGGGCTGATTACAGTGTTCTGGCTACTGTTTCCGATGCTGTGGGGGCATTAGGTGACAGGACACATCCCTGAGTGACAACGCTTTTACTTAAATGTACTTGTTGTGGGGTAGTTATTCCGGCAGTAGATGAGATCTGGTGAGTTGGGTGGCCCTGTTACGAGGCCCTCGGACTAGCTGTTGTTGGTGTGCTGCACTCAGCTGGCTTCCTCTCTACGTGGCGCTCCTCGTTGAAGCTCACCACTCGCTCCCGTTCACGGCGTAGGGTTGTAACTGACTAATTACTTCCCTACCACGTCCCGGCGAGAGACCCTCGGTGGGCCCCCACCCCGGCTGTTGGCGCAGGGTTGCACTGGACTACTCCCACTCACTCGACATGGCGCTCCTTGTTAAAGGTCACCACTCGACTCCACCTTCTCGGTGCGCGATTCTAACTGACTGCGGACTGCTCTCCGAATATGGATTGATTGAACTGATCTCCCACCCTCCCCGCAAAGAGGCTTATATCCTCTCTTAGCTCCCTTCCTAAAACTGTACATGCATCTTCCCTTGTTGGGGGAGGGGTGTGGAGGAGGGCGCAGAACAAAAAATACTTCATACACGTGCCATAGTTCTTAACAGTTGGGGGGGGGAGGGGGATCTGCACTCTAAAACTTACCGTCAGCTCTCCTTCTGCGGCGCGTGTCCAAGTTGCCCCGCGGTTTGCTAAGGGCGGGGGGGGAGTGCTCCTGGCACAACTTCCAAGCTTGTCAGCCGTTTTCTATGGGATGTTTCACCTTCAGTGTAGGTCGGCAATATTTTCCTGTCGTCCGCCTTCCCTATCTTAACTCCCTTGACGGCTATTTGCTTAACTCGGCGTATCGTCGGCGTGTCCAAGTTCACGCGGTTTGCTAGGGGCGGTGGGGGGAGAACTCCTGCGCTGCAGCGACACGTGTAATGGTCTGCACGCGCTTACTACTTCTGGCTTCTCCGCGCGTGTGCCTGTCGAGGTGCTCGCGGGGGATTAAAATCGCTGGGGGTGTCAGCGAGGTTTCTACTTCCAATATGCGTTACACATCAGATTTAGGCTAACTTAGAAAAGTTACACACTGAACCAAACATAAACCTTGCAGTGTTGCATAACACAGTTCCTTCACCAATAATAAAAAGTAACAATATACAGATTTAGTCCAACCTAGGACAAGTTACAAAAAGGGATAATAATGTTATCCACATTGCCCAAACTATACTGAGCCAGTGTACCATCAATGCATTGCCAGTGGCATCACGTTTACATTTTCAATTAGTGTTTGTCCACTAAAATATTTTTAAAATACATAGAGAGTCCTGAAACATAATTTCTTGCTAAATTAATGTAACAAAATATTTTGTTTCAGTATACAAAATACCTGTATGTTAGTGATGGGTCAAGTCGAGTTGAGTCAAACAAAGAGTGATTCGTCACTCGAGTCGAGTTTTTTACAGTACACATCGAGCTACAGAATGTGCAAGTCGAGTCACTATGCTTCTACGTTATAAATAACAAATATTTGCAACAAACATTTACCTTTTGTGTCCTGCAAATCAATAATTTTACGATACTAAAAAGCTAAAGTTGCGCCGGAATGAAAACAATACCTCAACTGCATGCCTTGACACTTGGTTGACATTTGTGATGATCAGCTGTGATAAATCCGGCAGGTGTTATTCGTCACTTGAGCCATTTTACTTCCCAACGAGCCATGGGACATCAGATAAGGAGACCCTTGTCAAGGTATCTTTTTTTTTTCTATCAGCATTACCATTCCTACCAGTCATTCACTCCTTGGCAGTAGCGCTGTGAGTCACCTAGGCGAAGTATTATTCATATTGATAGAAACCAGTCCCAAACATTTTTCTTGGTAAACCATGACTGGAAGAGGGTGAGGAAGTTATAAGGGGTGGGCATTATACCCATGTGCATAGGTACACATTTACATTTATGGTGCAAACTCGATTTTAACTAAAAAAAAAAGTGTTATACTGAATTAGACTTGACTCGACTCGACTTTCATACAACTTGAAACTCAACTTGACTCGAAGCTGTAAATATCAAACTTGCCCATCACTACTGTATGTTATCAACAGTTTTTGTAAAAACGTTAATACAATAACTACAAAAAAAAGGTATATATACTTTTAACATAAAACACAAGTAAAAATATTAATTTTAAAGATCATATGCAAGGTAATTTTACTATAGTGCGATTTTGTATGTTGTTATTTTTCTGTGTTCAAGGTACTATTTTGTTTTAAATATGGTGTTGTTTTTAATGTTGCATGGCTATGCATAGCTGTATTAAACATGATGGAACCTTCAAACACACTACAGAGAGTTATCTTTTTAGTAAAACATTTATTTTATGTTTGCTGTAAGGCTGACAGGAAAGGTCGCCTTCCATCATTGACCACAGTGATATTACAAGAGGTTGACCGCTACAATAAGCTTCTGGCAATGATTCACACGTCTCTTTCTGACCTCCAAAAGGCTATCAAGGGTCTGTTGGTTATGTCAGAGGCTTTGGAGGAGGTGTTCAGAGCTTGCCTCAACAACCAGGTGCCCAAGATGTGGTCTGACGTCTCCTACTTGTCGATGAAAAGTCTAGGCAGTTGGACACATGACTTGCTGCTCCGGCTGGATTTTGTGGCGGTAATAACTGAAAATCTTAGTTTTGGTTTTGGGATCTGTTGATTTAAGCCATTAAAGTCAATTATCCAATTTGTTACCTTCATTCCATTCCCATAACCCATTACCCTGTAATGTAGTTGTATCCATGTAAAACCCATGACTGTCTCCTTGACACGACCACACCCTGATTTTTATTTAGTTTATTTCATGTTCATGTTCATGAAATGCTGCTGTAGTTCATGCAAATACAAAGCATATACTTTTTCGATTCAATAGAATAAAAACTATAATTCTTTATTTCAGGAGATTTTTTTTTGTCATTTGACTATTATATGGAATGTTATTACAATATTTCATGTATGGTCTACTGAATTTTATTTAAGTTTTAACTTTTGTCTGTTTTTCTGGCATTATTATAGGCTTCATTTGCATTGAGTCTGTTTTTTATTGCTAATATTAATTAATATTTTGTCTGTCATCATTGTTTATTAAGGTTGTATAAAATAATTTTTAAATAAAATCTGTACATAATAAAATTACTAAAATGTTCATAAAACTGCATAATTTGGATTACTTTTTTAATTGCTGCTCTGCTCTCAAGACCTCTATGTTTAAGAGCCGTCCAAATCTCTTCACTCACTAAATTGCTGCTTATTATAACACACATGTCATGCTGGTTTGTTTGTTGAAGGGTAGGGTGGCTTACACACTAAACATGAACTTACACCTAAAAACAGTTCTTACATCAATGCCCTACCTTAAATTCAAACTTAGCAACCAACCCTTTAGTTTATATATAGTACTGTAAGTTGGTATCTTGACAAACTATCTTATGAAGGTCAATACAACCTATCTCAGAATAAATGGTTACCCAACCTGATCGAGGACACCTTAAATTGTTGTACCCAAAGGCCTTTGAATATATTGTATAAGCAACATTGATATTTGAGTTTCTATTATTACATGGTAACATTTTACCTGCTAACCCTTTGTCACAAAAGTCAGAACTGAAAATTGAGAAATGTTTGAAACAATTTCTTATGTTGTGTTATAGTAATACTGATGCTAATACATGATACTTTGACAGTATTTTAGCCCTCTGTTGTCTACTTAACAGACTTGGGTGCATCATGGGCCTCCTGTGTCATTCTGGCTGTCTGGCTTCTTCTTTACTCAAGGCTTCCTGACAGGAACTCTGCAGACTCATGCTCGCAAGTATGACCTTCCAATTGATGAGCTGCAGTTTGACTTCATCATGAGACATACTGTTGTGGATCAAAATGCCATATACAGAAGACATCTTGAATCCAGAAAAGAGGTATATTAATGTGACATCCTGAATACTATTTATTTATAAACAAAGTCAATTTAGAATTTAGTTATAGATGTTCACTGTTAAAAACCTACCGGTAACAAAAGTAGGTGTGACTACGGGATGACCTGGGTATGTGTTGAACCACCCATTACGAAGGTGTTGAAAACATGTAAATGTTCTCGACAGTGACAAAACCTCCAAACATGAGATAAATAGATTAAGGCTCAGGATGTTTTTTCAATTTATTTTTTGGTTTCACTATTGGAAGATGGTGGGTGGGCTTCAACAACCTCAAAAGAAGCATTACAGATACATTTATGCTGTCCTTGACCAAACTGCATGTTAAATTTAGGTGTTGGCTCCTGGGTCTTTGGAATGGGACTACCTCTTGCCAGAACACTGGCCAACTTGGGCCATGCTTATAGTATTGCACAGTTGGTAGATAAGAAAATATTTCTGGTATGGTTATGAGCTGTTACTCACGAGACAATTTGTTTTAGTACTATTCACTAAGCACTTGTTTTATGAAATATTTTAAAGAACTCTACTTTGTACATTATTTGCAATAACTGGGTAAGGCCCATTGTCATTGTAACGAAAGCCAAGGGTAATGTTACATAATATGCAGATTTTAAGCTTATTGCAACCCTTACAATAGAGTTAGCGCACCAGCTCGTCATGTATTGAAGATTTTTTTATCCCTGGCAAATGGTGGGAAGTTTTGTGTGTTGTACTTGTGGAATGCATACCAAAGGTTGGTGGCTAAAAAAGACTGTAGTGGTGCAGAGGTTGGAAAAGCATGGGAGGAAGGAAAAAAATAGAATCGCAGTTTCCTTGAAAAGGAAGTAAAGTTCTTAGGGTATGTTTCTGTGTGTGTTGTGTGTCTGTGCATGTGTGTTCCCCCATTCAACTTTTGAAATCATCAACCGAATTTTACCTAACTCAGTATACATATGGTACTTAGTAAAGACACCCAATTTTTAGAGTTTTTGACTACCGCAGTTATTTACTTTCAAAATGGTGGACATTGTTAATATTTAGGGTGCTCTATCATGTCTTGGGGACTATTCAACCAATTTAAACCTAATTTTTTATGTTGACAGTGCATCATGTTAGCTTTGAATTTAGAAATTAATATTGCTGTTAGTCTGCCATTTTGTAAGATAACACCACATTAAAGCATAAAGTTTTTATATTGTATCTTGAAAACTGCTNTCCCCCATGTGGTGGCGGGGTTTTAGAATACCAACATGACCACCTCGTGCTTGTTGTAAGAAGAGACTAATCGGGATGCAGTTGGGATTTAAAATTTGTTCAGACCATCATCTCAAGCTTCTTTATTTATCTTCTTCTCTTTTGTCATATTTTTTTTCCCTCTCACCAGGTCCCGTCGCATCTTCCCTCTCTCCAGCATCGTCTCAGGCCAGGGTGATCTTTCCTAATGAGGGTGTGTCCTCACAAATGAGTGCTACCTCCAAATTGTGTGACCATATGTGGTGCCTTTCTTAGTGATGGTTTAGCCAACCCTTCTCACTGACCCAGCAGGCAAATTTAGGTGTGGAGCCCGTATCCACATACATGTATAACCACGTAGCACCAATTGATATTTTGTGGTAGGAGGGGTTGACATGGCCGATTGGCCTATGCACCTAGAAATTCCGGGAATACGTGTACCGCTGTACGGAGGAGGCTGGTGTAATCAACCTCAAGTCCCCTGAAATGGCACCAATAGGTGTCCTCTGTAGTGGGGAGCCTGGGATGTTTCCCCAGGTAGGGAAATAAAACTGGCCTGCTCAGGTTGTACGATTTGCCTCTGGTTTGCCCTGGTGCACACATTAGTGTGCTACTGGGACAGTAATTTACAGTGAATAGCAGCGAAAGGTAGCTGTTCCTATGTACTGCTTAAGTGTGTGGGAGGTTGGTCCCCCTCCTAACAGCACAACCAGTGAGGTGTTTCAACTGCTGACTTCTTTTCTCCACCCATCCCCCCATCCCGAACGGCAGGCTGAGGCAGAGTCCTAGTACAGGGGGGTCTACACCATAGCTTCCAAAAGCACTCCAAAAAAGGGTTGCACCCTCAACAGCTACTTAAAACGGCACCTGATGATACTGGTAGTGATTTGGATTATGATTCTGTAGTGCGTCAGTCTACTGCAGTTAAATTACCTACATCACGTTTTTTGGTTATCCAAGGGTTAGAAGGGCACACTTTCGAAAAGGTGTCGCCTTTCGAATTACAAAAAGTCATTGATGGAGCAGCTGGTGGCACTGTTGCCGATTGTAAGAAAATCAGTGAAAGGCATGAACTTCTGGTCAAGACGTCGAATGCTGCCCAGTCATGGTGAATCTTGGCAATGAACACTTTCAGTGTGGCAACTGCAAAGTTCCTTGTTGAGGTCATGTCCCTTATGTCCCTCAACTCCAGCAAGGGCATCATCTGGTGTGCCGACCTAATTGACATCCTAAAAAAAAAGATCTTAAGTGACCTGCAAACTTAGTATATCACTGATGTTTGCCATGTGCTGAAGACTACTGATGTTGTTAAGTCACCTACAGCCACTCTCATCTTCACTTTTGGTGTGTGTGACCTCCCTTCCGTTATTAAAATAGTTTACTTGAATGTGCATATTAAGCAGTTTATGCCTGCTCCTCTTCATTGCTTCAACTGTCAACAGTTTTGTCATTCATCTGCAAAATGTCGGAATTCACATGCTTGTCCGAAGTGTGCTGACCCACCTTATCCAGATATTCCTCAGTGCAGCAAACCTCTGAAGTGTGTGAACTGCAGCAAAAGACATCCTGTCTGGTCGAAGGAGTGCCCTGTGTACCAGGAGTAGCAGGCTGTTTTACTAATCCGAGCCACAGACAAGATTTCGTTTGTCGAGGCACGGAAACGTTTGTTTACATGTTCTCCAGGGCCCGAAGCCTGCTGTTCCCCACAGTGTTGTTGCCAATGCTCGACCAGCAGTTATGTGAGTGACTAAGTGAAGAGATTTGAGTGGCTCTTAACAGCGAGCTCTTGAGAACCGATGAGGGTGAATTGAGGTGAGTATGGAGCTGCGCTGGAATAAAAGGCATGGGGGAAATAGGAGATCCCCGAGAAAACCCTCCAGTGGCATCGTCCGGCACGATTCCCACTTGCAAAAATCCGGAGTGAACAGACCAGGAATTGAACCCGGTTCACCTTGATGGGAGGCAAGCAGTCTAACTGCTCAGCCACTGAGACCCCACCAGCAGCAAAGGATGCGTGTACTCAGACACTCAATGTGGTTACCCAGACCGAAGTGTCTGTGAGTACACCAAAGCCACAGGGAGTTGGAACGACCTGGACCATGACTGTTCGTATGCAGTGTGGGCCAGCTAAAAAAAAACTGTCGAAACCTTCTGTTGTTTGCAAATCTCGTCAGTTAATTGCTGTAAAAAAATTTGACATGCCAAAGACTCCATCCCTTACATCCCTTTCTGAGAGTGAACCTGATTCACAGGATTGTGTCATTGACTTGCTGACTCGCCGTCCTGTCTCTCTGGAGCCAGACGCTGGAATGGCAGTTGATGTAAATTCGCAAAACACTGACAAAGGTTCATGAGGCTTTACGCCAGTAATCAACAGACATAGGGGGAAATTGAAATAATTGTTTCACACACTTTCTTTCCATAACTCATATGTCTCATACAGTGGAACTACCGAGGTTATTTTAATAATCTTGACGAACTGAAACAGCTCCTCCTGTCCTTCACCCCTACAGGCATTTGCCTTCAGGAAACTCACTTTCATCCCACTGATATGGCCTCCCTTCTATGTCAAACGTTTTACTGACTGAATAACGTGTTGATGGATCGTGCCTGTGGTGGTGTCTGTCATGTGGTGAAGGATTCTGTTTATCGTGAAGCTGTTGCCCTTCACATTACTCAGCAGGCAGTGGCGGTCAGGGTGTTCCTCGGTATGTTTGTCACTATTTGTAGCATCTATGTACCCTCCTCACCTGTGTGTGAACTTAATTGACCTTGAGGAGCTTCTATCTAAGCTCCCACCTCCATTTCTGATCGTTAGCGACTTCAATGCTCTTAATCAGATATGGATCATATTGGATTGGGTGTTGTTTACTGCCCTGCCCATACCTCCTTGGTGGTATGGGTACCTGACTGGGCTCGTTTCCAGCATTCCCTCCACTTTGCTGCTGAGGTTCCCAGTGACGTGAACATGGCAGTAGAACTATTCAACTCCATTGTCATGTCAGCTGGGGAGTCTGCCATCCCTCAGTCTTCACCTCTTGTTCATAGGTGTGTTCCTTAGTGGAGCGCACATGCAGAGATGCTGTCCATGCCTGACAACTTGCGCTCAGATGCTTTAGTACTCATCCCACTCCAGCTAACCTGGAGCTCTCCCGTGTCTGTCGAGAACGGGCACAACGTGTCATTAAGTACATCCGGCGGAAATCCTGGAGAGACTTCATTTCATCGTAGATGGTACATGCTACCTGTAAGTTTATCTGAGACAATGTTTGGAAGCTGTGCAGACAATCTGTCAGCACACAGGTTCCCTTCCTTTGAGTCAATAACAGTATTGTTACTGATGGGACAAATGTTGCAGACTTGTTGGATTAGTATTTTGTAGATGTTTGGAGCAGTGTGTATTACAATTGCGCCATCAAGGAGTCATGTGAGATGGTGGGTGTCAACTTTGATGGCTTGGGTGAAGAGGAATACAACCAGCCTTTCATCCATCTTGAGTTGGAGCAGTCTTTATCGCACTTGAAGAATACATCTGTTGGACCTGACAATATCCATTATACTCTGTTGCAACACCTCCCACTCTATGGGAAACTGTTTTTGATGAGGCTCTCATTTGGACTTCAGGTGTTTTTCACTTGAAATGGAGCGAGTCATCTCTTGTACCAATTTTGAAACTAGGGAAGGTCAAGGGCGATGTTTCCAGCTATCAACCTATTTCCCTCACCAGCTGTGTCTGTAAGACAATGGACTGTATGGTTAATGCACGTCTGATGTAATGCCTTGAGACCTGGCAGTTTTTATCGCCTCCTCAGTGCGGTTTCCGCAAAAATCATTCTGCGATGGATTATTTGGTCAGTTTGGAGGATGCCATACAGACCGCCTTTCTGCGAGAGCAGCACCTCCTTGTAGCACCTCCTGGAAAAGGCGTACAACACAACATGACGACATGGTATCTTGTGACAGGTGTCTGCTTGGGGTTTTCATGGACATCTTCCTACATTCATACAGAAATTTATGTCCTTCCATTCCTTCAGAGTTTACAATGGTGCTACCTCCTCTGGAGAGTTTTTTCAGGAGAACGGTGTCATTACTGACGGCCAGAACATTACAAACATGGCTGCCCAGCCACAGGGCGATTAACCGCACTGGAAGACTCTGTGTCTACAAACATTGAAGCATCACATCACCAAGTTACCGGCAGTTCCGACGAGTATACAAACGATGCAACACGTTACCGGCTGTTCCAGTTAACAGATTACATTTACCAACAGCAACAGTAAAACTGTAAGAATTCATCAATCCATGCCAGGAAATTCATCAATGGAGCCACCAATCCAAGTAATTTTGCCACGAGTTATTTTGTTTATTTTGTGTACAGGTTATGTTGATATTATTCCAAGTAAATTCACAAGTTATTTTGTTTAGTTTGTTAAAGGTTATGTTGATATTATTGACTAAGTCGTAACTGTGCAAGTCATAACTGAAATAAAAATGGCACAATTTAATGATGAAGTAGCTATGGGAAATGCCCTAGAATCTTCACATGAAACTCAGAGTAAATTGTCTGAAATGTTCAATATTCTGTTGTCTTTACAGAAAGGGCAACAGGAGCTTAAACAAGACAATAGGCGAAAAGCAGACAAAATTGCAGGCTTGGAAAGAAGGCTAGAAAACTGGGGGGTTGAATCGGAAAAGAAAAGGTTACAAAGGCTATCAACA
Organism: Clitarchus hookeri; assembly: GCA_002778355.1. Taxonomy (NCBI): domain Eukaryota; kingdom Metazoa; phylum Arthropoda; class Insecta; order Phasmatodea; family Phasmatidae; genus Clitarchus; species Clitarchus hookeri. The sequence continues at coordinate 290,604 of NQII01002533.1, read as the reverse complement.
TTAACTGCCCCAAGTAATGATAATAAAAACAGCAATGAAGTAAACAATGAAGTTATCACTGATTGTGACGATGTAAGAAAAGAGTTTGATACTGTGGGTAGAAATGCAGAAGTTATTATTGGTTGTGGCGATGAAAGTAAAGAGGTTAATACTGAGGGTCGAAATGCAGAAGTTATTACTGGCTGTGACAATGAATGTAAGGAGTTTTATGTTGAGGGTAGAATTGCAGAAGTTATAAGTGAAGAGGGTCACACTGAAGGTAAAAAGAGAAAATCAATTGCTGAGGCAGATTAATAATTTTGAGAAGAGTGTACCTAACGGTTGTGAAGTCAGTAAGTCAATGAGAAATGTAATACAGGAAGGTAGACTTCAGGTTTNGAGAAGAGTGTACCTAACGGTTGTGAAGTCAGTAAGTCAATGAGAAATGTAATACAGGAAGGTAGACTTCAGGTTTGGGGGATACAACAAAATGGTTATAATGATTCAAAGCTGCGATTAGGATCAGCTGTTAANGGATACAACAAAATGGTTATAATGATTCAAAGCTGCGATTAGGATCAGCTGTTAAGTTGTAACCGGCAAGGTTTGCTTAGAGCACAGTAAAAGGTTACTGTGAGAGTGGAGGGTATTCTAGAATGAAACACTATAATGTGTTCAGAAAAAGTTTTGTAAGGAGAAAGAAAAAATTGAAACAATGGGTCAGAAAAGTAGTAAGGAAAAAAGAGGGGTAGATTTAGGTCATTAGGGAAAAGGAAATTAGTGAAGTACAGTATGAGGAAGATCGTAAGGAAAAAGGGAAGGAAATGGAAACACAAAGTAAGAACAGCAAGGAAAAGAAAAAAAAATGTAATAAAGGCAAACAGACTGCAATTTAGATTGATAAAATAGATACCTAATTTTTTTATATTTTCTTGTACCGTTTTTTAAGACTTTGATTATACAGTAATAATGTAAGAGAGATTAGTTAATGTTTTTATTTTGAGGAACAATTCTTTTATATGTAGGACCATACAGTGGAGTAAGTAGGTCACAATGTGTATACATGGGGTAAATTATCATATTTCCCTTCTCAAGCCTTGGGAGAGGCAACAGTAAATAATGTATTAGATTCTTGTAGAAAAAATTTCAGACTGCTGACCTATACATGGTTATTTGGTAAGAATTAATAATTGTGAGGCAGAGTGTTTCTGTTTGTTTTAAAATAGAAATGTACAATAAATTTTCAGTGTATTTGTGTTTAATACTAGTATTTAAGATTAGTAGTGCCACAAAGAAGCAAAGGTGTTGTAAGGAACAAGTAGGCGAAGGGATAGAGTGTTTCTATATGAATCAATATTGAAAATCATCAGGCACAGGATTGTTAATGATCATGTGAGGAAAAGAATAGAGGTATGAAGTTACAACAGTATTAAGCATTTTACAAAAGGGCGTCATGTGAAGTGCATCCAGTGTAGTTGGAATATTGAATTTCTGGAATGGCAAGATACTTTTTGCGAAACCTGTAAGAAAATTTAGTGTTAATGGTAGAGGTTGTGTGTGGTTATTTTCTATTTAGATGGCAGTGAAACATTATACAGTATTTATGAATGTTAGGTACACACTTTGTACTTTATTTCCGAATTTGACTATGACTGTTTACCAATCTCACATCTAGCCTTGCTGCTGATGTTCAGAAGAAACTGTTTTAAAATGTGCTCAGAGGATTGACACATTGAAGTTATCATGGTAGAGCACTTTTTAATCTGAAGTTTCAGGGTCCTAATTTATAAATATTGTAAGGAAGGCTTACATCATTCTGTCCACATTTTCAGACACACTTAACAGCTAATTTGTATACAAATCTTATGATGCCTAATGTTCTATGAAGAAAATTGCATACACTTGCAGTGTGTTTTGTTTGCAAATTATCTTGCTACAACTGATAACTTATTACATTTCAAACATCTCTGTTTTCTAGCATATCATTGTAAATGACTTGCTAATTCCATGTGACTGTAGAAGTCAAGCAACATAAGTAATAATAATATTATGTTGACTGCAGTTTTCTTGAAGTTGGTTGCAGCATAATAATATTGCAGTAACACTCAAANGGTAATAATAATATTATGTTGACTGCAGTTTTCTTGAAGTTGGTTGCAGCATAATAATATTGCAGTAACACTCAAACTGTTAAAACTTTGGTCTTTAGGAGGGAGCCATGCTGGTTATATTATTNAATAATATTGCAGTAACACTCAAACTGTTAAAACTTTGGTCTTTAGGAGGGAGCCATGCTGGTTATATTATTTTTTAAGGGTTTGATGGAGGGAGTAATGTTTGCTTTGATGCTTTTAACAACTCTACTGTATACATTTTAGTCTCATTTGTGTCTGGTATATAAGTAATCTGGATGAATTGTTTATTTACTTTATTTATCACTACAAACTAAATAAACTTTTGTATGCATTTTATTTGGAATTTAGTGATTTTTCTACTTTTTCAAGTTTGGCATTGCCATGTGTGAAAATTTTAGTTCATTCAGAATGTCTTGTATTAGCATTTTCAGTTCCATGTGAGTGTAAAATAAGCTCAGGATATAGTATTTGTTCTGTAACATAACATGGCTGTTTCATGAAAATTATGTACACAGAAGGCTGTTGGTTTTTCCAAGACTTGTTTTTGGACTACGGTTAACCATTTTGGGATAAATTATTTTATTTTGTTTGTGGGTTTTAACTGCATAATTTATTATGCATGAATTATTAGTGTGATTATCAATACAGATTGATATGTTCAATGCAACTGCATATCTTTATACTTTGCAAATATAAATTAAAGGGTATTTTATTTTAAAAAATGATACTTCTGAATTTTTTTTTTTTTAAAGTCTGTGCTGCATGTTTTATTTTAAAATGTCTGCTTAAGTTAATATTTTATTACCATATGTTATTGTTGAAGATAAGGCGATTGGCAAGTCCTTGGTAAATACTTAAAACACAAAACTTGTGTAGAAGCTCACTGCATCTTGTTAGTGTTCCTCAAGTAGTCATTGGCTAGTTGTGTTCATGCCTGTGTGTGGTTTTTTCTTTACAAATACATACAGTAAAACCTCATTTATCCGGACTAACTGGGACCAAAGGCAGTCCGGAAAATCGATAATCCGAATAATAAGCAAAATAAATCCTTAAATAAGCAGACTTACTGTTTATTACGATAAAAAAGTATGTTTTGTAACAAAATTACATAGAATTGTTTAAAATACATCAAAAAAATTAAAAAAATAACTTTTCACATCATTTCTTTATAAAGAATTGGTCCACTTTCTTCTGTTTGGCGTTTGAATGAAGCACTGTCACGCAAACGCTTTATCATTAATAGTTCAGCTGGAGTGGTGTCGGGCTGACGCTCCAAGTACGCCATGATGTTTATCAGCTGGTCCGCAGCATCTGTATGTGTCGTCCGCTGTTGCAGTGTAATCGCTCCCTCCTCATCCACGTCATCTTCTTCCTCACTGTCTGCTGTAGGTGTGCATGCCGCTACAATTTCTTCTTCCGTCATAGTGCCGTAGCCACCGTCATTGTTGTCTTTCAGCCACTCACTGACGTCTTCCATATCAACATCTGAGCACCCACTTATTTTTCCTAACACTTGCAGAAGGTCGTCTGCAGCCACTTGTACCAAATCATGGCTTGCCATTTCGTTTGTAGCACAAATAACTGGCCACAGTTTTTTCCATGACTTTTTCAAAGAGAGCTTTTAGTGATGCAATCCCAAGCGTCAGCAACCATGCAAATAACGTCTTTGATATTGGTTGATTTCAACAAATCAATCACATTTTTTTCCCCTTCCTCTTCAATTATTTTACCAAGCAGTTCTTTTCGGTAAACTCTTTTGATGTTTTCAAGGACTGCCTGGTCCTTGAAAACAGTGGGGTTACGTTTGGTGGAAGAAATTCCACTTTAATTCCTCCACTCACAAGTTCTTGTTCTCCCGGATGGGACGGAGCATTGTCAATCAGTAAAAAAGCTTTTTCTGGTAAACTATTTTATTTCAGGAATTTTCAAACTTCAGGAACAAAGTTATCAAAATTCTTAAACAAAAAACTGTCCATCCACGCACTTTTTTGTGGTCGGTAAACCACTGGCAACGTATTGTGGTTCACATTTTTTAGTGCTCAGGGATTCTTGGATTTCCCTACAATGACAAGAGGAAACTTATGTTTCCCTGATGCATTGCTACAAGCCATAGCAGTTAGTCTATCTTTGCTTTTCTTGTAGCCCTTAGCCGAATCTTGAAGTTTTGATGCTAACGTTTTGCTCGGAAGCATCCGGTAAAAAAAGCCCAGTTTCGTTAGCATTATAAACTTGATCGGGTGTCAATTCTTCAGATAAAACAAATTGTTCTAAGTCCTTTTTAAATTTTTCAGCAGCAGCAACATCACTAGACAAACTCTCTCTAGTCAGAGTAAGTTGGCGAATACCGTGTCGGTTTTTAAACTCTAGCCACCCCTGGCTAGCAGTGAATTCTAGGTCAGGATTCGGTAACTTTTGTTTAATCTGAAAGCATTTTGGGCCAAGATTGGTCCAGATATAGGCAAACCACATTCTCGCTAAGCACTGTACCATATGAATAGTGCGTCGTCTAATGCTTCATTTTTTTCTTTTTTTGCCGTTCCTCTGCCTTCCAAACTGTTTTTACATATCATTTTACAACAAAAATCTTCAATTTCTTTTCTTTGCTTCTTCCAGTCAGACACGGTTGAAGTTCCAACTCCCAATTCAGCAGCTATTTTTTTCAACGCTTCTCCTTTATCAATTTGATTAATAGCGTCTAACTTTTTATCCATTGAAACCACGACCTTATTTTGCTTCGATGCCATTTTAAACTTGTACGTACACTACAATACACTCCCAAACACTTTGATAAAAAACAAAATTAATATCCGGTTGAACCACACACAATAAACAAAATGACAAGTGCCATTTGAAAACTGAGGAGTTTGAGGGAGGGGAAGTAATGGGTAGGGATTCAAGGTCAAGTCAAAGCTATTTATAGCTGGTGAGTCAATCCACTTCATATTACATATTATCTATGTGAACATAAAATTAAAAACGTCCGTATTATCCGAAGATCCAGATCAACGAAGGCCGGATTAACGAGGTTTTACTGTACTATATTTGTTAACTTTACTAAATAATGTGATGTTATCAAGAACATTTAACTGTAGTAGTATCATCGCATATATTGTAATATGTATTATCTTGTATTTTATTCAGTGCTGAAGGGATTGCAACTTGTAACCTTTGCAATTTCCTTTTCTTTTTTCTTTTTTGCAAACTTGGATATGGCATGATTATAATGTATATTATAATGTATCTCTAGTTGTATTAAACTGTATTAGCAGTAGTATGATATACTAATGAATTTAGGAGCAAGTATCATTAAGGAAACTGTTATAATGGTATGATTAAAAGGAAAGTTTTTGTATTAGTGAAGATAGTTTCTGGTGAACTGAAATATACCTTAATAGTGGTAGATGAAAATGAAGGTCAATGAAAGAGAAAGAAGTATGTAAACAGTGGTGTTGAGAAAATAAGCTAAGAGAAGAGTTGTTTTACATAAAATGAAATGTTTTCTTTTTTATTGTATTTGTAACTATTGGGATTTACTTAAGCAGAGTACTGAACAGGAAGTGTTATACAGGAGCAATGGCAATTTAAAAATTCAATAAGTTTTGTGTTTTCCATTTGAAAGATGTTAAAGTTTGTTGGAAGTTAACTTGAAATTACACTGTATGTTAATGTAAGAATCATATAATTACTGTTATTTTGCACATTCAGAGTTGACAAATTTGAATAATGAAAAGAATAAATTAAGGATGCAGTACATGTCGTCAAAAAATACAAATGTTGAAGTGTTGTATTGTGTGGAGCCTTAAGAATATACTGAAGTAGTGGTAAGATGTTGCTCCAGTTTATGGTGTCTTTGGATCATTAGCACAGAGAGTAAATTTTTTGATTGGGACAGGTCTGAGACCCCTTTTTTTGTCAGCACTGGCCGAATAAATAAGGCAGTGGCTTTTATAGTTTTGGGCAGACCTGGGTCCCCTTTGTAAGTGTTGTGTGCTGATCCCAGTGAGGAACCAGAGTAAAGAGCAGACCACTAGGAATCATCATTGGCATACATAGTGAATACACCCTCAACCACAAATTAGAACCGATATGTATTATTTTCTTGCAGTATTTTCTTGCAGCATTCCAGTAGATATCTTGTCACTCTTCTTTAACATATGAAGTGTATATTATTTATTATGTAAATGAATTTGATTACCAAATGGTAAACTTAAATTGTTGTTAAGGAGCAGAGGCACAGTGGTTTGCAGAGTAGCCGGCACAAGATAGGTTTCGCTTTGGGAAATATTTCTTCAATAATCTTTCCCAAATCGAGGGGGGTAATGTAATGATGCAGTACTATTAATTACTGGGATACTTGGTTCATTTTCTTTCATTTTGCTAGACTTCGTAATATTTTTATCGGGATTCAAAGTTCATGCCGTGATAGTTCGTTTATCTGTCATACGTTTGCTTTTTCAAAATCGTAGTTGTTGTTAGCATCAGCATTAGTAGATATAAGCTATCCAACATAAGTAGACAGTTTTTGTTCTGGAAGATTTGATTATCTTTTACCGACGACGCAGTTCGGAATGGCGTGGGAAGTGGTTGCCCGGCCCACGCCATGCCCATATTTGGTAACGGTTTGTACCCTGGGTCGATGAGGGGAGGTAGGCACGAGCAACTTAATACCCAGAGTGCCTACCACCCAAGAACATAACGGACAACACACAGTAGACGACCAGCTCCCGAAGAGAACGCGTCGGGCGTGGCAAGTATCCCCTACACCGGCAAACTTTATACTACTAAATTATTTCTGCAGGTGTGGGAGGTCGCTAGGTGATATTCCTCTTGTGATGACAGTTTAAAAGACGTGAAGATTAAATAAACAAACCACTGTGCTGCTATTTATTTTTATTTTTTCTTTCTTCTTCTTCTTCTTCTTCTTCTGTGAAACTGTTCGTGGCTCTGCAGATTTGAAGATTATATGTGAAGTGTTCAATTTGAAGGATAAATAAAAATACAGAGTAAATAAATCAAAACTTCACTTCATTATTTTATATTTAATTGGCGCCTTTTTCAAGTTTTATGTTTCTACTGATCGAGCTAACTGAGCTGTAATTTCCAGTCGTCATTACTGATGGCCGGAACGTTACAATTTGTACAGAAATATTCTTATAGATTATATATATATTTATAAATAGGCAGCTGATTACATGATAAAATACTACCATAATAAAGTATTACAATAAGGAGAATAAACAAAATATTACAAAATTACATTGTGCTATAAAATCCAAAGAAAATACAAGGCAAAGATATGCGTAGGCTCATCTATATGCAACTACCAAAGAACTAGGCAAGCATCGCAGAAGGTCCTATGCAAATAAAGCACTCGTCCAAGTGACAACCCATCACAACCCCCCTCCCCCCTACTTTCTTTTAATAAGATCACCAGGGGTAAAAAAAAAGAAGGGGGAGGAAAGCAGCCAAAAATTAAAACCTCCGGCATCTTAAATGCTTCTATAAGAATAAAAATCATAACAATCAGCAAGTTAAAAAATCCCCAAAAACATTAAGAAATTTAACAAACACGCAGATACGAAAGAAAAACAACAAGGTAAGAACCTCAAAATAACAAGATTACCAAGCAAGAATAAGTTAACATCACATTATCAGAGCCATGAAAATCCCAAAACTTGTGACTTCACCTACTGCACAAAGCAGGTGACCAGATTTACGCCATACCCTATCTTGGGGAGGAAACTTTTGGACATATTGACATGATGTATATATGACATTTTCCAGTTGAACAGTCAAATATGCAAATCCCCAATAGTTTTGGAAATGTGAATCCCTGCACTTTGTTGTCGGACCAAAGAGGAGATGTTTTCCAAATTAACGCTACTGAATTCCTCTTCAGACGATTTATAATCTAAAGCATTTGCATGGTCAGTAACACTTTGTACGAATTTCAATAATCTTTACCCAGGGTGTTGAAAGCGATAAACAGCGTCACTTACCATAGCTTCCTCTATCCTCTTAGGGCAAATAATTACCCATAACTTAGATATACCATGGACCAATTTTCCCCTACAGCTAAGCCCTGCAAATAATGTCAGCAACTAACCACGTGCATTTTGTACTGCGTGCATTTTGTTAAAAGGGATTGTATCATCTCCTGATCTGACAGGAAAACCTCAGAAGTTTTTAGTTTTTCAACATCTATGAGAAAAAACTACAAGTTCTTGGGGATCTAAAGCAGACAATTTGGTTACCTGGGAGGGACGGGACATTGCTAATCCCACCTTAAACTCGGCAGTAGCTCCTACCCCACTGGCATGGCTATGAACTGCCTCTGTTTACTTCTCCTTTAAGTGAGTAGCCATTTTCTTACACAAAGTGTCAATATCATCTGACTGCACCACCTCAATCCCAAGGGCACCCAGACTCACAAGAAGTGTCAGTTTATCCAGTTTATAATCCCAACAAGTCATCATGAAACAAAAGCAAAAGACAAGGTTAACACTTTCATAACACTAGCAGAGTGGTGCAGGCTGAGCCAACCCTGGCTGAAGCCTCAGGCTACCCCACTCATCACATACATAAGTATACACACATATCAAAATAACTTATGGTTAAAGGTTTAGCTTTGAACCAAAATTGGCTACTAAAGAAAGAAAAAGTGTCATGAACGGTTAACCTAAGTACAACTAACAGGTGCACAAAGTCCAATCAAAACAATTTATTACAAAATTATACAAGGTTATAAAATGTAATTTCTTTAATTTCTGGAGTAAAGAGAGATAGATAATGTATATAATTTTTGCCACCGAAAAAGTGAAAATACAATTAAAGTCTAAGGCAATTAGTTAACAGGCTAGAATCATTAATTTAGCGAGGCCTCCTAACCTCAAAACCAAAGTAACCAAAGAATACAAATTTAGTTTCAATCTACTCAACTGCATAAAAAGGCACAGCAGAAAATGGACACTTTCATTAAAATTATATACTCTAGTAATCTTTCCATTTCAAATATAAATGATCAAATCTAGAAAATTTACTTTTAATTTACTTCTTAACATGGTGAAATGTACACACTTCATTTAAATAGTATATCCTAATGATATTTCCAATTAAAATATAAAAACTCGAAATCTGGAAAATTTATTTTTCATTTATCGAACTGCATAACTGCTGAGCCGGGGCAGAAAATTAACACAATTAAATTTTATCTACTGTAAACATAAGCAGCAAATACACATTCATTACTATCCAATTTAATGAGCTTACATTTACTCAGCTGCAACGTTGAGGCAGCATTTAACAATATGGGCACAGTAACAAATTCTGAAATGATCCTATCATAAAGAGCTACCAAAAGGTATTTTTATATAAACTTCTCTAAAACAATTAGGCAAGGTTAAAACTCAAGTATATTTAGTGTACGACAGTAAAGTTACCCAAATATTACAATTGACATGCTCATAAAATGGTACATCAATTCTGTGCTCTTGATACTTTATGATAGTTGTGACATCCTTTTATACACATGGCAAAAGGTTTAGGACAAGTTATCACAGTACCTCAAATATGAAAAGGCTGATTTGTGTAGGCACACGGTAATAGGTTGAAGTGAGCAAGCACGCCACCTCGCGTTTATTGCACCGACTCCCAACAGACCCAGGCTGGTGGCAATCATAGCCTCACCCACTGCCAGGATGCCCCGTTCATTGCAGGCTCTCAATGGCTAGGTCTTGTCTGATAAGACATACAGCAGAGTAGGAATCAAACTCCATTCTTCCTACACCGGAGAAATTGCTGAGTAAAAGATCTACGCTGTCTTCAGCACGTGCAGGATAAACTCACGTAAATTGTAGAAGACAAAAGTGCTGTTCGAAATGGCAAGCAATGATGCTAGCCATCTTCGTGCTGCAGAAACCGCTGTCTAGCCGACAACACAATCCAAGTCTAGCCCCCCTCAGCTCGGGCACTCACACAGCTCTCTCCCCACATAAGCATTTCGCTCTCTCTCTCCCTCTGCACCGTGACCACCGCTGCCTACATTCCCTGCTTAACTCTCACTCTCTTTGTTATGTGCATCTTCCTTACCAGGCAGTGGCGTGACGTGCGGCAAACACCAGAACTATCTCGCTTGGTAGAAGCTCCCAGAAACATTTGTACACAAATATTCTTATACATTTTATATATATATATATATATATATATGAATAAATGGCAGCTGATAACATAATAAAATACTACCTTAATAAATATTACAATAAGGAGAATAAACAAAATATTACAAAATTACATTGTGCTATATAAAATCCAAAGAACATACAAGGCAAAGATATGTGTAAGCTCATCTACATGCAATCACCTAATTGACGACCCATCACAGTTTCATGTATCCGCATGGAAGAAGTTGTGCTTTCTTGACTTTGCAAAGGCACACTTGTCTGACACACAAATATCTGCTTTGTGTCGAACCCCCTCTTGCGTGTGTTGCCTGTGGCACTCCTTTGACTGTCTGGCGGCACATTCTGGTGGAGAGTTGGAGGTATGGCCAGGCTCGTCATACTTTTAATGTTCCTGGCGACCTACGGCGAATGCTGTGTGATGGGGGAGTACGTCTGTGAGTTACTTATTGCCAATTTTACATGCAACTGGTATTTAGAATGTGTTGTGAATTGTTTTTTTTTAGTCTACTTTCCGAAGGTAAGAAAGGCTTTATGAGATCACTCTCCTGCCAGAGAGTGTGTGTCTCTCTCTCTCTCTCTCCCCCCCCTCCCACTTTCAATTTTTGAACGCATGGAAAGAATTTCAAACCTGACTTTTATAGTTTTTCGACCACGCCAGGCACTTACTTTCAAAGTGACAGCCATTTAAAATTTAGTGTGATGTCATATCTCGGAAACCATTCTACCAATTTAAACCAAATTTTGTATACTTACAGCGCAAGGTGTAAGCATTTAATTCCAAAGTGAATATTGTTGTTGGTATGCCATTTTGGAAGATAGCACCACATGAAAAAATAAAGCATTATATCTAGAAAACTACTCAACCAATTTTCTCCAAATTTGTCATGTAAGTAATACTATTGTATGCTATGTAAATGTATCCAATAAAAATTGATGAGGAACTTATTTTCAAAATGGCAGCCATACAAATATTTTAGATTTATTTGGTATAATCACTGTTACATTTTACAAATTTCAACCAAATTTTGTATGCTTACAGTATCTATTACAAGCAACATATAAGCCAAAAAGCAACTACTTACATCTGCCATTTTGTAAAATAGCCCTACATGATAATATATTTATCAATAAAAATGTTTTTTTTAACAAGTATTTCATTAAAAATCACAAATAAAATATATGTGCAATATTTTTTTACCTGAAATGTTGATTTCACCACCTGTATACATATTTAATTGTAAGTACGTACTATGTGAATAAATAAGGTAATTAAATATGCTTCCTACTTTCTGTAAAACTCTTGTGCAAATGTAACATTTTATTTTGTAGGTTGTTAAAACTATGTAAAAGTTTTTCACATATTCGTATATTATTTTAACAGAAGCACTCATTTGTATTGTCCCAATATGACTGCCATATCTAAACATTCAGAACATATGATCGGCGAAGGCTGTAAAACACGGCAGGCAGTGTTAGATAGCAACTAACAGTGCTATATCAATATGTTGGCAGGTTGCTAGATGTATGAAAGACCAAGTCCATCGTATGAAAGTTGATTGAGAAGTGATAATATGTCATGTATGAAAGTGCGAGTTGTACGAATTTCGAATGTATGAAAGTCGAGGACTGCCTGTAATCACTTAACTCAGTTATCAAAACAATATCTTTTTTTAAATTATCAAATTTATCAGCTCTAATATAATCATTCAACGTAGTTTTTAAAGCAACTTTCTTTTTAAAATCTAAAAATTGAGATACCAAGTCATATTTTGCTAATTTAACAGGTATTTGAATACTTTGTCCACGTTTGTATTCATTAAATTTTTCATTTATGTTTATTATTTGTTTATACAATTCATCATTCGGAATTATATGATAATATTTAAATATTTATTTGAACTAATCAAAATTTTCATTTTTAAAGATTTATTACAATTTATATTTTAAAATATTTATCCAAACAGTTGATTAATGTCTTCCAGAATAAATCTGTAATTTAATAATAAAGAAATTATGTTGGAAAAATTGTATCCTTGAAAAATAAATCTAGTTCTATCAAACACAAATAACCACAGATAACCGAATAAAAATTTTGAATTCTATCGTAATTATAATATGTATGATCATCTTCAAAATATTTAATTAATTATGTAAAAATATATCTACCAAGCGAATTAAAGTAATAAATATAATTATTAATTTTATAATAACAAAAGCAATGATTACCAGGAGTAGATAAGAAATCTAAATTAACAATTAAGTATTCATTAGTATTAATTTTATGTGGATATTCATTGATCATATAAATGTCTCCAAAATTTGATTCATATAACTTTTTTTACGTGATTTTTTAAATCAATATTTAATAATATAACTATTTCAAATTTTTTTTTGTCTTCTTTTTCTTTTTTTTTTGCTACTTCTCCGATTTTATTTTACATAGCTAAGTTAGTGAATGGCAAAATGGCAGGAAGAGAAGGAAATTAGATGGCGCATGTCCAGCATGTTACAAGTAGATCCTGACAACACAAAAAAGAAGGGGAGCACCACCTGATGGACCTGTTAGATGACGTTAGGAAGCATTTTGTTTCTGCAATACATATTACTAAAATAGCTCAAACTTCTCGAAAATATTTGTATACATGAGCTCAAAAACCACTTATCTACACTTAAGTAATACAACATTTTGCGATATACTTTCGGAAACTCTTTATTTAAATGCAACATGTGCAGGCATTTAAAAATAAAAACAAATTACAATATAATAAAGTGTTCTATAAGCACCAAATTAATTTTTGCAGCAATAATCTGCTTGACATTTATGCTAAATTACTCACAGTGATTGCTGTAAGATTACCATTTTCATCATGAATATAGTAATATAAAACCATATTTCTTGCATAAAAAACATTTTGAAAAATTATGCCAATGTTTAAATTGACTAACATTATTTGCTAGTCGCCCATTACTTAAATTTTGAAAAACATAATTCAGATGTTCCCCCTGACAGCTTTTTTCACTCTTTTTATACAAGGAATCAAATTTTTTGTGTGTGAAGAATTGGTATCATCAATACCTCTCTATATGAATGGTATCAAGGGTATCGAGAATCAGTATCGACCCATCCCTAGTAATTGTCTTATTACTATTGCAGATGTTCCTGGTTCCATCGCTATTATCAACCAAACTATTGTCAAGGCCTAAATACCAACTAAGTTTTTAAGAACTTTATTAAAAATTATTTGGACCCATGTAGATGAAAGTAGGCTCATTAGTTATATTATCAATAACTTACTGTTGATTATCTAGTTTAAATGGAAAACACAATTGTATCTATTGAACATGTAGACATGTTTTATTCCCCACTTCCCTGCATACTGTGACATTGGCTTTAAATTTGAGCCAGTTCACCACATCTACATTCGAGACAGATGTTCAAATACAAATGTGTCGAGGGAAAGGAAGGGGATGGTCTTTTCTGTTTCGTAAATTATAAACACGCAACAGTGGAGCCATGCATATATTGTACAAACAGTAGTGTTTGAAACACAGTACAGTACTAAAATGGCAAACACTTCAATAAAAGAATGATGGAATTGAGACACTTGTAAATACGCACTCAGAGGCTGTATTAATTTTTGTTATTTTTGAAACAACAGTACCATGGCATAGTAAGCAGCAGTACTACCACATACACATCAGTAAATCAAAATCACAAAATCCAAATCAGAAACCATAAATAAATAATAAACCAAATGATCATGCTACTGTCAGTAGACTACAGAAGGGTGCTATTGGGGATGAAAGGTGTGATGTGTAACTTTTGCTAATAGTGGTGCCTTCTGTTGCTTTGCATATGAAATTGGAGCATAGCGAAGCTGTCCAGGTGGGTAGAGAAAGAGAGGGACGTTGGTAGATAACAAATGATAAACTATTTTCCGTGCAATTTCTTACATTTGTTTTGAGATTTTTCAATTTTTTTGTACATTATTGAATTTTTGACAGTTATTTAGAATTACTTTGTAAAATTGCTGTATTCATAAAATCAGGGTTCTGCTGTAACTGAATGTTCTAGTTTGAACATGTGTGTATGCATGTATGTTCATAATAGAAGCTTATTACTGTACGTTCTCTTTGGAAGGATCCAGAGTTCTACGAGGGGCTGTCTGCTCCGGTCGATGGCATTTTAGTTCACGGCTTATTTCTGGATGCTGCTCGTTGGGACTTTGACTTAATGTTGCTAGCTGACCAAAAACCAGGTAATAAGCACATCCATTTGACATGCTTAAATGAAGTTTCCTTATCTATGTCATTGAGTGTTTCTATTAGAATAGTTTAATTTTCTCTATAGCCTTTACTGTATGCAAGTGAAGGGCCCTTTTTATAAAGCACAGGTTCCACACAGAAATGATATTCTTCCAGACAAGAATGCTCTGTCTCTTTCCATACTTTCCTTTACAGATGCTGGGGCAGCAGTGATGTAGTAGTTTGACTACTTGCCTCCCACCAAGGTGAACCGGGTTTGATTCTCGGTAGCATCGCCCCTGGATTTTCACATTTTGTTAATTGTGCCTGATGCCCCTGGTCGGCAGGTTTTCTCTGGGATCTCCCATTTCCCCTGCCCTTGTATTATGGCACTGCTCCATTCTCACCTTGTTTTACCCTCATCGGCTCTTAAGACCATGATGTTAAGAGCTGCCCATATCTCTCCACTCTCCACCTTACAGATGCTAGAACACAGTGAATCAAATGCAAAACTGAATCAGGCTATGGGTTCAGGTAGTAACAGAAACAGCTTAAAAATTTTCCTTTTGGAGTTACAGTTATATCTCTACAAAATAATAACAGTAATAACAATTTTCTTGAAGTAAAAATCCTTTCTTGGGAACTGTAAAAAATTTATTTTAAAAAAATTGAAAACATTTTAAGGAAATAGGTCATAAACAAAGTTTTTTTCATTTATTTTAGTTGCTAAACATAGTGATTCTCTTAGTCACTACTGGATGAATCCAAAGCAGAAGAAAGATCTAAAAATAGACACGACTCACTAACACATTACTGTCCCTCCTTCCATTGTCGACAATGTTTACACATGTGCGCCTGCCTGCCGGCCTGTCATTACTCAAGTTACACGCCTGAGTTGCCTAGTTCAGAGACCAACCTTTGTGAGGCTACCTAGTAATAAAAACACTGGACTGAACCGCTGAAAAGAGGAATAAAGACCATCTTTCTTTTACGCGACTGTGAACAATATCACAAATTCATATCCAGATACAGTTTTTTTCCTATGTGAAAGTTATTATGACAATAGGCGAGGCAAAAACTTTGTGTGGTATTACAAATAAAACATCATTCACTAATTTGTTTTTTAAAGTTCTTTTCTCACAATTTTATACTAGGAAAGCAATATTCCAAGTTTGGATAACCACAAAGACACTGGCAAACATCTTTCATGAATAAGAAAAAGAGGAAGCAAAAAAATTTGAGTGATACATCAAGAAGGAGAAGGGAAAATAGATTTATATTTCTGCACCTGATAAAGGCTGAGAAAATTTGTATTTACAGTCCAGGAGAGCCTCAAATTGGCAGACTTGAACACACATTACCATAAAAATTAGTATAAAAACATATCCATGAATCTGCCTAAGAAGCTATGCCTGACAAGGCATTTTGTTTACAGTTTGCTATAAAATAAGATTATATTCATTCACAAAATAATATTTTTTAATGTTGCATGTTTCAGTTAAAATTATTCCTCAGAACTGCAGACATGATTACAGGTTACAGTCCAAATTAGCATTAAAACAAGGCTGCGAATTAGTTTTAAGTACAGCACTGGATATTCTTCGTTCACAGTTTCCAGGAAAATCAGATGTTATTCATTCACGAAAAACTAATCTAAAAGATAGATGTGTTCCAATTAAACTTATTCCTCAGAACTGCAGATATGATTGATGTCGGTCACACCTCCTGTCCTCTCTGTGCCCCTGTTGACTGCTGCACCACCCTGCATCATGTGCACTCTAAGGGCATTACTGCACCGTGCATGCAGCACGTGCAAGCCAAAGTGCCATGTACACTCTACACAACACTCTTAAGACAGTGCAATAAGTGGCTTGATGTCACCTCTAGAGTTAGTGCATTGACGTGTATTTGCACGAGTATCTCGTTACTTTCAGTGCTAATTAGTAGTTTAGTGGTTGCTTTATTTTCGGTATAATATTAAAAGTTCACGAATATGTAGCGATTGTTAGGGACAGCTTCCCCAAGAAATGGGAGACATGTGTATATATGTCCACATGGTCACATTTGACAGTTTGCAAATCATTATGGTTCACATCTTTATTTTAATCGAAGTGTACATGTAATATGCTCAAGGTTTTATATCTTGTGAAGGGTCTGTGTTTAATAAATTGTTTACTCATCACAGAATATTATAATTTCATTCATCATATTATTATTGCTAAAGGATTTTGGTTTCAGCGAGGCATAGATGCTGTTCACACCACTGTGCCAAATTACGACCAGCTTGCTTAGCAAGATAAATGAAGTGCGTGCATATGCACCTCTGGGGACTACAATTTTTTGTAACCAGTCATATTCAATACCATAGTTTCATTTTCAGATTATTGAAACCTTTCATGATTTTGCTACACCTCCAAATACGCACCTCACCGATTTGAACTGCAACCCCATTGGTTGTAAACCTTCAGTATAATTTTTCATCCACGAGAGATTCATACACTTTTACCCACACTTTGCAACTGCAGATGCACTAGAAGCAGTCCTACAAACCATCTTACCAGAATTGTGAGCAGCACTCAGGCCAACCATTTATAAAGAGTTTGAGAATTTCATTAAGAACAGCTGCAAGGATAGCACGTTATTCGGGATAACTGCATCAACAGAACGCAGATGCATGTGGTGTTCAAACTATAAACAATCCTGCCCATCTCCACCGGCGTGGACAGGCCACAGGTTGATCAACCAGCCCGTGTCACAGCAAGCGGATTGATAACCACCCAGCCAGCTGAGGGGGAAGGCCATGGTAAGCCGGCACATCCTAACAACAATAATACTGAGGCACCATCCATTAACAACATAGCAAACAAGTCAACAAAGCTTCTGCCAAGCATTGCTGCTATTGCCTGGGACAAGCCATGTATTGGCATAATGAATGCCCTAACTACCCGGCAGTACCTATCAGATGTAGAATGATGATAGCAGTTCCATCAGCAGATGTCAAGGGTCAAAAGAGAGCTCCTGGAGGGGTGGGAAATGTTTGACGGCGGCCACGCCTCCTCTTCTCTCTGAGCTCCTGTTGACTCCTGCTCCACCCAACTTCAAGCGCACTCTAGAGCACAAGCATGCCACAGTGCCATGTACACTCTATGAAACACACCTAAGACAGTGAAACGAGGGGTGTGTGAGCATTACCTATGTCACCTTTAGAATCAGTGCAGTGCCATGTGTATATGCACGAGTTGGCTTGTTAGCTTCAGTGCTAATTATGTCGTAGTTAAGAGCTTGTTTAATTTTCAGTATAATATTAAATATTCAGGAATATGTAGAGAGTGTTAGGATCAGCAGTTGTTGGCCCACAGTGACCACATGTTCACTGTGGGCCAACAACCCCTGAAGAACCTTCATATTTATTCATCATGTAATTATTCCAGGAAGAACAGATGTGCATAATATTTATTTTTAATCAGTGTAAGTGTTTGTCATCTTGTTTCAAAAGTTGTTGTTTTGAGTGCAGACATTGAGGTTGTCGCTACTAGGCCACCTGAGTTATACAGGGTGGTGGCCAGTAGTTCATTTAGTTCAATTATTGTGGTGCAGACTAAGGGCACCTGAGGTTGTTGCGTTAGGGGTAAACAAATACTAGTATTTTCCGTTATTTAACACACCAGGATTTTATTGATCTGAAGGTCACACAGTTATTTACACACACTGGTGAGACTGAGCCCTCCTCTAGTCGTAAACCTGAAGGGCTGAATACTTTGCGTCGGGGAAGGTTGTTGAAGGGAGACGTTTCTCTACTTATCTGTGACTGCAGCTTTTGGTGAGTTGTCTTCGTTGGTAGTTGAGGCATGGTGAGTTGGTTGGCCCTCATTCAGGCCCTCGGACTGGCTCTCGTTGGCGTGCTGTACTAAGTTGGCTTTTTCCTGCGGCTTTGACGGTCTCTCTCTGAAGTCCGGGATTGGTTTTCCCATGACTTGTACTTTCCCTGCGACCCCGGCCGGCGTTCCTGGTTGGATAGTGCGTCCTCCTCGTCCTGCTTCCGGCTATCGCGTTTCTGCGTTCCTCACCGCAGAAACTGCCACTACGTTTTCGGAAATGAACTCATAAGTGCTCAGTACTTTTACTGGGTTTGTCTCAGTAATTTACACATGAAGTTTCGGCTGTTTCTGGGTTCTCTTCTCGGTGACATTACTATTGACTCACTGACTGACTGCTCGCCTCATCGCCATACGGCGCACTACTACGCCTTCTCGGTGAATGGCGCCACTCGGACTGGGGCTACCACTCGTTTCAGGGAATTTACTCATATTCTCGGCACTGTTCTCGTCACACGACTGATTACTCCTGTGTCTGATTCGGCTTCTCCCATTTCAACTGCATCTATCTCGTATCTCGGCGGTACCACCGAACAACTCCCGTCTTGGTTGAACAACTGATTGTACACTACTGCCTGGGCCGGGATCCAAACTCCGGCCCGGTGATACGACTGCCTCTCGCCTAACTGCCTTTTCTGTCTCGCATAGCGGCTGCCAAACAACTCCTCATCCACGACTGATCACGACTGACTGACTGACTGACCACCACTGACTATCTGCTCACGAACCTTGGCTCCTCCCGAATTTAACCCTCCTCCCGATATATTCAAATTGGCTGTCAGCAGTTTCTTCGAGAGCGAAATCGGGAAAGCCCCTGTGTACCTCGTGCATTTTTTGTATAGGATTTTGTGTCTCGTCAGCAGCTCGCTCGCTCCAACTAAGGTGGAGGGAGGGGTGCGGCAAGCGTCCTGGGTGTTCCTGGGAGCTGGGTCAGCACTAATCTCGGCGGGGGTTCCCTTGATTCCTTCGTAGATGGCTTATATCAGCTATTTTTCGGGACTTTCCCTGTTTTTCTCTCGCTTCGGTTCTTCCCCGTGTATCCTTATACCTCGGGACTTCCCCGGGGGTATTTCTCAGGGTGTGAATACAGCATAATGCCTATCCCATGTACTCGTCACACGTCAAGGTAACAACCTCTACAACTTGATAACACCAAATTCTCTGAACAGTCAGCAGCGTAGAAATCATTATTTTAATCAAAGTTTATGTGTCATAATATGCTCAAGGGCTAATGTCTTTTGAAGGGTCTGTGTATAATCAATTGTGTGTTCATCGCAGTGTAATATAATTTTTTTCATCGTATTATTATTGCTATGGAATTTTTGTTTTGGCACACAGCATGGATGCTGTCCACGCTGCCGTGGCAATGTACTGCCATTCTGATTTAGCAGGGTAAACAAGGTGCATGCATCCGCATCTCTGAAGACTACAACTTTTTGCAACCATTCATATTCAGTACTACAATTTCATTTTTAGATTAGCAAAACATTTTGTTATTTTTCTGCACCTGCAAGCATGCACCTCATTGGTTCAGACTTGAACCTCACCAATCATAAACCTTCAGTATAATTCTGTCATCTGTAGATGTTCACAGCAGTATTTCGGCTAGTACAGCGCCTAAGCCCCATGCCTGCTTAAGTGAAGTGTACATGTAACATCCTTACCATCAATATGGAATATTCGCAAGTATTAACAGTGCTTCTGTGTTGCACACATTATTTATTCCTCTTGGCTTTGTGTACACTTGGTAGCCGCTTCACGTTGAACAGTGATGGACCCTATTCCGTTATAAAAGTGTTCTTGTGGTTGTCCCAATGTGACTTCTATTCATGTAGAGACAATATGACATAGTGCAAATACTTGATTTTGGACATAGTGTAAGAGACCCTATTCCGTTGTAATGAGTGTCCTCTGGGTTATAGCAATCTATGTATTTTATATCAGGATGGATCACAGCATATTGAGTGACTGCCCTCAAGTCGTATTTAGGAGTGTTCTTAGGGTGATACCTTAAAAACGGCCAGTTTTCACAGCAGCGTCTGATCAGCAGATAATAAATAGGTCAGCATCCAATCGCACTTCACGCTAGGCCATCAACCAGTGCTGAGTAAGCATTATTGAGTCTTGTGCTAGTTCAAGCATATATTCTTGACTTGATCTTAAGTTCTGGAGAAATGGAACACGAACAACATCCGCATCTCACCAGTTAAATTCCTGTTGAGGGGTTTACTGCCCTTTCAGCAAGACATCCAGCCCTGTGCCCTATCTGCGACACTATATTCACACATTACTGTCAAAATTAACTTAAATACCAGGCCATGAATCTGCCTACAATGTTGTACCTGACGAGAGAGTTTCTTTAGTGTTTGCTAGTTAATAAGGCGTTAATCATTTATGAAACAATATTTTAGAAAGTAGGCATGTTCTTGTTTAATTATTCCTCAGAACTGAAGATATGAACACAGATTACTGTAAAAACACGTATATTATCTTCATTGTAAAACTAAAATAGCATGGCCATGTATGTTTCCACCACAGCTGTTACGCTAATGAAGAAAACAAATGTTTGTAAATAAATGCTACTAATACGATGCACACATTTTACCCACCTTTTAAATTTTGTTTTATTTCATGGCAGGTACTGAAAGAGTGATTTTAGCTAACTTCAGTCCAGTACTCGTGTAGGATATTACCCACTATCTACCTATCTGGTCTATCTCCCCCCCCCCCCC